>OU612046.1:50348325-50796267 GCA_914767935.1 Coremacera marginata | reverse complement strand
ATGTTAATGTTAATGTTAATGTTAATGTTAATGTTAATGTTAATGTTAATGTTAATGTTAATGTTAATGTTAATGTTAATGTTAATGTTAATGTTAATGTTAATGTTAATGTTAATGTTAATGTTAATGTTAATGTTAATGTTAATGTTAATGTTAATGTTAATGTTAATGTTAATGTTAATGTTAATGTTAATGTTAATGTTAATGTTAATGTTAATGTTAATGTTAATGTTATTGTTAATGTTAATGTTAATGTTAATGTTAATGTTAATGTTAATGTTAATGTTAATGTTAATGTTAATGTTAATGTTAATGTTAATGTTAATATTAATGTTTTTTTTTTTTTTTTTTTTTTTTATGTTAATGTTAATGTTAATGTTAATGTTAATGTTAATGTTAATGTTAATGTTAATGTTAATGTTAATGTTAATGTTAATGTTAATGTTAATGTTAATGTTAATGTTAATGTTAATGTTAATGTTAATGCTAATGTTAATGTTAATGTTAATGTTAATGTTAATGTTAATGTTAATGTTAATGTTAATGTTAATGTTAATGTTAATGTTAATGATAATGTTAATGTTAATGTTAATGTTAATGTTAATGTTAATGTTAATGTTAATGTTAATGTTAATGTTAATGTTAATGTTAATGTTAATGTTAATGTTAATGTTAATGTTAATGTTAATGTTAATGTTAATGTTAATTTTAATGTTAATGTTAATGTTAATGTTAATGTTAATGTTAATGTTAATGTTAATGTTAATGTTAATGTTAATGTTAATGTTAATGTTAATGTTAATGTTAATGTTAATGTTAATGTTAATGTTAATGTTAATGTTAATGTTAATGTTAATGTTAATGTTAATGTTAATGTTAATGTTAATGTTAATGTTAATGTTAATGTTAATGTTAATGTTAATGTTAATGTTAATGTTAATGTTAATGTTAATGTTAATGTTAATGTTAATGTTAATGTTAATGTTAATGTTAATGTTAATGTTAATGTTAATGTTAATGTTAATGTTAATGTTAATGTTAATGTTAATGTTAATGTTAATGTTAATGTTAATGTTAATGTTAATGTTAATGTTAATGTTAATGTTGATATTAATATTAATATTAATGTTTAGGCTCATATTAATGTTCCTAATAGGTTCGTTGGCTTGTGTTCGGACTGCCATTGAATTTCAATTTCAATTACGTAGAATCACCTTTAAGTCGGTCCCAACTGCAATTACAACTTGTTGGTTATTTTGTCAATTTGTTTTGCCAGCGCCAAACGATGTGTGCTAAGCGCAACATTCAAACGTTCGAAGGCCAGTATGGCAGATAGTGTGTCGTCCAGCGTGTTCAAAGTTTTCGCATAACATGCTGAACACTAAAAATGTTACATCAACACCAACGAAGGAGCATAACGGAGTTTTCAGAAGCAACAACAACTACAATAATCAACACCCTAAAATGTTTAAAACTAACAAATGAGGTTGTTATACTTTTTCGTTGTTGTTGCTATTATTTTTTTGTTCGTTGAACGGATCACACACTCCGTTTGTCAAGGTGTTCAAGTTTGTTTTGTTGAAGCTTTATGTGGGTCAGGTTATATTTGCACTGTCATTCCCCTGGCACCCTGTTGACTGTCTGCCACTCAGATTTGGATGCACTTGTTGGAAGCTTAATAGTACTAAGCAGCAGCCAGTTTTGTGCGCTCATGAGCACTTTACCGTTTTTGTCCTGCAGCAAATAAAGGGGGAGAGTTAGAAAGAAAACGCGCAAGAATTTACTTTTGGGTGATTTGAGTCGAAGTCTGATGAAAGGCTGCCGGTCAGCGCATTTTGTATGAATGTAGTCGAAGTCGGTTTGATCGGGTTAGTCAAGCAGCAAGCAAGGAGGCAATAAAATAGGTGGTTGGAATGTCCGCTAAAGCTGAGTGAAAAGCTTGACATTAAATTCTGATTGTGTTGAGTAAAAGTTTTTGTTAGATTTTGTGATTTTGTCTTGTGGTTGTTTGAAATGAATGAGGAAAGGAGGGAGGTAAAAAGAAGGAGTTTGAAAATAAATGCTACTTCGTTACTTACATTTTGTTGCCCTATCGTTCTTAGTTACTCGTTTATCGTTTTAATGCGTTTTGAAGAAACAAGTTGCAATGTTGTATGCTTGGACAGAAAATTTTAAGGCAGATTTGCTGCTTATAGCGAAACTTTTATAGAAGTTTTTGAAAACTAATCAGAAAAAGATCAGAAAATGTCGCCTAATATTTGCTTACTATGTTGTTCGGTTTAAAGCATCAATTATTAAGTGCTTTGAAGTTGAAGAATGAAAAGTTATTCTTAAAAATATGCTAGCTAGTTAGTGGAAAGGAAATCAATTAATTTTTTTATTATTTCATGGTTGCACAGCTGAGTGGTTTGACAGAGGGATAATTAAAGGACTTGTTGGTGTTTAAGAATCCATTGAACTTTATTATTTGATGATAATCAGCTTATTGTATAATTAATGTATAGATTTCACTGGTTTACTGTCAAAGTATAAATTCAAGATCACGATATTTTTGATGGTATTTTGGGCTGCTCAATTTTTCGAAATCACATTGAAAATATTTTCTAGGAATGGATTTTCGAGATGATTATTTTAATTTTTTGATTTTTCGAAGGTATCTTCACATGCTTGGCCATACCTCGAGCTGGAAACGTCTGCTTGGGTTGAACAAGATATCAAATTAAAGGTAATCATATCTTGAGTAATTGTCTTGCGAAAAGAAATACGGTCTGAGCTCTAACACTCTAAGTTATTTTACTAATGTATTAAATAAGGCTTATCATGTCATCAGGGCGTATGATGAACATTAATTGCGATTTTCAATTCAATTTTCGATTCATTATTTTATTTTCAAAAAAAAAAAAAGGCCACACGCACTGTACATTTGAAACATCAAAGTTATATTATATTGGAATAATAGAGCATGGGATATGAGGTATTTTAGGAACAACAGCATATAGACTTTAAAATTTAGTTGAAAATGTTTAATTTAATTTCTCACCAGTTATTTCTGTTACAGTAGCACTCGATTCTATAAAACTTACAATGGGCCGATGATAACTGAAATATGTCATGAACGTTTTAGATTCAATGTGTTCCAGATATCGCAAAAACACTGCATCTATGGTATGGTTCCATACCTCGTTGTTGAGTCCTGCGCCTGGCTGTTCATAATCAACTAAAATTCGGCTTGGAGAAAAGTAATAAGTGGTAATGATTCCTCAGCGGTGAACTTTGTATTGAAATCTTCTGCTAAAATTTACATAAGTAATGGAAATTTTCTTGTAATATCATTGAACCAGCTGGACTGTAAATAATTAAGCGTAAATGCAGAAATTTTATTATATCCGTAATTTTTTGATTTGGTGAAATATATACAACAACCATAACGAGTTATTTTTCATCGACCATACCCATTTGAGTAGCACATAAATCACCAACCGCAGCCTAGCACTCGAAGAAATGTACTGACAAAATATTAGCTCAATCGGACCAGTAGTTTTGAAGATATAACACTTTAATTGATTTGTGGACGGTAAAAGAGGAAGTGGCCAAATTTTTTTCTTAATCATCTTCTACTGGAAGAAAATTTACTGCCAAAACTTCAGCTGAATCGGCTAGAAGTTTTGAAGAAATAGAATTTTTATTGATTTGTGGGCGGTTAAATAGGGTGTGGCAACATTTTTTTTCCTAAATCATTCTCTACTTGAAGGATGGAAGGCCAGGTTGTTTGAGTGTGTGAGGTCTAGATGGCAATCTAGATGGAATGAATGTGTTAATGGGCGGGTCACGTATAACTTTATACGTGATGTTGACGGGGCATAGTTTCTTGAATGCATTTTTGTATGAGAGGAATCTGAGTGTGAGTGAGTGTTGTGGGTGTCGGGCAATCTGTGAGGATTGGTTGCACGTACTTTGTGATTGTCCTATTTTTGGGGATATTCGCGATTTGCGTGCAATGGAGATTTTGAGTGTGAATGGGGATTTCGACCTTGGGAATGCTAGTGAGCAAGTTTCCAGGTTGAATCAGTATGCATGTGAGGTGTTTGAGAGGCAGCGCTTACGGCAGATTTAAGTTGTGATATTCACTGTGTGAATGTGTGTGTGAATGGGTTCTATGATCCAGTGTGTGTGGGGCGGGGCTCCCCTTTTTGTGAGGTTTTGTGTTTTGATTGGTGACCAGTCCAGAGCTGTGATGGGCTAAAACTGGGAGTATCCGACGCGTTGGCTACGAGGTCGGACCAAGGACTTTAAAACTGGTACCACGGGCAGTCAGCGGCCCCCGGAGTATGTCTGGCTTTTGCTGGCATATACTGGGCTGACTGGAATGGGCTGGCCCTTCGGGGAGCTTTTCGTGGTGGCTGTGGTTTACCACCCATATCGCGGGCAGAGCTATTCAGTTCGGTGTGGTTTGCACTCTCAAACCGAGCGCCATACCCTTTAGTATGGAAGAGGTTTTAGATAGTCCTCCACCCCCACCAAGGGTTGCGAAGTGTCATCACAACATGGACCTAATTTGGTACCTTTGAACCTTCTAAGCGGTGCTGACCGACGCTTTGTTTCGGTCCCAATTGTTATGGAACAACGTTGAATTAAGCCTTCACGGCAGGTGTCAAAAGTTATACACAACAAATTCAAATTCTACTTGAAGGAAATCTGCGAAAATTTCAGCTGAATCGGCCCAGTAGTTTTGGAGATATAGCATTTATATTGATTTGTGGGCGTACAAAGGGGGTGTGGCCAAATGTGTTCCTAAACTCCATCTTCTATTCAAAAGAAATGTACTGCCAAAAATTAAGGCTAAATCGGCCTGGTAGTTTTGCTGATATAGCAATTTTATTGATTTGTGGACGGGAGGGGGGGGGAAGGGTGTGGCACAATAAAAAGGAAAAGCAACTGATATGCATTATATATGTAAATTTTATATTCATATTAAAAACAGTAAAAGAACACAAGGTTTTACTGAGAAGTATTCGTAAAACGATTCGTATCAAGAAACATCACGATGTTGCGTTCGTGATTTCGGCAAAGTCGCACACAGCCGAGCGTTGCCTGCAGAACGGCGTCAGCTTTTCTTAATCTGCGCAACGCGCCATAAGATGTTTCACTTTTGATGTTTCACATAAGATGTTTTACAATTCTTTAACAGCTGTCAAACAAAGTTGCAGTGCCATCTATTGTGCAATAACTTGTTACAAAATATGATCCAAGTCGTTTTTAATCGGGTCACAGTAAATATTAAAATAAAATTAATTTTTGGCCAGAAAGTGTTTACTCGTGGTCGCGATTAAGAATCCAAGGCCAGAATTGCTCTATTGTAAAATTCCAGGTATCGGATCTTAGATGGCGAACTAAAAATGGTCAAACACTTTTTTTTTTCATCTGAATATGTCCAGTCCGCCTTGTTGGATTCCGAAATTTTCGCTTCAGGATCTTGTAGTACTCACCAACCGAAAAAATATTTTCTTTCCGTTCTCACTAATGTTTTCCTAAAGAAAAATTTATGAGTTTGAAAAAAATCCAAAATTTTGTTACTTTCTCGAATAAAGACGTCATTTTGCAAAATGTTGCGTTTGAATCATTAAAAAGTTCGCGACATCGGAAAGAATAACCACGAGAATATAGACATTCATCTTTAAAATTTTTTCAAAGGCTTATAATGTCAAATATATTGACAAAAAAAGGTGAAAGTCTATGCAACTCCAGGCCGATAAGGGTTAAGCAAACAAATAAATTTCATGGCAAGTTCTTGTTTAAAGTTTTAAATATTTAAAAAAATTTTTAAATATTTCGCTAGGATTCCTCAAGTAATTTGCTGTAAATTTTGAGTTCTGTTTTGCTTAAGAGTGTTCATAGAGCTTAAATAGAAGTAGGAAAAAAAATAAGCAACACAAAGTTTATATTGCACACCATTAAGAAGCTTTTAATTTACATTATTTATTAATGGAATTTATTGCTAAAACATTGCTAATTACTTGGAGTTTACTTAAAAAAACCAGAACTTCCGCCAAAAACTCACTTCAGCAGAGAAAAAAAAAAAAACAAAATTAAAAAAGACTTCGCAAAACATAATGATTTCCGTTTTTAAATAAAGTGAAGCAGCTAATGAAGACAGCTACAGCATGAGGGGAAAAAACTAGAAAAAATTACAACAATTAGCTACTATTTCTATGGAAGCCACTTTGGTAGTAACAGTAACAACAACATAAACAACAACAACAACAAAGTAGTCGCTTCATTTAATTATGACATTGTCGGCTTATTGCAGAAAGCGAACAACTGCTAAATGCAAAAAATAATATAATATGAAAACGTTTGCAAAGAAAAAAAAAAAAAAAAATGAAAAAAGAAAAATATAACCTAGACGCATCCGAGGCAAATTCAAGGAAACGAAGAAACTTATTCAAAGTTTTTTTTTTCTTTAACAAGCAATTTTTTTTAGCTACTTTTCAACGCTTTTGAAATAGCTTTTTTCTTGTGAATTTCTAAGCTAAAGTCTACAAAATAGTAGTTATGCGAACGTGCCAAGAACGCGAACGTAGTGGTAAATAAAAAAAAAAGGTCTTAACTATGTAGCAAATGCTGCAGTTGGTCTCTTTGCTATACTTTTCTAATTTTCACTTGTTTTTCACAAGCTGCTCGCTCATCTCTTCAGCTGCTAAGGGAAGCATACCCGAATATTACGAATGCTTCTTCTGTTCACTGCTTTCATTTAATTTTCTCCAATCTGTTTGCGAACTTTTTTTCTGCTCAAACATGTTTGTGTGTTTTTGATTTGATTGTTGTTGTTGCTGTTGTTGTGTGTTTGTTTCATCTTGTTTTAATATTCATAAATTTGTTTTCTTGTTTCTTCCGCTATATTTTTTTTAAAACTTATTTTTTTAAAGTGTACAGTATGTTTTCCTTGCAAGCGGAAACGGAAATGTAACTGTTGCTGAATTGTGCACAATTATTATTAGTCGCAAGTTGTTGAAATTAATTAAAATGCAGAAAACCAGAAATGAGATGGGCAAAACTACGGAAGAAAGTGCAAATGAAGTTAAAATTCTTATAAAGTTTTTTTCTAAGTAATATATAGGGGAGAAGCTTGAGGGTTGACTCTGTTTGTAGGTTGCCAACAAAAGCTGACAGCGGTATTAAGGATTTTGATGCATTGCTCGGAGCAATTAAAGGAATCAAAGTAAAATTAAAAAAATTTTTATAAACGTTTTCTAAATTAACTGCATCTTGCTGTATGACGAAACGAATACTTTCAATCGTGCGAAATACGGTAAGCAATACATTTTTTCATATCAAATCATATTGTCGCACATTTCGTCGTTCGTAATAGGTGTTCGTTTCGTTATACAGCAAGATGCAGTTAGTGTTTTAACTTGAGTTTTCTACATTTTTTGAGGGGTGACAACCAAAGCATTGCACGAACTGCACATAATATTTTCATTTGTTCGTAGAAGTTATTTGTGATTCTACTTCTGGAACATCTATTTTCTATGAACGAACGAATGAATTTTTATGTCGAATGAGTCTGAAAAACACTAGGGGGTGGCAACCTGCAAGCCTCTCCCCTATATTTTTTCCCAACATTTCTGATATACTTTAACATCGCTTAAACTAGTTAAACTAGAAAGCCACACTGATAAGGCCCAATCAGTGTTTTTGTAATCGGCTTTAATCTTTCACACAGTACACTTGAGAGAACCTTATATGCGATGGAAATAAGACTGATACCTCGATAGTTGGTGCAGATTGTTGGGTCTCCTTTCTTAAGTATAGGGCAATGTACGCTGAGATTCCAATCGTTGGGCATGTTTTCCTCAGCCATATTTTGCTGATGAGGTAATGCATGTCGCCGCCGGTTTTAAGCAATTCAGCTGACAGGCTGACAGCACCCGCTGCTTTATTGTTTTTGAGTCGTTGGATAGCAACTCGAACCTCTACATGGCTAGGTGGTGTTACTTCCACTCCGTCATCGTTGATTGGCGGCACTAAACTGCGCTCTCCATGGGCGGCATTGGTGGAATTGTCACCAGTAAGTAAATTGGAGAAGTGCCGTCACCACAATCTCAGCACACACTGTGTATCCGTATTCAGATCTCTATTTTCGTCTCTACAAGTGGATGCTCCGGGCTTGAAACCTTGGGTTAGACGCTTAACCTGTTGATAGAATTTTCGTGCATCCTTCTTGCCCTGGTATACCTCTAGTTCCTCACGCTCACGCTTTTCCTGCTCTATTTTCTTGCGTCTAAAAAGGCGCCTCTTTTCCTTCCTCTTTTCTCGGTATTTTTCTCACACGGCTCGCGTTGCAGCTGACTGCAGCGTTTTTCTATATGCGGCGTTTTTTACTGCAGTCGCAATGCGACACTCCTGATCATACCATTGGTTCCGAGATTGCGTGCGCCAGAAACCAATGACTTCTTCTTCAGCGGCAGCGCGCATCGAGTGGGATATATGCGCCCAAAGTCCTCCGGCGTCGTCGGGTCCAGAGGTTGGTTGGTTGAGCTTAACCGAGAGTTGAGCGGAGTAGGCTTCGGCAGTCCGTTGTAATTGCAGCTTAGCGACATCTAGCTTTCGTTGCATTCCTGTGCGTATGTTCTTCGCATTTCATAATCGCATGCGAATCTTGGCTGCAACAAGATAATGGTCGGAGTCAATGTTAACCCCCCGAAATGAACGCACATCTAGAACACTAGAGGTATGCCTTCCGTCGATTACAACATGATCAATTTGGTTTCGCGTTTTTTGATCCCGGGACAGCCAAGTGGCCTTGTGGATGTCGAGGTGTTTAAATCTGGTGCTACTAACTACCATGTTTCGCGCTGCGGTGAAGTCGATCAGTCTTAGACCGTTGTTCGTGGAGGTCTAATGAGGACTGGACTGACCGACAGTGGAGCCAAAGATGCCTTCCCTTTCGACTTTCGCATTAAAATCGCCGAGAACTATTTTCACGTCATGGACCGGAAGGTGGTCGTATATGTCCTCAAGACTAGCGTAGAAAACGTTCCTGACGGTTTCATCCTTTCCTCCGTCGGGGCGTGCGCGCAATTAAGGCAGATGAAGAAAAATTTTGCCTTGATGCGGATCGTGGCAATCTTTCGATCACAGGTGTGAACCGGGAAACAAGGTGGCACAGTTTCCGGCTAACGACGAATCCACATCCAAATTCGCGCCTCTCCGCATGGCAGCTGTAGTAGATATCGCAGTGTGCTTGTTTAGAGCAGCCTTGCCCTTTCCATCGCATTTCTTGGATGACGATGATGTCTGCCTTTATTATTTTGAGGGCTTCCGCCCGTTGGATAATGACACCTTCCTTATTATCCGCATATTCGTAAATCATTGTCCGTTTTTCGTTTGCGGTGGTCGTCAACGTAATTGGAGTTTTTATCCGAGGCTGGTTTAGTTTTCATTAGGCAGTAGTAATGTGGCGGGACCCAAACCCTGCGCTCATTCCATGTTTAAGGTCCACGGAGCGACCCGCCGCTCAAATTAGCCGTCAAACTAACGGATGCCAGTTTGATGTTGCCCAGGGAACACCACGACGAGGTTTGAGTCGACTTGGGACGATTTCGACATGGATTGTGCTGGCCTCGCCAGGTTGAGGCAGTCAGACACGTTGCCAAGTGAAGGTTCGTCCCCTGATCCCCTGACAAAAAGATTACAAATTATTGTTTTCGGCATTTTTTTTAAGTCACCAAACTTGAAGTGCTCCGTTTATTTAAAAAAAAAAAATGGGTTTTTATCAAGATGAAATTTCTTTATTATACGAAAATTTACGTTTAAATTTTCCTAAACCAAACAAAAAAATGTAGAAGTGCTCAAAACATTACGCCCTTCTTTGGGTCCCCATACAAAATGCACAAAAACTGTCGATTAGAGTTCATATCTCTGCCGAATTGACCCCTAGAGGAGTCAAATGCATGAACTGGTCCCATTATTTACCCCCTCAACTTTTCTCTTAAGCACACCCACACCCAATCTGCCACCCATTATGTGCGAATAGATCAACGAAAATTTTGCATCAAATGAAAGCTAACGTTGCAATGAGTTATAATTTAAAAATTCATGAGCGATAAAAAATCCAACACATCGCATCAACACGAAGTGCGCTCATTTTAAATTACTTAGCATACCACAGAACGAGCGAGGAATACAGTTGAAGAGTTCAAAAGAGAGCAAGCAGCTTATTCGCATACGCTCTTGAGTTTTTGGCAATGATAATTCATAGCAAAAAAATAACTCAGAAGAGCGGGTGTGAATTTTGATTGCTTTCCGCAGACTGGTTGAAACTTTAGTTAGTTTATCGCCCAAAATAAAAATTTGCAAGCTAACATGTATCACAGAGGCGTTTTAATGAAGAACTTGGGAGGCTGAAAACTGCCAAAGGTAGCTTATAAATTATACTAGGTTTTTTGTTAATTTAACATAAGCTTATTCTCGGTGTAGATCAGGTCAGTTCAAAAGATTGTGACAAGGTTTTTCTCGAAGGCTGAGGTAAAACTCAGCCGCCCCAGGATCCTGTGAAAGATCCACAAACTTCCACAAATTATTTTGAAATAAAAACACGCAGGTTTTCCAATAATTCAAATACTCTTTTTATCGAACAATTTACTAACTTAGTATCTTAAATAAGCAGCCTCAGATAGGAGTTGGCGTGGGTATTGGTGGGTTAAGGTCTCAGTCTTTTGGTATTCGGTTGGTAATCGGTTCAGTAGCCAGTAAGTGCCTCGGTAATCGGTTGGTAAGCACTTGGGTAATCAGTTATTACTTCAGTAATCGGTTGGTCAGCTCTCTGGCGCTGGTTAGTGTCTCAGTAAGTTTTTGAGCACTCGGTAACCGCTTGGTAATCGCTTCAGTAGCCAGTGAGTGTCTTGGTTATCGGTTATCAGTAGTTGCCTCGGTAATCGGTAATTAGAAACTGGTAATCACTTGGTAATCGCTTCGGTAATTGGTAAGTGCCTCGATAATCGGTTGGTAAGCACTTCGGTAATAAGTGATTGCCTCGGTTATCGATTGGTAAGCACTTCGGTAATCAGTAGCTACCTCGGGACTCTGTTGGTGAGCGCTCCGGTAGTCGGTAAGCAGTTGCTAAGTCTAGAAAGGAACGCTCCTATAAAATCTTGTAATTAAAATAAATTAGCCGCAGCAGAAAGCGTTGCAGCGTTTGCTGGCGTCGCAGCCCCGAAGAAGACCTTATGGTCGGTCGAGGCAGTGACGCGGTAAATAAAAAAAAAGAAAAAGAAGAGAACACGGGACGCGGAGGCGAGTGCCTGCGTCGCTGCCCCGAGGAAGACCTAGCGGTCGGTTGAGGCAGTGACGCGGTCAGAAAATACAAAAAGTAGAAGAGAGTAGTGACGCGGTAGCGAGTGCCTGTGTCGCTGCCCCGAGGAAAACCTAGGTCGATCGAATCAGTGACGTGACAAATAGGTAGAAGAAAATAACACAAGTCAACGCAAGAAAACTATTATACCCTACTAAATATAAATAAACCAAAAACCGTCTAGCACTGCCCTGAGGAAGACCTTGCGGTCGATCAGGACAGCGGCGCGGTGAACAGTTCACCGTTGCCTCGAAGAAGACTTTGCGGTCGGTCGAGGCAACGGCTACTATTCTGCTTCGAGGAAGACCTTGCGGTTGATCGAGGCAGATAATGTGAGCTTACCTAGAAAGGAACGCTGCATTCACCGATTTTGTGGTCTCTATTTACGTGACTCGTAAAGAAAACCCTTTGCGAACTATATTCTATTTTCCTATGCGTATGCAAATAGTGCTTGCTGGCTATGGGCACATTGATTTTGTTGTTGCCCTTATGCAGAGTCTATTTTGGTACTGTTGTTTGTTTGTCATTTATTTTATGTATGTCGTGTTGTTAGTAGCCTACTGGCTTGGCTAGTTGCAGTGTTGTTGTTATTTGGTGTATGTTATGTTGCGTGTAGCCTATCTGTGGCTGATTGGATAACTTAAATGATAATTCTATGATATAATTTTTTCTATGAATTATCCATTAATATTACATTAAAACTAATAATATTATTTTATCAAACATATAATATAACTATAATATACTTATTAAAATTCTATGATATGATTTATTATAGAGAATTATACAGTAATATTACATTATTAATAATAATATTATTTTATCAAGTAGATATAATGTGTGTAATTAGTATGAAATATAAATGTTGTTAAATATTATTTTGTAACGCCATGTTACAAGATTAAGTCAGAAAAAAATTAAACTTAAAAAAGTTTTCTTTTATTTTCATTGCATACAAACGTATATACGTAAATCATCAGCCATCCTTTGGTATAGGGTACTATTTTTTTTTTTTAATCAAAATCGAAATCGAGCTCGTCTATGCATAGGAAACATTTTCTGTATCTTTAAATCTTACCTTGTTTTATTTGAGTTAATTTCATTCAGATGCATGTTACAAGTATGAATATATTTAGTCAGATTATTACAGCGACAATGCTTTCACCTTCAAAGTTTGACGTTCGTGGATTGACTCCCTCTTTAATCATTGTAGTCTTATGTATAATATATAGAGATCTACTCAGCTCTTACGTAATTTTTCGGTTCCCTGACAGTTGTTCTTTTCCTGTTACTTTAATATTAACTTGAAATGCAAACGCATATTTTATATTTTTTAATTTTATTTTATTTCATACTCAGTGTTTTATTTTTCTCTTTGCTATTCTTGGGGGAAAAAAAGTTGGACAGATGATGAAAGAACCTAAATCCACTCGACTTTGCAATTATAAACTGTCCGAAAAAAACATGATTTTGACCCAAAAAATAAAATACCATGAAAATTCAAATTAATGCACATTAATCTGGTGGTCATGACATACCTAAATGCCTTTTTTCTAGAGCAACTACCATTCATTTTTTTCTAACAGTTTTTGTTTGCATACCCTACAATTCATGATTAAGGCTTGCAGGAATTAATGTAAGGTTCATAGCCTAATATATCAGAAAAAAGGGCTACAATCAGGATTAAAAAGTGACGAAAATTTTTCTGGAGGGGTACAAAAAAAATTTGAAATAATTACTTAACCGATTTATGGGTGGTGAGTGAAAGTGTTGAGAGAGTCAAAAATGTTGAAATTGAAATGTTGAAAACTGGAATTTTTTTATTTCATCAAATGTATTAAAATAGTCCGAGAGATAGAAAGAGAGAGAGAGAAACAGAGTGTTGGAAAACTTAAGCACAGTGAGGCTCTGCATATTCCCAAAAAGCTAAAGATCAAGAAATGTTTGGCTAAAACTAATTTTGTTTAGTTTTTACCCACCTTAAACCTCCTTTTTGATATGAATATACTTAATTATAAATTGTGCTTTGTATATCACTAGAAAATATCTAACCGAATTATCATTAACTTAATTGCCTAACTCAAGCTTAACTCAAATAATTCCACTATAATAACTACTCATTGTAGGGTTTACATATATATTAGGATACCCTCAGTTAATAGCTTTTTTAATTTTTTTTTTTTTTTTGATTTCCTTAGCCGATCTTAAGACAAAAGTGATTTCATGCCATGCCATGGCAGGGTATTAAAACAGAAAAGTTTACTCAAACTTTGCCATAAAAATGACAAAGTTTGTCAACCTTAATTTTAAGCTTTCGAAACACTTGAAACTTAAATGTTTTTACAAAAACTTTCGCAGCTTGCGAGGATAACAAAAAAAAAAAAAGGAAAGCAATAAAAACATAATTGAAGCATATAATTAGGCGCTTTGAAGTTCTGCAAAAGTGCAAAATCCTTGCAGGCAGGATATGAGAAGGACATGCATAAGGAAAACAAGAAAAACATTTTTATTTTTTGTTTTGAACTTAGAACTTATTTAAGAGCAGGAAAGAAAAAAACACAACAAAACAAAAAGCATGAAAAAATAAACAACAAGCAAGATAAAAAATATACAAAACGTAAGAAGAAATAAGCGAACTTAATAAAAACAGAGAAGCTGGTTAAGAAAAAAAAAAAGATTGGAAAAAACAGAGTCTTTCTTGGCGCGAGTAAACGTGTCGGATTGAGTACATTCAGCAGTCTAGAGCTAACTGAACATTATTTCTGCCGCAAATATGCGCAGCTTGGCTTTGAAAAAAAAAAAAAAAATTTAAAAAAAAACGCTCGCAGCAAGTAAAGCCAAGTATAGTCAAATAAAAAGCAAAGTTAAGTCGACTTTATGGAAACAACTCCACGTAATTTTGCGAAAAACGTATGTAAAACGTTTTTGCATACGTTATGTGCGCCATTTTGAATAGATCTGCCAAGCAACAATAATAACAACAGCAACAATAATAATAATAACAACAATATTGGCAAGTTCAATATGCTTCAGAACCAAAAACAACAACAACAACAACCACAATGGCAACAAAATCAACGCCATTCATTGTTGAGCGCATCTAAAGCACTGATCTTTATTACCAGCGCTATAAGGACCACACAAGCAGCTCAGCTATATAAGCATATCCTTGCACATCATCCTTGCATATGCACATGCACATTCTTGTTGCAGCTGCTGCTACTGCTATAGCTGACTTCACTTTGGCACTTTGGCTCAATAAGCAAGCAAAGCAATACCGGGCCACACATTTTTATTGTTATTGCCCTGAAGTGAAGGCGGTCTGGTGCTCTGGTTCACACTGCTTGTTGTATAGTAAATATCTGTTTACCTTATTTGTTGCATGTTAGCAGTTGCGGTCATGTTACTGTCACTTGTGTGGCGCTGTCGATGCTGCATTTTGTTGCCATGATGCCTCTAAATGTCGTTTGGAAAATCGCTGAATGTCAATTGAGCGCATATAAATTGGCATTGTAAGGATTTGCTTCTTCTTCTTCTAATACTTCTTGAATAATGGTTTCTACGATTTGCATTTGTAGCGCTGTATGTTTATTTCCACTTTTTTCTTCAAGATTTCTCTTGGCAAGGATTTCATCAGAAATGTTCTGTTAGAAAATTGCAATTGATTTTTGGTCTTTGCCGGAAGACCACAATTTGAAGTTATTGCATATAATTTGCAAGAAATAGAACTTGAATAAAGCTTGAATTAGCTTCATGTAACATTTGTGATTTTCTGCATAATATCATTTGAAGATAAGGCATGCATAACTTTGGGTTGTGCACAGAGAGTAAAAGTTTTATATTCTTGTAAATAAATATTTTTAAATACAATTTACGACTGACATCGATTGGATGTCCAAATTGTTTATTTTAAATTTTATATATTACACATTAAAATATACTTTAAAAGTTATCTTCTTTGTATTAAAGAATTTTTTAATGTTTTTTGAGGCAAAACTTTAGTCGCATTGAGCAATTTTTGGCAAGGGTTTGGCAAAGTTTTGAACTCGCTTCAGCACTTTTAACGTCACAATGTTAACGTTAGCAATGTTAAATCGCCACCACTGTTAACTTTAGCAATGTTAATGATAAAGTTGACAGTTTTACACGATAAATCGCACTTTTGGTATTTTTTGAACTTTTGCGGAATGCTGCGGTATAAGATAAAAATCTCTGCTTTATGTAAGAAAAATATCAAATCATTTCAAGAACAAAAGACTAGCCTAGGGAAAAATTTTAAAAAATTACCTTTTGGTCCTAGGGAAAATTAAGGTATTTTCTATTTTAAACTTAATTACTAAACTTCTTAAAAAAAAGGCATTTGAATAAGTTCTTAAGGGAGTATTCCTGGTTGGCAAACATTTTTATTCGATTTTGTTTTTTTGCATATTTTTATAGCTTGGATATTTGAAAATATCGTTCTAAAAGGGTTTTTTGAAAATCGAAAAACTTTAGGAGATATGATATTTTTTGTCCAGCAATGTTTTCGCCAAATTGCGATTTGCTTATTTTGGCTACTTTTTGAATGCAATGGTTTGAAGCAACCACCGAATTTAGTTCAACGCGTTCTTTAGTAGGTAATAACTTGTTTGTATACGCATTTTAAAAATAAATGAATACACATTTTAGAGCTTAGGTATTCGAATGTTGGCAGCGTTTATTTCACTTTAAATTGAGTTATAAACCGGACGCACGCGCTGCAAGCATACGTATGCACCACTAAATAAGAGAGTCAAGGAAGCAATCGAACCTATTTATGAACACTGTCAGCCGATGATTTGTTGAACAGTTGCCTTGGCTCCGAAACTCAAAACAGCAACGAATCTTTCAACGCAGTGCTGTGGTCATTCGCACCGAAGCATATGCACACCGCGGCGCATGCACTATTGAGATTGCCAATTATATTGCAACTGTCATATTTAACGAAGATTTTTTGCCAATACTTCAAACAATGAACCTCCCGATTGGCAACGTCACATATGATTTCGCCATGTCTCGGAATGACGAACGTTTGAAAAGGTCCGAAGCCAAGCTTTGGCCGCATCAAAAGAAGAGCACGAAGAGCCGCTGAGACCTCATTTTTTAAAGAAGAGGAAGGAGTTCTTCATGCAGCTGGCATTGCAGATTGATTTATGTAAGTATTTCATAAAAAAGTTTTATTGCTTAAAATTTTCTTTGAGTTTTTTCCAAAACCATGTTTTTGAAATTTGAAGACAGTTTTCTCCGGTTCTACTGAACCGATTTTGATGAAATCAAGTACAATCGACGCAGAATTGTCGAATTTCTGAAATTGCATATTAAAATTTTTCATTTAATTTCATTTGATGCAAAAAATAACTTCAAACTTAAACGTGTTTATCTCGAAACCACGTTTTTCGAGCTTGCGGCCCAGATTGCGCCCGTAGTTCTGAACCGATTTTGATGAGACGAAATGCAAACAACGCAGAATTATTACTCTTCTGGATCCTATCTCAATCACAATGTTAAACAATTTTTTAATATTTTTTTTACACCCAAAAGCGGTTTTGCATTTTTCAATGACCGCCATTTTGTAAAAAATAATCAAAAAATTATGATTGAAGTAGGGACCAGAGTCACATCTGTACTGAATTTAACGCCGTTTACTTTTTTCATTTCAGATGTTATCTGGAGCCCAAGCTCCAGATCGAGTTATCTGGACCACAAGCAGCATACCTTTTTTTTCGACGCCGACAACTTTTTGAGCAGCCCTCGTACAAAGGAAAAAAAATTTTTATTTAGCTTAACATATTCCTAATACAGTAAAAAAACAGAGTTTAAATAACTCTGTGCGTTTTCAAATGAGAAGTTTTTCGAAAAGGGTCCAAAAACAGCCTTCCAACCAGGAATACTCCCTTAAAATATTTTCCTCCAAAAATTTAAATTTATTAAATAAATATTCAGTTTTAAGTTCTGGCAACCTAATATAGATGTGCCAAATTATGTAAGATTTTAAATTGATGACCTCTGACCCGAAATATTAGCGTTGTAAAATTATATTAATTTTAGTAAGGGATCTCAGGAGAAGAAAGAGATAGAATGGTAAGGGAGGTATCGGATTAAAAGTCTGGCTGCACAATATGATTGGATTTTGAATTGGTGACCTTTGACCTGAAATATGAGCGTAAAAAAGTATTTATTAAATAAAAGCTATACTGTAAGAGATGGAAGAACATGATGTTAGAGAGAGTTTTAGACATTGATAAGATGTGCAAAAAATACTTTAGACATTTTTCACCATCTCTTACGGTTATCCTACAACATGGGCGTAGTAAGGGTAGGGTAGAAAGGGGCAGTTGCTCCCTGAACTTTAAAAAAATATAGCTCTTACTATTAAATTAAGAAATTCAAAACATTTTTTTTTATAATTTACCCTAGAAGGAAATATGCACAGAGTTAAGGTTAAGGTGGGCGCTCAATGCCTTTATGCCACTGAAATTTTTCCGGCACTGGTGCAAAGAGGATTAGATATGCTTCTTAAACCTCTTTGACCATAACTACAGGTAGCATTGCACTGGGCTATATACCAATTGCTTGGAGGCGGGCAAAAGTGGTCTTCATTCCAAAGGCAGGAAAAAGGGATCCTCTTCTTCCAAAATTCTTCAGACCAATTTCTCGAACATCCTTCTTACTAAAAACTCTAAAATAAGTAGTAGATAACCATATAAGGACCAGCGTCCTGAAAAAATTCCCTTAACACCTTTGTCAGCATGCATACAGAACAGGTTAGATCAACAGATACTGGTCTGTATCTACTGACAAATGTGCTCCAGGAAACCCTAGAAATGAAAGAAATAGCACTATGAGCTTTTCTCGACATAGAAGGTGCTTTTGATAACACATCTCATGAATCCATAAGTAAAGCTCACACCAACAGGTGGATCAACAATACCCTTATGAAATGGATGGGAAACATGCTCAGTACTATGACAATACAAACTAGTACCAGACGATAGCAGCAGTTGCAACAAGTGGATGCAAGCAAGGGGGAGTTTAATCTCCTCTAATGTGGAGCATTATAGTAGATGAACTGCTGGAAGAATTGGTTAAAACTAGACTAACATTCTAGGGTTACGTTGATGACATAGTACTCATCTGCAGGGGGAAATACGAAGAAACCCTATGTGATAGAATTGAAATAGGCCTATAGGTGACAAAAAAATGGTGCAATAAGGTGGGGCTGAATATAAATGCAGCAAAAACCACCATTGTACCATTTACAATGAAATATAAACTTGAACACCTTGAAGTTAAGGGAAGGGAAGCCGAAGCTCTTTTGGAAAATGCTAACTTTCCTTATGGGTTTGAAACTTTAACGCTGACTTATCTTTATCTCAAACAGATTCCAGAAAAATCTTCTGACAGTCATGTATATGGAAAGAATTTATAAAAACAATTTCTGGCTCATAAGGTTTCATGTACAAAATACTGACAGCGCATCATCATGTTGGGCTCATGGACATTAATGCTGCAGCTGTGTGGATCTAAAAACCTGGATAAAGAGACGAAAAAACACAATATAAATAAAATAAAAACTGCTTATCCGCCTACTTGGAATGACTGTAAAAACACGGATTTTATAACATTTTATAAAAGAGTAGCAAAGAATTTCAATTTTGTTGTAAGTTTTGCATGTGCTGCATGGCACATCTTCCGTTTTAAATACCTACCACAAAAAACTGCGACAGGCCGCATAAGTATACTTTATGAGCCAGAGCCAAAGAAACAAATGAAGCAACAAAATACAGGCTGAAATAAAGTAACTTGTTGTTGTTGTTATTGTACTGATCAAAGCCGAAAATGCCACAAGAATTTGCGACATAAACAAGTAACTTGTTTTTGTTGTTCTTTCGTTGTTATTCCTAGAAGAATGGAGGCTGAGACACCTACTTTTGCTATAGTTATTGTGTCATTTTATTGCAGCAACAGCAGTAGCAGCATTCTGACTGCCTTCTTTTGGCAGTTTGACAAGCTACAACATAAAAACAGCCATAGCAGGACAGCAGCTACGAAGACGTGTGCAAGCGGAAATAAGTTGTAAAACTAGCAGATGAAAAAACAGGACATTTACTCAGCTCGTTAGTGTGTAGCAACAATATTGCTTAAGAAGCCAACAAAATGGAGAAAAAGAAGCAAAAAAAAAATGCAAAAAAAAAGATTTAAGCCATAGATAAGAACATAGAAAATTGAAAAATTGATTGTTGAGTGCTGATGTAGTGGGTCTCTTTTGCCAAAGTGTCAAAATGATGTAAATCATAACTACGGGGCGTATGAGTGACATGTAATTATTTTAAAATGCGTTGAGAACGTTCGATCGTTTAAAGAATAGGTAGGATTTTGTGTGGCTATTTGCTGGCTTGTTGCAGACACGCAACTGTGTTACTGAAGAGAGTTTTGAGTGGTTTTATGCATGTTTGAGTTCTTTTTATAGTGTTACTTTGGAACTTTTTGCTAGGGAATTTCGTCGCTACGCCAACGAAATCAGTTATGTGTTTTTCAGTAACTTTTCAGGAGAGCAAAAAACAAATTTCTTTTTAGAATATTTCTAGTAGGCCTGTGCGAGTTGCTTCGAGTTCGAGTCGAGTCAAGTAGTGCAATTCGACTCCATTTTCGATTCGAGTAATTCGGTTTTTCGAATAACTCAAAATTCAAGTAACCCGAGGAATTATCGATGAACTCGAGAAACTATCGAGTAGCTCGATTTTTTTTTTTTGTATTTTCACTCTTAATGATGCATACCCAGTAGAAATTAATGTCTAATGAAACTAAGGGAAGACATAAATAATGGAACATGAAAGACGTAAATAATTTCAACTTTTTCAGGTTTTTACTTTTTTGCGATCTCATTTTGTAGAGAGGCATACTTTTCGATTTAATCCTCAAATAAACTTTAATTTTTAAGGCCATTTTTTGCAAATTACGAGTACACTTAAAACTGTTTATGACTAGCGACAAAGGTAAAAATTCCTAAAATTTGTATTTCCATTCAATCAAAGTTACTCGAAAACTCGAGTTATTCGATACGAGTTTCGAGTCGAATTACTCGACTCGACTCGAGCCGAGTTACTCGAAAGTTCGAGTACTCGCACAGGTCTAATTTCTAGTACTGAGAGCACAAAGCTGTTTTTGATCACTTCTAAAGCAAAAGAGATATAAAAAACGGCAAATGCGCAAATATGGGCAATAGATAGTGTTCATAAAATATGAAATAAAAAGAAATTGGCAAAAATCACATAACAGGTTTTGTTGGCGCAGCGACGATCTGTCCAAGTTAAAGTTGTAACTTTTATTGGACATTTATTTTTTTTCTGTCAATGAAATTATGGGTGTCTTCTAATATGGGTATTAAAAGATTACACTAGCTTACACGAAAAAAGACCTGGTTTCTCACACATTTTTTTTAACGTATTTTGGGGCGCAGATTCCAAAAATATAAACCATTTTTTTTTCTTAATAATAGTTTTCGAGATATCCCAAAAAAACCCGTTTTCTGGCCCGTTTTTTGGTTTTCAGCCCATATCTCCACCAAACTGCATTTATTGGTCCAATATTATGCATGGTATTTAAGGATAATAAAATTATCTTTCCAACGGTATACTCTTTTAACAGATCCAATCCAGCCCCTAAGAAGACCTTATGGTCGGTCGAGGCAGTGACGCGGTAAATAAAAAAAAAGAAGAAGAAGAAGAGACGAACACGGGACGCGGTAGCAAGTGCCTGCGTCGCTGCCCCGAGGAAGACCTAGCGGTCGGTCGAGGCAGTGACGCGGTCAGAAATACATACAAGGAAGAGGAGAATACGTGTCGCGGTATCGAGTGTCTGCGTCGCTGCTCCGAGGAAGACCTAGGTCGATCGAGGCAGTGACGTTGCAAATAGGTAGAAGAAAATAACACAAGTCAACGCAAGAAAACTAATATACCCTACCAAATACAAATAAACCAAAAACCGTCTAGCACTGCCTTGAACAAGACCTCGCGGTCGATCAGGACAGCGGCGCGGTGAACAGTTCACCGTTGCCTCGAAGAAGACTTTGCGGTCGGTCGAGGCAGCGGCTACTATTCTGCTTCGAGGAAGACCTTGCGGTCGATCGAGGCAGATAATGTGAGCTTACCTAGAAAGGAACGCTGCATTCACCGATTTTGTGGTCTCTATTTACGTGACTCGTAAAGAAAACCCTTTGCGAACTATATTCTATTTTCCTATGTGTATGCAAATAGTGCTTTCTGGCTATGGGTACATTGATTTTGTTGTTGCCCTTATGCAGAGTCTATTTGGTACTGTTGTTTGTTTGTCATTTATTTTATGTAGGTCGTGTTGTTGGTAGCCTACTGGTTTTGCTAGTTGCAGTGGTTGTTGTTATTTTGTGTATGTTATGTTGTGTGTAGCCTATCTGTGGCTGATTGTATAACTTAAATGATAATTCTATGACGTGATTTATTCTATAAATAATCCATTAATATTACATTATAAATAATAATATTATTTTATCAAACAGATATAATTTTATTATAATTCTATGATATGATTTATTATAGAGAATTATACAGTAATATTACATTATGAATAATAATATTATTTTATCAAGTAGATATAATGTGTGTAATTAGTATAAAATATAAATATTGTTAAATATTATTTTGTAACGCCATGTTACAAAACCTTATTTCGTAATTCACACATCTTAATTAAAATTTTTCACAAAAATAGATAATAAGTTCTCTTTAGCTCTTACGACAGGTGTCTTATATAAGTATCTATTATGTCACCTATAAGACATTGTTGACATTAAACGTTTTTTAAAAAAATTTGTTTGTTTTGTTAAGAAAGAGTTCGAGCGAAGGCGTTTCGTCTTTCCCTCTCTTTCACACTTCCTATTGTTGCCATAAAACACACTATATTTAATACAAAAAGTTTTAGTCAAACTTATTTGATTAACTAATAATAAGTTTTGAAACTTCAATCAGTTTTTTATTTGATCTAAGAAAAAAAAACTTATAAAGCACTTAAACACTCATACTCAGCGACACACCCCGTTTAACAATGACAGTTCATATATTTTGAAAAGTTGGTGAAAAACAAAAACTATTTTTCTGTCCATAACTTCCATCTCTAGATATGAACTTAAAAAGTTTCTTCATATTTCAAGTTAGTTTTATGCTAAATTTAAAATGTTGGGCTCCAAAATTAAAATCAATGCATGAAATGAATGAAATAAATTCTGCTACAATGTAAAGAAGCCGCAGCAGCGTATCGTGTCAAAGATTGCTTAACGATCCACAAACGTTGCTGTGTATGACTGTCTGTGTGTGCTTGAGTGTTGGTATATTTGTGGCTGGAAACAGCAAAATCAGAAGAGGTACAAAAAGCCTGAATATTTCTTCAAATTTTTTTTGGTATCTTTACAAAGTTCAACTTAATTTTAAGCTTGACTGCAGCGCTTGACTTTGTTGTTGCTGTTTTTGTTGTGCTGTTAATATTGCTGCAGACTCTACTGTAGTACTAAAAGACAAAGAAAAAAAAAAACAAAATAAATAACTGTCAAACAGCAACAGTCGTATTTTATTTACAAACATTTTTTTGATTGACACAATGACAATATTGCACGACGAGTAAGTCAAGTGGTGGCAACAACAACAAAGCATACATAGACAGTATCACACACACACACGCTGATAAGCAACTGGGTGACTCCAAGCTGTCGCTTGATTCTTGGTGGTAAAAAACATAAAACAGAAAACATTTTCACCACAGCAAATAAAATTTGAATTTGAATAGCAACAGCAACAAAATACAAAAACAAAAAAAAAAAAAGAACCACCAACAACAATGACAATGATTTCTATCACAGACAGCAGTACTCAAAATTCTGCCACAAGGATGAGAGTCTGACTTTAACTGCCACAGTAACGAGCGCAACACACGCCAACACACTCACACACACACACATGCCTACATCCCCTCATTTACAGCATGCCGGGTAACCTAGGCACCACCTCAGTTTTAGCGACTTAGCAGCAGCTCAAAGCTGGTGGCTGGTGGCAATCGTGTGTAAATATGTGCTGCGGCTAGCTGCCTGCTTATTGCTGGCAACTTTTAACTTACGTCAACAACAGTCAAGCACAGCAACACCAGCAGCAGCAGCAAGCTTAGACAACTCACAGCTTTATCGCCCCCGATCTTATCTATTTATGCCCACTGGGGAACATTTCAAAAACCATTTATTCATTTATTCATTCGTTCAGTCATTCGGTCCGACAGTCCTTCAGTTGTTCTTTCAATCGCTTGTTATTGTTGTTGTTGTTTTTGTTATGTTGCGCAGCTAGAAGCATGAAGGACTAAGGACTAAAACGGAGACAATTTATCGCAAGAGCGCATAAAAATCTTGTTTAACCTCGACCGCTATCGGATTGCAAACTTTGGTTAATCTTCCGTGTTGTAGCTGTTTCAATGTACTTGTGCTTTGCTTATATCTTGTTGTGTTTGTGTATGTATGCGTGTGTGTCTGTGTATATTTTTGCGCTTGTGGCTAGGTTTGCCATAAAGCTGGAAACACTTTTGCACTCTTATTAATTTAGCTACATTGAAGACGTAGCAGCAGCCGTTGCTACAGCAACTGAGGACAGATTGTTGACTTAAGAACAATTTGATGCCTTTGCTTGACATCAAGTAATTTAAATACATTCATGCAAACATGCACACGCACATGTACATACTAAATACTATATGTATATAAACAAACATACCTTAATTGTCGCTGTTTAGTTGAAGTGAGTCTGTAATTAAATTGTTTCATCATTTAAGGGGAAAAAGGTTTGCATAGATTTTAGGCAATGTTAAAGACGTTATTCGGAATTTTTAAGCCAAAAATTTATGATTTTTTAAGGTTTTGTACAGAAAACTTTTGCGCAAATTTATTTACAAACTCTTTTGCAATGTATAAAATTACTCTTAAAATAACAAAAAAAAAAAAAAAAATATATGGCTTTTGTTGTGGGCATAAATAAAGTGCAGCACGAGCTAGAAAAGACACCTTAAATCTTTCTTTCGAAAGCTCCCAAAGACTTTTCATCAGAGCTACTCAGCGTCCAGATTTGTGCTGCATATAACAGGATGGGAATGATAAGTTGCAATTACAGTGCTATTTTTATTCGTCAAGAGAGGGCCTCCGCTGCTCAATTGTGTACTGAGCCCAATGTAACACCTGTTGGCAAGACTTATTCTTCGTTTTATCTCAATACTGATATCGTTGGTGGAGTTTATGCTGGATCCTTCGTAGACGAAATCTTTCACAACCTCGAAGGAGGTGTTGTTAACAGTGACGTGGGTTCCAAGACTCTGGGACTGCTTGTTTGTTTGCTGACACCAGATATGAGACTCATACGGCTCGACTCTTTTTCCAATTTGGAGAATGTTCAACATCATCAGAGATCAGTAGCTCGAATGATCTTTTACATTATTAGATTGAAAAAGTCGCACGATAAGGAATCACTTCGTCTAAGTCCTCGTTTGGGAACAAATGGTTGGAGGGGGGGGAGGGGTTTGTAAAGAGGTCATTCAAAATTTTAACTGCGTTGCTGGTGTTGCTCAGTATCAGTTGGCATTGATGGATTAATTTTGGCGGCTTGCCAAATTCAGACATGGTGTATTATAGGTGATTCCTTATTGGACTGTCGAAGGCGGATTTTTAATCGAAAAAAGGTAGTAGGTGTTGATTTGTTTCTCTAGGGTGTTACAATGGGCTTCATTATTTCAAATAATATGCTCAATAGGACCTTAAATGCTATATTTAGGAGGTTTATTCCACGGTTGTTGGTCTAAATGGTGGGATTGCCATTCTTGTGAACTTAACACAGTTCACTAATGTTCCAATCGTTTGGAATGCATTCTTCCGACTATATTTGGCATAGAAGCTCGTGAATGCATTTAAACAGAGTTTCGCCTCCGTTCTTTATCGCCTCTTGCGGCTTTGTTCTTCTTAAGCATGCTAAGGCTGTAAAGACTTCATTTTAGTCAGGCAGCGGAACCTTAACGTTGTCATCTGTTATTTGGATATCCGGGATATCATCTTTATTGGCAGGATTGTGGTCAGCATCACCATTCAGAAGACAACAGAGTGTTCCCTCCATAACGTGAGTGCACTCTGGATATCTGTCACTAGATTCCCCTCTTCATCCTTGCAGGAAGAGGTCCCGGTCCTACAACTATCGGCCAGGCATCATAGGTTTTCGGAAAAATTTCTTTAGGCCCCCATTCCTTTTGCCATACATCTCAATCTTCTCGCACTCGCGCTTTTCTGCCTCTCTTTTTTCCGACTATAAAGACATCTCTCGTCTCTCCTCTTCTAACTACTCCAGGTTAGCAACTTAGCTGCGCCTGCCTGTCCAAAGCCAGGATAAAGGGGGATGGTTATTTGTTGGGTACGTCCTGCGTATCCTGCGTAAACGTAAAAACTGACAGGGCCAACCAAGAGCTCGGGGTAGCGCCCATCTTGGTACCAGGTCATATTTGGTATATCGATATGGAACAAGCCTGCGAAGGTATATCAACTGACCATAAAACTTGTTAGTATGGGGACAGTCTTACCCGTCAAATAGGGAGACCCTATCTATCCACTGCATTGAGACTAGAATTGGCAATTTGAAATTGGATGTGAGTGTTTGACATACGCGCTTTATATGTTGACTCTCGGGCTTTCCTTTGAGTTTGCCCGTCTAAGCTGAACTGGTCCCTCAAACTAGCACGGATATCTGAGGCTAGTGTTGAAATGGTGTGTAACTTGGGTTCTCATACTGAGCACGGCAGTTCCTGAGAACAAGACCTATACTCTATCTGGAAGTTAAGATCTTTAGATCATCCGTACTGCCAGAATAAGAGTGACAAAATCAGGTCCTCCTCTGTAGGCACCAGCCAATTGTATTTGCTCATAGCTGAGCCAGCAGTTGTGAGCTGTTAGAATGGCCTTTTCAGTGCTCATTGAGCATGGTCACGTATAAAAATGCACTCCTTCATAATTGCATGAGTGCATTTTTGGTCTCTTTGCGGGAATGTTGTGGATCCTCATTGACGGGATCGAGTTGCCCAGGTGTCTGTCGTGGGCTGGCCCTTCGAGGAGACTCGTACTGGTTGTGGTTGTGTGAATGCTACACAGGTCAAGATTGACCTGCGGGGTCGCGCAGTGGTACGACCTGGCTGGCATATCTGCCTTAATATGCAAGAGATTGGGTAGGTCTCGTCTTCATCAGTAGATGGCTTGAAGGTACGTCACTACTGGAATCTAAACTGGTACTGCTATTACGGGCAGTATGTAATTATTGCATAATGCTAATAATCAGCAGGGCACTGAGTGATGCTTTGTGTTTGTGAAACACCTTCCATGTTCGTGTTGCTACATCGGATGCCACGTATTCTTTACTAGTTAAAACATAAACGGGTCCGTGTTGTGGTATACACATAAGTTCTGGTTGTCTGTTACATGAACTATTACTCTAGGTCTGGATGCCTGAGTATTTAAGTCTACGGCAGACGTACTCGATAAACCGGATTCTGTCTGTCTCTCCTCTTCTATTTATTTCTATTATAACAACATATTAAAGTAACATTTGAAGTATATTCTGTGAATCTATCTGCGCAGACGTCTCAAAAAAAGATTTTCATTACGATGCCCCTCATAGTCTCAAAATGTATGGAAATCTTTTGTGAATTATTTAATTTTTTTGAGACTTATTTTATTTGAGAGTTATTTTACTGGGCCGAAAAGTGCTTATTGACTTTCGGAGTTGCTTACCAGGTGCTATGCTTCGTTTCTCATCAATTTTTTTCCTTGAATATGTCTGATATTATCAATCTCCGTTATAACAGTTGTTTTATCAAAGGCTGAGGTAGGCTCAGCCACTCCAGGATCTACCAAAGGATCCACAAACCTTTGGTTAAATAAGAAGACGCAGTTTATAATTTAAATCTTAGTTTTTTATTGACAATATCGATCGCTTATTATAATACTTCTGCAGCGCAAGGTGGTCGGGCAGTCAGTAGCAGTTGTGTTCGGGTATCCGTAAAAGGGTTAAGAGTGTCAGCTGGTGCTGTTCGGATATCGAATATTTTCGGGGTTTCTTCACTCTCAGTTATTACTAATTCCCGTATCAGATAATCGGTTTCGGGTAATCGGTTTCGGCTTACCGGTTTCGGGTATTCGGTATTCATCTACTGGTGTTCCTAATATCGAGAGTTCTAGTGTACGAATCTAGACGGAAGGCTCATTAGTATATACAAAATCAATAATAAAACGGTAGTAATAAATACTGCGGCCCAATGATCAGGATCTGATCCGCACCTGCAGTCAGATAGAGTACGAGCATAATGCTGCGGCTCAATGATCAGAATCTGATCCGCACCAGCAGCCAGCCAGACAGAGCCTAATACCCTATAGTGGCCCAACGATCTGAATTTGATCAATGCCACAGCCAGCTAGCTAAAATATGTGCACAATACTGCGGCCCAGTGATCAGAATCTGATCCGCACCTGCAGTCAGCCAGACAAGGGGCAAGGAAAAGACTGCGGCTCAATGATCAGAATCTGATCCGCACCTGCAGCCTGCCAGAAAATCCCTAAATAAAAGACTGCGGCACAATGATCAGAATCTGATCCGCACCTGCAGCTAGCCAGATAAAAGACTGCGGCACAATGATCAGAATCTGATCCGCAATTGCAGTCACTATGCATTTGCACTGACTAATTGTCAATGCAGCCAAAATTACTTAGATGCTGTGGTTGAGGCCCATCGACCAGAAACTGGTCCGCACCTCATACCACGTACAATGCACACATGGTGAGCACTTACCTAGACAAAAGGCTGATGCAAGTGACCAACAGGCAGTCATGGGGTGATAAAACCTTTTGTGAATCATACTTACGATCATAAATAATGATTTCTGTCTGTTGGTACCTAATTGCCTAGCGACTCTTACATCGTTGTGGGTGTGTCTTCCTATCTTTTACACATGTTTGTGTGTCTAATAATCTAATAATCTAATACGCAGGTTTGTGTGTCGGTCTATCTGGTATGAAAGTGTGCGTCGGTCTGTATGTGCAACTGCAGGTATACTACAGGGTACTTTAATCAATTTATAATACTTTTAACTATACAATTTATTATTAACATTCATCGATAAATAATAATATTAAAACCTATATATTTTATTATGAACAACCATTGGAGAAAATGTGGGACTTTTGCCTGTGCTCAATTCTATTGTATATCTACGAGTATTAGCGTAGGCAGAGTTTGTCTTATTTTTACTTTAAGAATGAGTTATTCAGTGCGCCCGACGTGTACGCAAAATGCCAAGGTTCGAATCCGGACGGCGCACAATATATTATGTGTATATTTATTATTATTTTTTTTCCTTCTTTTTTACGAAAAATATCCAGGCTCGAATCCGGACGGCGCCAAAAATGTGTATATATTTTTTTTCATTTAATTATGAATAATAATACATAAATTTTCTCCAATGGAAAGAGGAAAATTGTAACGCCACGTTACACCGTTCGTAATTATTAGTGAACTGCCTTCACATTTGGATAATGATCACTTTTTTAAATTCAGAGTTATATGGAAGAAGCCACGGCCTATTGCGCAATCTCGCTTATGTTTATTACAATGACTCTGTGCGATAACATTCGAATCTGTGTCCATTTATAAGACGCTGGCTTCTGTTATTGATAAGCTTTCAAATTTTAAGTCCTTCAGTTTTGTGGGAGGTGCCACGCTTCATATACCTCAACCATGTTTCTTGGTATAATGGGGGGTCTTATGTATAAAGGTGAGAAATTGCTTTTTGCTCGATTTTTTGAGCAGTTACTCGTTGTCGTAAGCATAAAAAAAATCTTTTCCTCATTATTAAAATCTCGTTCAACGAGATGGATCTCAAGGCCCGAGAAAATTCTTACAATAAAAGCTTTTAGTGAGTGAATTCTCAAAATTATATGTATAATTCTAAGATGTGGTGGTCGTGGCATACTGATTGAGGTGCGTGGCTTGTATGCGATAGAATCCAGGTTCAGTCAGCCTTTGAAAGGGCTTTGACCGAGCTTCTTATTATCAACTGTGTTGTGTGTGTTGTGAAATGTTTGAACACAAGTGATCGATAACTGGACTTACATGTTTTATGCCGACTCCGAACGGCTTATGTTCTCAAGAAGCTTTTCATGGCAGTTTTTTTACTCTCTGAGGTTTGCCATTGTCTGCAGAGAGGTGACGGCCGAACAGAGAAAATTAATTCAATTGAAAAAATTTTCTGTGTCAGATGGAGAATTCGAACCTGCGTTCTCTGGCAGCGTTCTACGCCACGGCCGCCAGGTACAAAACCTTCACAATTTAATCAAATGATAAACATTTTATTTTCCCTTTATTAAATACTACGCACAACATTAATTTCAAATAAAAAAAACCACCGACTACAAAATCACTACAAAGTAAAAAATAATTTTAAAAATACTTTTCCTTCTAATTTCTTGGTCATATTTGAAAATTTATTTAAACATATTATTATATATGAAATCTTATTATCTTAATTTTTTCGTTTATGTTTTATTATCATAAATATATTAATTTCTTGATGATTACAAAAGCTTTTAAGGTTGGCGCTAATATAATCAGACTTTTAATCAGAAGCGCCAACTTCAAAGCATTTGTATTCATCAAGAAATTAATATATTTATGATAATAAAACATATACGAAAAAAATTAAGATAATAAGATTTCATATATAATAATATGTTTAAATAAATTATCAAATATGACCAAGAAATTAAAAGGAAAAGTATTTTTAAAATTATTTTTTACCTTGTAGTGATTTTGTAGTCGGTTGCTTTTTTTTTTAAAAATTTTTCTTTCTTCCTTTTTAGAGAAAATGATAAATTTGCGAAAAAAGTTGTTTATACACTTTGAACATAAATAAAATTGTTCAGAAAAAATTTGTTCTATTAAAATCTGAAAGTTTGTTGGTTATTTCAAATATCTGCCTCTTAAATTTAAATTAGATGTCACATGTTTTGAAATTACGAGTTTTTTTCGAATAACGAGTTTTATTACCCTAGTTTCAATATTATTCGAGATGTAGTGTTTTTCAAATATTGCCACGCCCCTTTGTTAAATAATTGCCCACTTTCTGGAGCGTTATTTCCAATAATTGTGCCTACCCCTGTACTTTATTTCAGAACCCCAGCGTCAATATTAACTGCGATAGTGTTTATCTAGTATTGCCACGCCCTTTATCGAATAACGCCTACTTTATTGACCATCATTTTTAATAATTCTGCCTACCCCTGTGGCAGAACAGGGGTTCTGCAATAAATTTCAGTGCCCTAGTGTCAATATTATTCGAGATACACTGTTTTTCTAATATTGCCACGCCCAGTAGTCGCAATCCGCCCACTTTCATCACCGTAATTTTTACTAATAATGCCTACCTCTATACCAAATTTCAGTACCATAGTATAAATATTATTCGAGATATACTCCTTTTCTAATATTGCCACGCCCATTTGTCAAATAACTCCCATTTTGTTGACGGCAATTTATAATAATTGTGCATACCACTACACTAAATTTCGGTACACTAATGTCCATATTATTCGAGATATAGTGTTTTTATAATATTGCCACGCCCATTTGTCGAATAACGCCCACTTTATTGGCCATAATTTGTAATAGTAATGCCTACCCTTATACTAAATTGCAGTACTATAGCATCAATATTATTCGAGATATATTCTTTTTCTAATATTACCACGCCTATTTGTCGAATAACGCCCATTTTCTTGACCGTAATTTGTATTAACTGTGTCTACCACTACATTTAATTTCAGTACCCTTGTGTCCATTTTATTCGAGATACAGTGTTTTTATAATACTGCCACGCTCATTTGTCGAATAACGCCCACTTTATTGACGATAATTTGTAATAATAATGCCTACGCCTATATTAAATTGCAGTACTCTAGCCTCAAAATTATTCAAGATACACTTTTTTTCTAATATTGCCACGCCCAGTAGTCGCAATCCGCCCACTTTCATCACCGTAATTTTTACTAATAATGCCTACCCCTATACCAAATTTCAGTACCATAGTATAAATATTATTCGAGATATACTCTTTTTCTAATATTGCCACGCCCATTTGTCAAATAACTCCCATTTTGTTGACGGCAATTTATAATAATTGTGCATACCACTACACTAAATTTCGGTACACTAATGTCCATATTATTCGAGATATAGTGTTTTTATAATATTGCCACGCCCATTTGTCGAATAACGCCCACTTTATTGGCCATAATTTGTAATAGTAATGCCTACCCTTATACTAAATTGCAGTACTATAGCATCAATATTATTCGAGATATATTCTTTTTCTAATATTACCACGCCTATTTGTCGAATAACGCCCATTTTCTTGACCGTAATTTGTATTAACTGTGTCTACCACTACATTTAATTTCAGTACCCTTGTGTCCATTTTATTCGAGATACAGTGTTTTTATAATACTGCCACGCTCATTTGTCGAATAACGCCCACTTTATTGACGATAATTTGTAATAATAATGCCTACGCCTATATTAAATTGCAGTACTCTAGCCTCAAAATTATTCAAGATACACTTTTTTTCTAATATTGCCACGCCCATTTGTCGAATTACGCCCATTTTCTTGCCCGTAATTTGTCTTAATTGTGCCTACCCCTACACTTAATTGCAGTACCCTAGTGTCAATATTATTCGATATACAGTAGTATCTAGTATTGCGAGATCTTTTATTGCCACGCCCAGTTCTCGAATACCGCCCACTTTTGTACGGGCACCTCCATGCTTATGATATCTATCTAATCTTCAAAAATGATGGCAATCAGGCATATGGTTTAGGAGTTATCGATGTACATACATTTAAAAAAAAAAAAAAAAAAAAAAAAAAAAAAAAAACAGAGAAACCGACGAACTTGAGAACCTCCTCCTTTTTGAAGTCGGTTAATTAAGCTAATTTATGTATTTATGTTATCATCGGCACTTAATCAAGCAAATATAACAATCTGAAATAAGATTATTTTTTTATTTTACTCCACCTTTCACATTTTATATAATTTAAGAAAGCATTACTTTAACAATAACTTATTAAAATGATGCCAAAAGCTACGAAAGTAAGTTCTAGTAATAGCCTGCGTTAGTCCTTGAACAGCAATCACAATCAACAGTACAGTTAATATTATTATAAGCATACGCTCACCTGAATGAAAAGGCACCAGATGGACACCAGAAATAACAACAACAAATAAATAATAAGGTTCAAATTCTTAGTATCCTAAGTTTCATTACGCATCCTCATTCTATAGTTAGTTTCGTGTGGAACAAGGTTTTTTAGCATACAAAAAAAAAAAACAGAAAGAAAATATAAATGAAGTCAAGCAAAAATTAAAGACCGTTGAATGGTTTGACTAACTGGCTGACTCACGAACAGACTGAATGACTGCATAAATAAGTGAATAAATGTTATTAAGTGTTGTTCTGGTCTTCAGAATTCTTTTCTGCAAACATCAGGCTGGAAGGCAGGAAGGAAGGAAGGCTGTCAGGCATTCAGCCGGGTCAAGTCAAGTTGGGAAATCAATAATTTAATTACCATTATGATGAATAATTTCCTGATAATGCCTGGCCACATCCACATCTTCAAAGTCATCTACTTTCTTGGCAGGTTCTTTATTTATCAAATATTATTTCAGCAGCTTCTTGTTGTGTTTCTGTTTTCGTTAGCAATCAGTTGACAACATTTTCTATGTAATGATATTTGATATTTGTACAAAGTAAAACGTTTATATACTCCACTTGTACTTAAAGCCTCAGGTTTTGTGATACTTTGATTAAAAATAAATTTTAGTTCCTTAAACAAAGTTTAATTCAAATTATATTAGCGTCTTAATTGCACGAAATTCTTTTTGTTTTAAGCCTTGAGGCTCAGGTTTTGTGTACATCAACTGAGATTGAAAAGAATTTATTACTAATGGAACAGTGAGGTATCTAGAAATAGTTTGTGGAGCAGAGGGGCGCTAAATTATCAAAATTTTTGCTTAGCACGTTTTATTGCGTTTAAAAAGCCATTTTTATACCCCAACTCGTACTGCCTAAGTGATATATTAACATTGTCACTCCATTTTTAACGCCCATATGTAGACGTGGCAGGCAAAGAAAAGTATATACAGGGTGTCCCGCAATTGAGTGCAACTATTTACGGATCTGAAAGGTTATGTCGAGCTGAGCTAAAAATCGTATGGTAGGGGGGGAGGTCTATTTTCACATTATTAGGAGATACAGGGTTAATTAATATTTCACGACTGATTCACGTTATTGTTTCTAGCAGAAAAACTAGCTTACATAAACTTATTTTGATAGCTCACTTTAAAGGCAATGAAATAACCTTTCCAACGGTATATCAACAAACCTCATCAACTTTACCATAATCGAGCTGTGATCGTGTGAAGCAGAAATCAATCGGTTGAAATTACCAAATTTCAACTATGAGTGCAAATTTCTCAGAATTTTCCGTAAGAAATGAAATTTTTTTTTAGATCAGTTTTGTAATTTATTCAATTTTATTTTTAATGGCACCAAAAGCATAGACATATCTTTAAAAATAAAAAAGTTGGCTGTACTAAAAAAATTATACTTATTAGAAAAGAATGATAAATAAAGAGATTACAATTAGTTATGTAGTAGATAAGTTTTAAAATAAAAATAAGTTTTATGTTAGTTAGTTTTTCTACTAGAAACAATAACGTGAATCAAAGTGGTGAAATATTAATTAACCCTGTAGCTCCTAAGAATGTGAAAATAGACCCCCCTTCCCATACGATTTTTTGCTCAGCTCGACATAACCTTTCAGCTCCGTAAATAGTTGCCCTCAATTGCGAGACACCCTGGATATCTTTGATCAGCATTACCACCCAAGTCGATTTAGCCATGTCCGTCCATCTATCGGTCTGTGATCACGATTACGGTCGTAATTTTAAAGCTATTGTAATATCTGTTTTCGTATAGCACCAGTTAAAACCAAGCTCATAACGGAAGTTGAATGAATAGTACATGAATAGTACAGGCTTCAGCATAAGCTTTTTCTTACCAGAATTACACGGAGAATCATTACTTACGTCTGTAGTTGGTACTACTTCAGAAGACTCAACCGGATGTAAGTTCAGACCAGCTGATGTAGCCTCATAAGTAGGGGCAATATATTCAGCATTTTGATCTTTATTTACAGACTCAGTTGATTGCGCTTTGGAAGGAGATTTCAAAACAGGTGAAAGTGAAATCAAATTATTATTATTATTATTAACAGACGGAGGCATGGACATAGCACCAGGCTTAGCAGATTTAGCAGAACTTCGAAGATTCATGGGTGGTCGTTTAGGCTTATGGGAAACAGAAGCTTCATCCATGATTTAAAATTTTTTAAACAAATCTTCAAAATCAGCCAATCTAGCTTGAGCCGCCACCAAGTCCTTAGACACCTCTAAAAAGCCTCTTCGAGATTGTCTTATAAGCTTTAAAATATCTACATCAGTAGATCTGCATTCTGTACAAGACCAACGAAGTCCTTTACTTTCATTGAGTGCATCGAAAATTCTCGCATTCAATGCTGCACACTTTAGCTGAAAAAAGCTTCACACAACCAGCAATTAACCAGCTGGTCAGATTAACCTTTTACAGAGCAGTTGCGGAAATTGCAGTTAATTTTTAATGAAAGTAATAAAATTTACAAAAGTGTAATAAAAAGTGCAACAAAAGTACTTTGGCAACTCTATTTCAGTGACAGTTTGAGAATCAAACAAATTATTTGTCAAACAGTTTGAGAAGCAGCAGCGACAAGATAGTGAACTAGCGTCAAAATGCAACTGAAATTAAAAACAAAGTTTCACTCTTGCTTCAACAAGCTAAGCATAAAGTTGTTTTTGCTATATAAGAAACAAACTGAAATAAAAAATATATTTTTATAATATGTATACTTATATGTATATAATATATATAAATATAATAAATTTATATAATATATATATATAGGGCCAAATTTTTTGTCGATTAGAGCCGCCCCCTAGGATGATTCATTTTATCAAAGGTTTTTGATAAACTCTAAGATGTGCCGGGTCGTACAGATTTGTTCGGTAGTGTAAAATTTTCTTGATTGCGATGTTTCGTGTCTCTTTTTTATCATCAAATAACATCGCTAACAAAATATTTTCGGAATGTGCGTAATATGAATCGTCTTTAATGACATTATTTACAACTCCACGTAGATTTGTATCCAAATGTTATGTCCAACGAATGAATTTGTAAAATAATACACTACCGAAGACCACCGAATTATAGTACTTGATGTTGAAGTGCATCGGCACATATACTTTCATTATGTAAGTTGCCAGAATTTTCAAATTCCTTGATGGATTTTCAGTTGACACATACAACCGCAACAATCTATTCGCCTTGGTGAGCCAACGTGAATGTGCTATTAAAAAAAAAAAAAAACGAAATGGCCATTTCAGCCCTTGAAAGGACTTTGACCGAGCTTCTTATGATCAATTGTGTTGTGTGTGATGTGAAATGTTTGCACACAAATGACCGAGAACTGGACCTACATACATGTTTTACGCCGACTCCGAACGGCTTATGTTCTCAAGAAGCTTTTCATGGCAGTTTTTACTCTCTGAGGCTTGCCATTGTCTGCAGAGAGGTGACGGCCGAACAGAAAAATTAATTCAATTGAAAAAACTTTCTGTGTCGGATGGAGGATTCGAACCTGGGTTCTCTGGCGTAAGAGTCACACAGTCTACCCACTACGCCACGGCCGCCGTGCTATTGGTGCTATAAGAATGTGCTATTGGTCCTGGTTTAATGTGAGACAAATCCGCAGGAACAACACCATTCGAAATTGCATTGGCCATTTTGTATAGGTATGTACTTTGAATCAGTGGATAATTCAAATGGATCTAAATCACGTGGCATGTTCTCTAGCTCGATTATCTCGAATTCATTTACAAGCTGAAAAAAAAGAAATTAGATGAATTATATGCAATTTTACCATTTAATAATGGAAAAAATCGATGAGAAAAATGTCAAATGATACATACCGGAAGATTTTCACACGTTTCAATTTGTTTGCCCAACGTTCCGGTTGTTGTTCGTGGTCCAGTGGTCGATGATCTGTCCAAAGTGTTAAACAAATGACGAAATGGCAGCTCGTTGAAGTGCAAAAGGCACACAACCAATGCAGCGGTTTATTCAAATGTAATTCAAATCGACGCAAAGTCCCACTTCTTACGCCAGTATTTGTTGGCTCACCATCACAGCATCATCAGCCGTCGAATGAAAATGCTATCAAATTGGATGCATCATACTGCTTACGAAGCAATTCTTCTCTGCATTTGGCTTTTTCTCGACGCACTTTATTTTTATCCATGATGATAGGATTGCCATGTGCATCTTTTACATCAATGTCTTGGATAAGAGATGTTGCGAGTGCTGCTGCTATTCTATCAGACACACCAAATCGATCAAACATCGCAGCGAAGTTCAATGCAACGTATCTTGGAGTATACGGTCCTCGTATCATTGGCGGAACATCTTGTGGATTTGAACTTGGCTCATCTGTATCAGTACTTGGTTCATATGCTAAATGGGTCTCTTCAACGCTTGTTGGTATTATTATTGACGTTGGTGCTGGCTCTTCAACTTCTGGCACGAATTCCGGTATCGTGAATCTTCTGACATTATTTTGATCTCTCATAAACTCTTTCAAATGATCTGGAATCAATCCACATGAGCATAATGCTGCCTTCAAGTCGCATTCACATTTGCCGATGTAAAATAATTCTTTTGTAGATTGCACGAACGTTCTGAATGTGGCGATTTTTGGATGTTTAGTTTCGATTTGATACTTGTCAATCAATGTGCCCAATTTTCTAACAACACTTTTTTTTGTAAGAATTTCAATATTAAGTTGACTCCAAATTTCAATCAATTTGTCTGTTACGTGCGGTACGAATGTTTTATACGAAAACATTTTGTTTTGGAGCTTAGCACGTTCGGCCAAGAAAAAAAAAACATCTTAAAATATCCTGTTTCGTTGGCAGATTGAGTCCACTCAAGTCACAAGATGCACCAAAAACAGCAACATCGTGCGAAGGCAAATGTTTCAAATGACTTTCGGTACTCCTTGATGTTGTTGCGGTTTGCGATGTAGACGGCAATGCATTTGGATCCCTTGTATACTTTTACTAAAACAATTAATAAATAACTGAAATTAGTATATTTTAAAACATTTGGTTCGAATATATTTTTTCCACCCACAAATTGGTAAATACACAGTGGTAAAAATGGTGAGAATTTTATTTAAATTAGTTACGTTTCTTGATAGAACGTATTACTTTTTACGCACTATGTGGGCTTTTTACTTATTACTCACTATGTGGGCCTTTTTATGTAATTAAAAGAGTTTATTTAATTAATTTCTGCTGTTCACTTATGTGAACGTGTGCTTCGCTTTTTTAACTGGGAAAACTGACCAAACTTAAAACTAAAAATGATGTTATAGGGAAAAAATCATTTTTTGAAAAGTGGGAGACTCGAAAATCGAGACAGACCTATGGTTCTTTCACCAAAGTTGCTTAGAATTGTCCATAGAATCATCCTAGGGGGCGGCTCTAATCGAATTTTTCGGCTTCATACAAATTGGCCAGCCCTAATATATATATATATATATATAGTATGCAAGCAACAATTTTGAATAGGAATTTTCAGCGTTTTAAGCGATGAAAAACAGGAACAATAAAGATGAAGATCATCAGCCATGCTTAGCAAACCGACTCGAATTATTCTATGCTTAATAATTTTGCGAAAATTAACAATTATAAATTTATTTAATGAGCACGAATAAAAAACACAACTAAGGTAAACAGTGTTGCCAGAGAATATGGCAATATGGCAAAATTGGAATAATGAAATTCCAAATATAAGCTCTTATCTAAAAAATTAAAAAATAAGCCTAGTCGGATGAAAACCACGGCTACCTCACACACAAAGTGACTTCATCTTTATTAAAAGAAAACCCTGATATTGAAGTTTGACAAAATCGGATAAAAATAACGCCTACCTCCCACACAAAGTGACTTTATGTTAACCGTAAAGTCTATTCAAAATACACAATAACTAAATAAATATCATGAAGTTATGCACATAAGCTTTAATATTTGATATAAACCTATGAAATTCACCAAAATCTAATGAAAACCACGCCTACCTTTCATACAAAATTATGTCATTCAAACTGTAAAATGTTTTATTTGAAGCTACTAATACTGTAGCTTCTACAAAAATCAAGATATCGCGTTTAAAGTATGAAATTTGTCTTGGTAGTGCCACGATTCATTGTCCAACTATGTTTATGAGTCAAATTGATACATGAAAGTCTTTTAAATTTAAAAAAAAATAGATACTAATTAACTATTTAATATAGAACTATTTATGATACTTAGTAAAATTTTAAATTATATAAATTAAAATACATGTATTTCTAAAACTAGCCAAATGATTTAACCGAAGCTTACCATCGCCTCTGCTGCTTAATATTTGCATAAATTTTCCAAAATACATGCTTAGTAACACGTTTTGGTTTGGCTGGCTTTTAATGTTCAGACTCGTTTGTCGACATCTTCAATTAATTTAACTACTTCAGTCTGATGCGCTCCATTTATTTACATTTATTATTAATGTTGTGTTGAATTTCGTCCAAGTGAACGCTTCGGCAAAGAAGCTTTAAGCACTGACCAAGTAACATAAAGAGGACCTAACGTAACGTAACTAGAAGATATTTCGTTGAACTTTTAATTAAGCAAAATGAAATGTTGTCGGTTGCTAAATGGTAGTCGGAGAAGCGTCTCTTTATTCTAAAATTTAATTTTAATGTTGTTGCAACTTGGGCTGAGCAATGAAAATTAGAGCCACTATTTTTATTGCTCAGCTAGGGTTGAATTTCTACTGTCGTTAAAAAAATAGTGTTGAAAGGGAAAATAAAAAAAAAAATATATAGCTATAACTTACCTAACTAACAAATTAATTTATTTAGGGTTAAAAAATTTTGAAAATACGAAATTAGAAGCTTCGGTGCGGCTTCTACAGAGCTTGCTCTCTCACGAATCCTTTATTAAATATATAAAAGCTGTTTTTTAGGTCTTTCAAAAGTAATAGAAGCTTTATAGACGTTATAAATAATAAACAGAATCTTTGAGACAGGATCCTTATACAGGATCCAAAAAGGCTGGATAATGGTTTTGCAGCAACGCTTAAAGAAAATTGGTGGAAAGCCGTCTAATACAATTTTGGCTCAGTTATTCAAATCCAAAATTGCTGCTTCTATATCAGATTCAACTAAATCAAAATATTCAATATTTTGAATGTTAGGAGTGGAGAATCAAATTCAACAAAACTTTACGTATTAATATGTGTTTCAAGCACAGTGGCGGCGGTGGCGCAGTGGATAGAGTGTGTGGCCCATACACCAGAGAACCCAAGTTCGAATCCTCCATCTGACACAGAAAATTTTTTCAATTGAATTAATTTTTCTGTTCGGTTGTCACCTCTCTGCAGACAATGGCACACCTCAGAGATTAAAAAAACTGCCATGAAAAGCTTCTTGAGAACATAAGTCGTTCGGAGTCAGTAGATACAATATGTTGGTTCTGGCGCAGTGGCTCGGTGGCTCAAGCCGATGACGTCACTCTGGCCCAGCGCCATCTTGTGGGGGCTTTTTGCTAAAATGTGTAAAGGTGCATGTCTTTGCTAAAAGCTATTATGGTGTATGTCTTTGCTAAAAGCTATTATGGTGTATGTCTTTGCTAAAAGCTATTATGGTGTATGTCTTTGCTTTATTTATATTTTTAAATTAGCAAGTTTGGTGTATGTCTTTGCTGTAAGCTTTTAAAAATTGGCAAGTTTGGTGTATATCTTTGCTAAAAAGCTATTATGGTGTATGTCTTTGCTAAAAGCTATTATGGTGTATGTCTTTGCTTTTAAGCGTTAGTCATAATTTCATACACTACATTATCGGTAGTGGTAGTCAAGCGAGTTCTTATCAGTGTTTGCATGTTTTGTTTTTCTTAACCCTCGAATACCTAATAGCAATGACTCAAATCCTGAGTGACGAGCTTAGCTGAAATGATATGACTTGCTATATGAAAATATATATATTAATATGGATTGAAGCAATTTAGGTACGGCGAAGGTTGAAGGGTTAAAGAATTGTTTATAAATTTATCATAATGGTGCTAAGTATTAGGTGCGAGTATTAGATTTGTATAAGTAGTTTAAGAATTGGATGACAACCATTTGAAACATAGGCGTATATAAATATCCATTCGTCAGCTGGGGGACATCGGGGTAACAAGCCCCCGCGTAATAACCACCGGCCAAGTCACTTACACCCAGCAACTTCTCCGCCGCGGTATTTTATTTTAAGTAAACGAAATACACCGCAACCAAGAAGAGTCAAGAAGTTTCTAGAAGCTTCGAGATGCAGAAACTTCGAGAACATTTTAGAAGCTGACTTATGTCATTGTATGCCGAAGCGAATGGTGTGAGAGAGAAAGGGAGAGAGAGAATTTGATAGTAAGAGAGAGAAAGGGAGATAGCAAATAGCGCGATCCTATACAAATAATACTTCAGAATCAACCTAACCTTAGCCAATGCCAAGAAGAGTCAGGAAGTTTCTAGAAGCTTCGAGATGCAGAAACGTCGAGAACATTTTAGAAGTAGACTTATGTTATTGTATGCCGATGACGTCACCCATACCCATCCTGGTACGGATTTTAATTTTATTTCATTTCAATTTCAATACTAATTTCAAGGTTAAAGTGATAAGAGCCAAGCTTCATAGTAAGCACACTCATAACCCGCAAGTTCAAGATAAGGCAGCAATGGACAAGTTCAAACATGTTTTTTTTTTTTTGTGTTACTTCTAAAATAAATAAACAATTTTTGCGGTCAAGTGCAAGGGCAAAAAAAGAAGATAAGAATTTAAAGTTGATATGTCAAAAACTAAGCTAAGCTAACCTAAGCTAATATAAGCTAAGGCTGCGTTCATAGTGAACGCCCATAATCGGCTGCTTTTTTATAATGGTTCTTGTTGTTGTTGTTCTTACTGTTGCTATTGTTGTTCTTACTGATGTTGGTGTTGTTGTTGTTGTTCTTGTTCTTGTTGTTGTTCTTACTGTTGTTGTTGGTGTTGTTCTTACTCTTGTTGTTGTTGTGGTTGTTGTTGTTGTTGATGAGGCTGTTTTACTAATAAAAATAGGCAATCTAAAGTTACTAAATAAATAGCTAAACTTCTTTATTAAAATATTATTTATATTAATTACACCACATTTTGAGCCCAATTTGGTCACATCTGTTGATAACCAAGATAAGCTATGGAAGCTACGTCCAATTACGGACCATCTCAAGTCAAATATGTTGAAGAACTATCACCCAACACAACATTTATCTTACGATGACAATGGACGACACGGTTGCAAGCAGTTTTTTAAAGGTAAACCAATTGGCCAAACGGTTACATGTTAAATTTTGACATATATCAAGGCAAGAACCCACGTTGTACCAATCCATATGATGAACGATTCGGAAAATGTGCAGCACCACTTATAACTATGATCGACGACTTTCAGATGATTTGAAAGGCCTTATTGAATATTTCATTCATATTGAATTATTGTTTGATTGATTATCGATATTGTGATTGATTGATTGATTATCGATCAGTTTTAGCCGGTAGCTGCTGAACAGTACAGACCATTTTAGCTGGTAGATGTAGAACAGTACAGACCATTTTAGCCGGTAGCTGTAGAACAGTACAGACCAGTTTTAGCAGTTGCTGTTGATCAGTACAGACCAGTTTAGCAGATAACTGCTAAAACTGGTCTGTACTGTTCTACAGCTACCGGCTAAAATGGTCTGTACTGTTCTACATCTACCAGCTAAAATGGTCTGTACTGTTCTACATCTACCAGCTAAAATGGTCTGTACTGTTCAGCAGCTACCGGCTAAAACTGATCGATAATCAATCAATCAATCACAATATCGATAATCAATCAAACAATAATTCAATATGAATGAAATATTCAATAAGGCCTTTCAAATCATCTGAAAGTCGTCGATCATAGTTATAAGTGGTGCTGCACATTTTCCGAATCGTTCATCATATGGATTGGTACAACGTGGGTTCTTGCCTTGATATATGTCAAAATTTAACATGTAACCGTTTGGCCAATTGGTTTACCTTTAAAAAACTGCTTGCAACCGTGTCGTCCATTGTCATCGTAAGATAAATGTTGTGTTGGGTGATAGTTCTTCAACATATTTGACTTGAGATGGTCCGTAATTGGACGTAGCTTCCATAGCTTATCTTGGTTATCAACAGATGTGACCAAATTGGGCTCAAAATGTGGTGTAATTAATATAAATAATATTTTAATAAAGAAGTTTAGCTATTTATTTAGTAACTTTAGATTGCCTATTTTTATTAGTAAAACAGCCTCATCAACAACAACAACAACCACAACAACAACAAGAGTAAGAACAACACCAACAACAACAGTAAGAACAACAACAAGAACAAGAACAACAACAACAACAACAACAACATAAGTAAGAACAACAATAGCAACAGTAAGAACAACAACAACAAGAACCATTATAAAAAAGCAGCCGATTATGGGCGTTCACTATAAACGCAGCCTTAGCTTATATTAGCTTAGGTTAGCTTAGCTTAGTTTTTGACATATCAACTTTAAATTCTTATCTCCTTTTTTTGCCCTTGCACTTGACCGCAAAAATTGTTTATTTATTTTAGAAGTAACACAAAAAACATGTTTGAACTTGTCCATTGCTGCCTTATCTTGAACTTGCGGGTTATGAGTGCGCTTACTATAAAGCTTGGCTCTTATCACTTTAACCTTGAAATTAGTATTGAAATTGAAATGAAATAAAATTAAAATCCGTACCAGGATGGGTATGGGTGACGTCATCGGCATACAATAACATAAGTCTACTTCTAAAATGTTCTCGACGTTTCTGCATCTCGAAGCTTCTAGAAACTTCCTGACTCTTCTTGGCATTGGCTAAGGTTAGGTTGATTCTGAAGTATTATTTGTATAGGATCGCGCTATTTGCTATCTCCCTTTCTCTCTCTTACTATCAAATTCTCTCTCTCCCTTTCTCTCTCACACCATTCGCTTCGGCATACAATGACATAAGTCAGCTTCTAAAATGTTCTCGAAGTTTCTGCATCTCGAAGCTTCTAGAAACTTCTTGACTCTTCTTGGTTGCGGTGTATTTCGTTTACTTAAAATAAAATACCGCGGCGGAGAAGTTGCTGGGTGTAAGTGACTTGGCCGGTGGTTATTACGCGGGGGCTTGTTACCCCGATGTCCCCCAGCTGACGAATGGATATTTATATACGCCTATGTTTCAAATGGTTGTCATCCAATTCTTAAACTACTTATACAAATCTAATACTCGCACCTAATACTTAGCACCATTATGATAAATTTATAAACAATTCTTTAACCCTTCAACCTTCGCCGTACCTAAATTGCTTCAATCCATATTAATATATATATTTTCATATAGCAAGTCATATCATTTCAGCTAAGCTCGTCACTCAGGATTTGAGTCATTGCTATTAGGTATTCGAGGGTTAAGAAAAACAAAACATGCAAACACTGATAAGAACTCGCTTGACTACCACTACCGATAATGTAGTGTATGAAATTATGACTAACGCTTAAAAGCAAAGACATACACCATAATAGCTTTTAGCAAAGACATACACCATAATAGCTTTTTAGCAAAGATATACACCAAACTTGCCAATTTTTAAAAGCTTACAGCAAAGACATACACCAAACTTGCTAATTTAAAAATATAAATAAAGCAAAGACATACACCATAATAGCTTTTAGCAAAGACATACACCATAATAGCTTTTAGCAAAGACATACACCATAATAGCTTTTAGCAAAGACATGCACCTTTACACATTTTAGCAAAAAGCCCCCACAAGATGGCGCTGGGCCAGAGTGACGTCATCGGCTTGAGCCACCGAGCCACTGCGCCAGAACCAACATATTGTATCTACTGGAGTCAGCATGAAGCTGATAGGTCCAGTTCTCGATCATTATTTGTGTTCAAACAATTCACAACACAAACAACACAATTGATCATAAGAAGCTCGGTCAAAGTCCTTTCAAGGGCTGAAATGGCCATTTCGTTTTTTTTTGTAACCTTTTGTAACCTTATGATGAACAAGTTTATCTGAGCTACTGAACTGAGATATAATATTGTCTAAGAGCGCTTAATTGCTGACGTATGCTGATGATATCGATATCATTGACCATAAAATACGACACGGCAGTGCATCATTTTTCAGATTAGGAAGAGAGTCGCGGCAATTAGGTCTTGAAATGCATATATTTAAGACGAAATACGTGGTGGCAACAAATCACGTCAGAGTTGTAATTTTTTATTGGTAGCAACTTATTAGGAATGCATTAGGCTTTTTTTTTATTAATAATCATTTTAGTCGCAATCTATTTTACAATAATAAGCGAATTTTATAATCATACAAATTATATTTAATGCTAGCAGTCTACAGTGGTCCGCAACTTCACCACGAACGTTTTTTTTATCAATGAAGAGCGTTAACACGTTTTTGTTACTCTCTGAATGAATTTGGAGAGAGATAGAGCGCAAAAAATTCATATAAAAAACTTCTAAGCATGCTAAAGGTGTTCAGTCAACAAATTTTGATCGCTCTGTAATGTGCTTGTCCTCACTCACGTTCACTGCTTTTCGGCAGTTTCTATTGAAAGCAACAACCAAGGTTGATTTATAAGGTTGTCGCAAGGGAGAGAGCGAGTACCCATAATTGTCAAATCGAAATTGACAGCTCATAGAAAATCTGCAAGTGCTCTCTTTTATCATCCATTCTTCTTTCGTAGTCATTCGCAAAATTGGCTGGTTTTGACAATTATGGGTACTGCGAAGAGAGTGCGATCAGCCCTGCGGCAACCTTATAAATCAACCTTGGCAACAACTACTTCTCAACGCCGTTCAAACGATCACCGAACGACTTATGAGAATGCATGTCAAACGAAATAAAAAAACCTTTTTTCCTTTGTTTTGTTTTGCAGCTCAGCACTGCATTTATATGTATCTCACTTTTTGCCTTGCGCGAGGCTCATTTGTTTTTTAATGTTATGCTGTGCTAGCTGAGCAGAAAAAAAAGAAGAGTGCAGAGCAGGCCCGTAGCCAGGATTTACCTTAAGGGGAGCTTTTGATAAAAAAAATTTATTACCCTACAAACATTCACAATCGCAGAAGCGTCGCTAGCGAGCGTCTTAAATTCACCAAATCATCGCCAGCGAGCTCGCATTTTCATCGCCAGCGAATCCTCCGTTGTGAGTAGTTGGTTCCTTGCAAGGGAATCGCGAAAAAGAGTCGCATTTAGTTAGGGATTTTTTAAAATGCGCCGCAGAAGAGTCTCTGGGGGAGCCTTAAGCGAATTGTGTAAAAGAGTTGTGAACGAATTCAAGCGATTCAAGCGAAAAATATTCTGAGGATTTTTTCAACGCCAACTAAAATGTTTTCAGTAATTTGAAATTGTTATTGTCTTAAAATGGAAAAATGTAGAATTCTGTGTCGCTTTTCATTTGCCTGAATGATCAAACAGCGGTTCATCTTCCAACAAACATATAGGCGAATCGCGGAAGAGTCGTAGCAAGATCAAGCAGCGATTCATCTTCCAACGAACATATAGGCGATTCGCGGAAGAGTCGCCAAAACCAACTTCTCTTCCAACGATCTTCCAAATGTTTATAAGGTAGTACCAGTCTATAAATACCAGTAAAAAATGAAAAGCAAGGATATGGAAATTTTTCTTAGCAAATCTGTTTTCTTCTAAGACTAAATAAATGGCCATAGAGAGATGACAATGCATTTTTTTTATCAAATTAATTTTGAGACTCTGATATTTAAATTTCGAACAATTTTTCAAAACCCGTAAGCCAACAACTGGTTTTTGCACAGCACCAATATTTTATACCCAATATATTATTTAAATTATCTCATCAAAATATGACTTTCTTTGAAAATCAGCTGAGTGGATAAATTTTTATAAAAAAAAAATTAAACAGTTACTTTTTTTGGATACTTATTTTAGAATTTAATCAGTCGTTTATTTAAATTTAAATTATTTGCAAATTAAAGAACTAAAAAAATTAAAAATATAATTTTTTCAAATTAAAAATTGTTTTCATTTTTTAAGAAAAAATTATTTTAAAAATGCCGTTTTATAAGTTTAAAAAATGTAATTGTTCAATTTTCTGTTGAATATTTGAATTGGACTACAAAAAATGTTTTTTGGGATTTTTTTCGAAAAAAGCATATATAGATGTTAGGTGATTTTCCGAAACCTGTAATTTGGAAAAAACTTCGCACAGGGCTAAATTATTGTGCCAAGTTGGAGATTTGAGAAGTCTTATAAACCAAGAAAAGCAACAAAGTAGAATGGGCAAACTTTTTAGACATCCGCTTTACGTGGAACACCATATAATGTGTTCCGAATGCTTTATCAAAGGTTTTGGGTCAAATAAGCTTAAATATTGGTACTGTATAATAGGTATAATTTCAAATATATATTTTTAAGTATATCAGGGACTTTTCGAGCATAATTGAAAATGGTTCTTTAATATACAAACTTCTTGCAGTTTAATTTCAATATTATGATTATGACTTTTATAAGCAAAGTTAAACTTTCATTTGGCCACAAACATTTTTCATTAATTAAACAGATTTTTAAATTGACTTTGAAAATATTGAAACTTTTGCATCTTCAAGTAAATTAACATCATTTTCTCAGCTAATCTTAAAAAAAAAATTAAAAAAATCAGAAAAATCTATGCAGTAAATGGTTTCAGAAAAATCTATGCAGTACTTCTGGAGTTTACCTAGAAACAAAAATTTGCAGATCAATTTTATATAATCTTAATATATAAAAGACAAACACAATGCTCTGCATCTAATATCGCTGAAACTGCAATTACTTTTTGCGATTATTACAGTTTCTTTCCGTATGTTTTGTCCTGAAAAACGTTCAGTATGAAGATATGCACAGAAAATACATTTGATACTTATCAGTGACTTGCTTGCCTTTTATGTCTGTGCATACTTTCAGGCTGAACATTTTTCAGAACAGTATGTTGTAGAAGCACTGTAATAATGTAATAAAAATAATTACAGTTTGAGCGTTAATGCTTCCTACCCGTCGAAGGACGTGTTTTTATACTAGTAGTATATATATAGATAAAGATAGATAGATATAGATATAGATATAGATATAGATAGATAGGTAAATAATATATTTACATGTATGAATATATAACTTTGTACAAATTAAGTTAATGGGGGAACAAAACTATATATTTTGTAAAGTAGTTAACTTTTTATTTTCTAAGTGACAGTTCAAGAATGTGGTGTCTCTCCAGTCGTTTTATTTTGTCGCTTTCATAGAGTAAACATATAGCTAGTGGACTAATATGCTTACTAAGATGCTTCCAGATGTATTAAGATAAGATATCCAGATATTTAAAACTGAATTTGTTTATTTCGTCTGTAACTTTTGAAATATTGAGAACATTATGAATCATGTTGTTGGATACGAACCAAGTGCATTAGCTTTGTGTCTAGCATTTTGATTGATACCGTTGTAGTATCTCAATATTTGAGTTGCTAGCTGTACCCCATAACTGGATGTCATGCGTCCATATTGGTTTAAATATAGTTTTATGCAGTATAGCTTTATTTTCTAAGCTTGATTCTGATTCTGGACCAATATATATATTTTTATAGTTTTTATATAGTTTTTATATATTAGTATAAACTATAGTTTAATATAGTTTTTATATATTCAGATGAAGCCGTTTTGTTTAAATGTGTTCTTTCATTGTTTATCTTTTGTCGAGATGAACTTGTAGACATTTAATACTGATTACTTGCGGAATGAGGGTAACTTTAGGACAATAATTTTTTCTTAATGTAAAAGTAACAGAAGCTGATTTTTCATTATTTATTTTTTATTTTTCATTTAGTTAGCCAGATTTCTAGTTTACCAAGTTCTCTCTTTAGTACATTAGAGGCTTCTATTGGCGAATATTTGGAAGTTACTAAAGCTGTGTCATCCGCATATGTGGCAATGGTTACACTGTTCGTAGCAGGCATATCTGACTTAAAATGTGTCTTCTATACACACTATATAAACAGGGCCTATAGGAAAATGGACTATATACATAGAAAAATGGAAAAAACGAAAAACGCGCACCTTTTTCATATAACCTAAGGTGTCTTCTCGGAAGTACAAAAACCGACAGCGATATTTCGACATTCCTAGAAATCTGACTCATGTCGTATCTCAGGTGTGTGTTCAGATAAATTTTTTTTTATTTTTTCAATTAACTTCTGTGGTCCCCCGGGCACATATTACAGAACTGCATTAAAATCGTACGAGCCGATCTATGTGCAGGCTTTAATGGGTTAATGTGCTATTTTAGAGACTTTGTTGCCTTACGAACGCTGTCTTCTTTTCTATATGCATTAAGATTTCTTAATATTTCTCCCGTAATGTGATATTTTATTTCTATCTATCGTTGTTTCAGATAATTTGAGGCTTGTTTAAAATTTCTTTTATCTAATCGATTTCTATTCGACTTCCAAAGTCTACGCAACTTTTTTCTGTTTGTGATAAAAAGCCTTTATTTCAGTAGATATATCTATTTTGCTACGATTAAGGTATAATAACATTTAAGTTCTTAAAAAAAAAAGTTTTTTTTTTGTTTGTTTAATGTGTTCTGTATAGTCTCTAGAATATACATACATTTTTTTAAATCGATACCTGCCATTGCAGATTAAATAATAGTAACTGATATCAACCGATAATTTTGAAATATATGCAAAATTTCGAAAAAACCTTAAAACGATTTCCTTTCTTTTCGATAATGAATGAGTTTTGAGTCAATGAATTCCAATTGCTCTGATGGAATTAGCAATTTTTTTCCAATTTCATTCCTGAACAATTAAGGTGTCTGCCAATTCGTATAACCAACACATAGCATTGGGAGGTATTCGAAGGACTACTAGTAGATTTTAAAATGGATTTAGGAGGCCTACCCTACTCGTAGCCAAGCCCATATACTTTTTTATATGAAATGGCCAAATTTTTCATGCCTTCCGGCTTTCCCTGCTTTAAAGAGGCCTGCTAAAAGCACTCCTTTAGAATGGCTTAAAGAAGGGGTTAACCAAAAAAATTAAAAAAATATTTTTTTATATTTCTTTTTATGTATACTTATCTATATATTCTGTGATTTTATTTTATTTTACATATTCTTATTAGATAAGAATATTTCTAAGTCATGACGTTGATTATAATTCAATATTTTTGAATAAATATATATATTAACTTTTAACGAAAAAGTAGCCCTGAAATGTAAGCACAACCAGTTTTTGTAGGAAAAATATAATTGTTGTACTGCCTTGGGTAGCGAATAATTAGGCGAGATTAGAAGAGCTCGAAGAAGCAGCGAGGATGTCATGTGTCTTACCGCCAAAAGTAGCAGTAAAGACACGACTCCGTTAGAAGAGACCTAGCATTATTGCCTATTGGGTAGCTGCTACCTTTGTTTGTTTGAATATCAGTTGTGTTGGTTTACTAAACAGGCGCGCACTTACACTCTCCCTCCGAATTACAACATGCACACACACACAGATATTCACTCATACCCATACAAGCAACTACAACTTCATATCACACAAAGTAGCTAGTTGCTGGAAAATTATGTCACAAACGTTTGTTGTCAATTATAAAGGATCTAATTGCATACTTAGTATAACGCAATGTAACGTAACGATATGTAATGTTATCAGTCAGTAAACTAAAGCAACACATACGCACACACATACAGTTAAAACCTTTGAAAACATCAATATACAAGCGTTGGTAAATAGAATTGTTTAGGGGGGCGTATTAGAAGAATGGGCGGATAGTAGTAGAAAATTGTCTACAGTTAAAGAGAATATCGAGAGAATCTTAAACCCAAGCCAATTCCAGAGCATGTAGTTCCTGCAAATACCACAGTGACAACAACAAGAATAGTATATTTTCACATAATCACACAAATACACATTTATATATAAATAAATATCTTATAGTATGCTCCTAACGCTAATTAAACTACCAATGGAGACTCTGATACTGGCTTTGATTTCCTTTCTCCGAGCTTAAGGCTCATTTCACAACTGGAAGCTGTCAGAAGCAATCAAAAACGTGCCAACAACCATTGAGCTTGAATCTAGAATTGATGGAATTAATTCGTTGTTATCTTTGCTATGTTTGGGCAGAACCAAATAATTATGCAATTGTACAGAATCGTGTTTCTTGTCACATCTAATTATTGTGAACTAATTGAGTTAAACTACATTTTAAAACAAGCTAAATTTTAGTATTAAGTCACTAACGTTTCATGAACTGATTTACAAACTGTTTCTAAATTAGTTAAATTTACTGATATAATAATATTTTTCTTCTGGGGGTCACAATATAAAAAAACACAAAATCTGTCGATAATAGTTCACTTCTCTCCCGAATTGACATCTAGAGTCGTCAAATTTAAGGCGACTGTTCCGGGTTGAAGCGTGTTTTTAAAGGCGACTTTTAAAGGCTGAATAAAAAAAAAACTACTGCAGATATTTACAAAAATTTTTTTATAATTTTAATCAGGCATTCAAGAATACAAAAAAAAAAATTTAAAATTCATGTACATGTAAGCCCACAGGTGGCGTTGCAAATTGGTGTCCAAAAATTCCGGTGGGACAAATAAATCCATACTGGGATGGGTTAATTTAACACTAAGCTTACGGGACCCGTCAATTTGACGGGTTTCGAACTTTGAAATGAAACACGCAAAAAAACCGTAGTATTAATCTCAACTAATTTGCATCGTGAATTTAAAATTTCATTAAAAGAGGTTATATACACACTTATGATTTTCTTAAGCTCCCTAAATTTTGAAATTTTTATGTGGTCTACCTATCTCTACGAAACCCGTCAAATTGAATAAATGTAAATAGTGCTTATATATTTGCTTCATTTATAACATTATACCTCCAATATTAAATGTAATGCCTCGAACTCAATAGCGGATCGATAATGTGACATAAAGTAAACTGTTTGGCCTTGGTGGCCAATTTTGTATTCAACGAAATCGCTTACCCGAGGGATCCCCGCGTCATTCGAAACTCAAAGCATGCGGCAGACTAAATGTCGTATCGAAAAGATATTCGATTCATGTGTTGGTTCAATATAAAAACACACACAAGCAATTTTCAAAGCCGACGATAGCCGACGTTAGTCTGCGGTATGATTTGAATTTCAGTATTGGTTTTTAACGATATCCGAAGATATCTCTAAGGCACGAGCTGGTCTTTAGTATAGTTGTTTGGGCACAGTATTTTTTACTGTCTCCGATCACCCTTTGATTAAATTACCAAAATCAATGACGATTGTTCTGAGGGCAGCTCCGAAGAAGATCAATATGAATTAGGTGAAAGTGAAGATTCTAGTAGTTAATATGCTGAATCTACTGAAACTGGAGAAATGGAAGGATTCCCTAATAGTGAAGAGGAAAACTATTTCTGACACCGAGGATGAAAGAACTAGTATTCCAAATATATCCCGCGATGTAATGGAAGAAATTGAAATTGCAGCTGACGGGACACAGTGGGTGAAACTACAAGCAGGAAAATCTGCGGGTAGGCCGTCTGTCCATATGATATTCAAGTATGTCGTAGGGCCTACTGGTTACGCAAAAAAAAAATATTATGTCGGGTTGTGTAACTAGTGCTTTTGAATTGATAATTGACACTCACATTATGAAACACATAAAAGAATGCACCGAAACCGAAGCACGTCGAGTTTTGAAAAACGACTGGACAATCACAGTCTCCGAATTACGTAGTTTTCTGGCAGTACTATTTGCTCGGGGCGCATACGAAACAAGAGCATTGAAAGTATCTTACCTATTGTTAGGCCCGCAGAGAGCCAAGTTCGGGCCCGGGGGTTACAAAATACGGGCCCCCTCAAAATCTTTTCAACACAAAAAAAAAAAATGCAATTATAAATGTATTAAACAATGCAAGCTATTGCAAGATACATGCGAAAATTATTGTTAAGTTCTTAGTTAATATTTCAGTGCGTTGTGATATTTAAGTCATACACCATGACAAATGAAGTACATTTTATTGTTTGTTATCTGTATTAATTATAAATACCTAACGACAACTTTTTTGTGTAAAATTCTAAATTAAATAAAACCTACTGATGATTTGCATTAACCCAATCTTTTCATTCTTTTGTATTTTAGTTCTTTTTATTCATGTCAAGCAAATGTCAAAATTCATGTCAGATCAAACAAAAATCAATAAAACAAAAATAGGTAAATATAAGGGGCTGTTCATAAAATACGTCGCATTGGCCAATTTTGGCCAATTTTAACCCCCCCCCCCCCTCCCCCCCTATGTCACACTTCGTCACAAAGTCTTTAACCCCCCACCCCTCTCTCCGATGTCACGTCACACTATCACTTTTTTACATTTTTGGAGTTTTTTTTTTTATAATTTAGCAGTTTGTTATGAAAAAACTAGAACAAGTTTTATTTATTATAACTTTTTTTATTTATTATATTATGAAAATAACAAGGAAATTTCACATTGTCCCATAGTGTTTGAACAACAATTTTATAAAAAATTTAACCATGTAAACAGAGCTAAGTACAAATTAAAGCTTTGCTGACGTTTAAAACAAGAACACCAACGTTATACATTATAACTTGGATATGCGAAAATTGTGTGAATTGTTATGTTTGTTTTAGTTTTTTTATTACTCTTTGATGTTCACTTTGAACGTGAAGTTATAACAGTTATAACTTTTTTCGATGACTGCCTTAGAGTAAGAATTCTCACTTCAGTTCAGCAAAAAACTGATTTTTGAAGCTGGTACGCTTGTTAAAGGTGTTTCAAATGCCATTTATATCTTTGTTCGATTTAAACTAGTTTTAGCTGTCTTTTTCGGTTTGTGATCCGTTAGTTTTATTAGGTGCATTTTTTTATTGATAAAAAATGAAATCAATATAAATTTCATTATAGTTAAACAATAAAATTTAATTTAAAAAAATTTAAAATTTTGAAAACTGAATTCAAAATTTTTTGTGACGTAACGCACCACCTACCCCCCTCCCCCCCCTCCACCATGTCACACTTCGTCACAAATGTTAAACTCCCTTCACCCCCTAATAGTGTGACGTACTTTATGAACAGCCCCTAAGCTACAATGACGTAGGATTTTTTTTTCATTCATTATCCACCTCATTCTCTATATTTGGATAAATTAGGGCTTATTATATAAATATCGCGTACGTAACATAACATAACAGCAAATTGTTTGTCCAGATATGCGCTGAAAAACGACCATGTTTTTTTATATATTGTATACTATAAGAAAGATTTTCTACTGGGTATTTCTACTGATGAGTGAAACACTCATACTCGTATACTCTGTTATCACGACATACCTATATTAAAAAGGAATAAATGCAAGTCAAATATATATCCAGAAGTGTCCAACTTAAAAAAAAAAAGTATCAAAGTAATTCAAAAGTTCCCTCGCCACGAGCATAAGAAAGTTTCATTATAATTTTTGATATCGTAAATACAAAACAAAGAAGAAATATGAACTTTTCTCCCTCTACAACAAATTAGCTTTTTGTTACTTTTTTTACCCGCCTCTCCGGGCCCGGGGGAAACACCCTGCCCCCCCCCTCTAGGCGGGCCTGCCTGTTGTCAAAAAAATGGGGACCTACTCTTTTCCGAGACACAATGCCCAGAGATAGATTTATATAAATTCTGAGGCTTACACGTTTTGACAAAAGAAACGAACGATCCGAAAGGTTATAAGCCGATAAATTTGCACTGATATCTGAAACATGGAACAGATTTATAAGTAACAGCCAAGCTTGTTATAAGCCACATCAAAATATCACAGTAGATGAACAGCTATTTCCAACGAAAGCCCGTTGCCGGCTTACGCAATATATGCCAAATAAGCCGCATACATTTGGCATTAAGTTTTGGTTAGCGGTTGATGTTCAATCAAAATATATTTTGAATGGTTTCCCTTACATGGGAAAAGATGAAACTCGATGCTCAAATTCGTTGGGCCAGTTTGTAACACTAAAATTAGCTGAACCATATATTCAACGAGGTAGAAATATCACAACAGACAATTTCTTTACAATCAATTTCCGCTAGCTAAACAATTGCTTGCACTAAAGACAACCTTGGTTGGTACCATCCACTCGAACAAAAGGGAACTGCCAAAGCCAGCGAAAACAACAAAGGACAAGATGACGTTATTTTCCTAAAATTTATTTAAATCAGAAGACTTTTTTTTTAAATTACTTTTTATAATAAAACCAAGTTTGGTGCTGACGTCGCAGACCAGATGGCACGCAAATATAGCGTGACAGCGGGGTATTCGCGATGGCCCCTTGAAGTTTTTTTTATAATATTTTAGGTTTGTCAGCGATAAACGCATGGATATTGTATAAAAAATGTACCGGATCGAAAATATCCAGAAAGGTGTTCATATTTTGCTTAGCCAAGGAATTAGCTGGAGAAAACAAGGAGAACCATCGTCAAAGTTCAGACGTTTCAGTTCTGTCACCGTCAACATCAGAAGTCCGAAAAAGTTGCATAGTGGGATCGTAGCGGCAAATGCATAAGAAAATTCAAATCATTTGTAAAAAATGCGCTCAATAAAAATGATTACTGTGTAGTGTTGATATTATAGCTATCATATCCGTGATATCTTAAAAAAAAATTTTTGATTTATTTATATATTATTTTTGTATATTATTTTATACTTTATATTTATATATTATTTTAATTATAGTTTGAATAAAGGAATTTTTTAAAGTAAATACGTATTTTCACATACTCGTCAATTCTACGACGGGTGCTCGTAGAGATAGGTATATAAGAAACTCCCGTAAACCTAGTGTTAAATTTTGATTTTTCCATTCACAAGGAAAAAAAATCAATGATTTTGACTATAAAATGTCATAAATTTTTGGGCTTTGAACTTTGACCTAAAATTTTTTTTTTAAAAATCAAAAATTTAATAATCGGGGCACGGCGATGCCAAGAGTTAGGTCTTTAAATTACTAAAAACCTGTTGTTTTTTTAGATGACCCAGTATGGATTAATTTGCCCCACCGAAAAAGTAATTTTTTTTTTTTGGACGTCAATTTGCAACGCCACTTGTGGGCTTATATGTACATGAAATTAAAAAAAAACTTAAATAAAATTTTTTTGTATTGTTGAATACTTGAATAAAATAATAAAAAAGTTTTTATAAATATCTGCAGTAGTTTGTTTTTTTAATCAGCTTGTAAAAGTCGCCTTTCAAAACACGCCTCAACCCGGAACATTCGCCTTAACATTTCTTCAAAACAAACCTAGCCCTTATCTGCCACTCTTCTGGGGACTCCCAAGCAAAAAACACAAAAACGTTGCTTTGTTTTCTGATTGCCTGTTAGCTGAATTAGAAAAGCAGGCATTCAGTGAATGCCTTACAGGTGCAGGAGGTATACGTTAACAGTGATCATATTAACAGTGTTGATGATATAACATTGCTGACGTTAACATTGCTGACGTTTACAGTGCTAACGCAAATGCATAATTTAGTAGTGCGTGTAATAATAATAATAATAATAATAATAATAATAATAATAATAATAATAATAATAATAATAATAATAATAATAATAATAAATCGGGGATTAGCCGAAGCCGATCACAGTGGGTCCCTTTTCGTCCCCATAGGACAAGCATGTTACCGCTCGGAGCCCTCATACGTGAGCATGCCCTTACATAAGCATCTTTTGTCACCTCAAGCATATCCTTGTAGATCAGCTGCCCAATCTCGGCTTCGCCAATAAATGTACGTCCCAGAATGGTCAATCTTATGCTTGCCAACGCAGGGCACTGACACAGAATGTGTGCTGCCGTTTCCGGCTCCTCTAGGCATAACCTACACGCATCGTCCTTGGTCAGAGCCATCTTCCTGAGATGGTACATGTAGGTATCGTGTTCTGTGACCAGTGCAGTAAGCCAGCTTAAAGTCCTTCGATTGTAACGATTAACTTTTGAAGCCTCACTACGAGACCACTTCACGGCCGCCTTCGATTGCCTACAATTAACAGCTTCTTCCCACCTTATACGGTGCTCCGAGTTCGTCCATTGCTGAATAAGGCCTGCTGTGACCACAGAACTCTTCTGCTTATCCTTCTCTCGCTAAAGAATCAGCATTTTCTTCTGTTCTATGCCAGAATGTTCTCTCACCCACATAAGTGTGAGCTCATTTGTCTGAGCGCACCTATTGAGGTTGGTAAGACACTCTATGGCCAGTCTGGAAGTGACGCCTGTGCACTTCATGCACCTAATCACCGACTGATTGTCAAGGGCAATGACAATTTTCTTTGCCATTGACTCGGTCATCTATCAGGTGGTCCAGTGCATGCACCACACCAAGCATTTCCGCCTGGTACACAGACACAAACCTCCCTAACCTCAGTACATAGGATAGGCTCAACTCTTCTGAGTAAACGCCTGCCCCGGCTCTGCCATTCATCAGAGAGCCGTCTGTGAATATACTGATATCTTTCCCAGCGATTTCTTCACTGCCTTCCATCCATAGGCACTTTCGCCTTCCTGACATCTCTATGTACAATGCGCATATGACCATGAAGGGCCATTGATCCATGCCACGTAGCATTTCGCAACATCCTGAGGGCTGCTAGCTCCGCCGTTTTCTTTATTTCTAAATCCAAAGGCAGCATACCTAACAGAACCTCTATTACGCTTCTTGGAGTGGTGCGTATTGCACCTGTTATTCCAACATACGCCAGCCGTTGGACTCTGTCTTGTCTCTTCTTAATAGTTTTCTGGCTGACTTTTGACCACCAAATTATCGAAGCATACGTGATGACAGGTCTAACCATCATAGTGTTGACCCATTTCATAGACTCTGGGTTTAGCCTCCATTTGAGACCACAAACGCGTCTACACTGAAACAGAACCCTTTTGGCTCTTTGAATCCTATCTTCGAAACATGCTCGTTCCAGTTCAGTTTGCTATCCAGGGTTACACCTAAATACTTAACTTTCGTGGACATGTTGATTTCAGCTCCAAAAAGTCTGAGTGATTCTCTCCTCAGACCTGTTCTCTTTCTATTAAAGAGAACATTGACTGATTTTCCTGCGTTTGCGGTAAGGCCTTTTTTTCGACACCACTCCTCCACCATTTGGAGTCCCCCTTCATGATGTCTGAAATGGTATCAATGAACTTACCACAGACCACCAACGCAATGTCATCTGCATACTCTATCGTGTGTATGCCCGATTCATCCAGTCTAAGCAGTAGTGAGTCCACAGTTATGTTCCACAGGGTTGGAGATAACACCCCGCCCTGGGGAGTAGTGTGTGTATGTGTGTACCTGCCTATGTTTATGTGAAGCCTATCAATATTTGCAATCAATTATTTTCCAGCACCGCCTTTAATACTGATTGAAAGCGAAAAAAAACCTAAAAATAAATTATCAACAGTTAAAATAAATTTGTTATTAATGTTTAGATACCGCTACAACCGTAACAACTTGAGTAATCTAGAGTTGATGCGTACTTTCCTAATTACAGCTGATGATTGGTTGTTTTTTGTTTCCGAATGCTGGGCACTCGTGTGTATTTTGAACATGAGTTGAATAATAGTATTATTAAAATCTAAAATCTCCACCTTGCGTGCTGGGTAGGGTGTGGATGAGTTGAGTTTTTCTTTATAAAAATAATGATTTATGTACGTGAAATGCTTAAGTACTTGAAATAAAAATGTTATTTATACCTTAACACAGTATTTATTCAACTCATTTTGATATGATTTTTCGAAAGTCAAACTCATGTGTTTGCTTTTGTTGAAGTGCAGGAATTTTTTTTTATTTTTTTTTTTCACAATTAACTAACACTGCTTTATGTGCGCAAAAATCATTTATTTTTATTGACGATGCAATATATCGAAATATTTTCGAACCCAAATCAATGGCAAGCTTCACACAAACTCCACGCTTCGCATAGGAAGAGCACTAAAAAAAAAGAGCCTTTGCAGGATTGCAAAATTGCAACTTAATTAAAGCTAAATGCTTCCGTCTGCAATACGTTTGTCAGTTCATCAGACGGCTGCAAAATGCGGCACACACATGTACATACATACATCAAGCTTAACGCACGAGTTGCTTTTTTTTTAGAATTGATGCAGGGCGTTGCAATTGACTAAAGCGACTGGTCGTATGTGTGTGTTAATATGCATTAGTTAAGAATGTGTGGATATGTCAAATATTTGTGTGCCAAATGTTGCTGACTCCCAGGCACGTGACTGTCGTCACGTCACGTCAAGTCAAGCCAAGTTGAGTTGAGTTAAGTCAAGTTGAGTTGAATGACGTGCAACAACATTTTCCAATCAACATGAATGTCCACCAGCAGAAGATTTAAAGTTATGGTAGATAATGATGCTTCATGTTGATGGCTGTCCAGATGATAATGAAGCTTGTTAAACTCGAAGCAACACTGAGATAAATATACAACTAATACATACACAAGCATAAAGTCAAGGTTTCTAAGCTCACGAATGCCATCATTGTTTGCCAACTAGGTCAGCTTCAAACATGCCGGTTTCCGGGTAGCATATAATTGCATTTCCGCGCGTATACAACTGTTTGTGTTTGAGTGTAGCTGCGTGTGTTTGTGTGTGTGTGCGTGCTTTAAACTAATACATGATAACAACACAAATAAATTTGCATATATTTGTACTCAATCATCAATTCAAGTATTTCTACGCTTCACTAATTTGCAGGCACTTGACGTTACATGCTGCCAACACACATTTACACAAAAAAAACTTTTACAACAAAATTTTTTTTTTCACTCGTTCTTGTTTCATGCTTCATATCTGTGTATATGTTTTCTTTCTCTCAAAAACATACAAATAGTATTTTTGTAACTGTACTTTGCAATGTAATTATTTTAAACCATGTCTGTAATACGATTCTGCAAGTGCTGTCTCACTCGAGTTGACACTCGTCAACTCGTGAAACGTCAAAAATTCACAATTGTCTCATTTTTTGCACATACCATATTATTTGTTTGAAGTGTAAAATGTCCAGTTTTATCTAAATTGAGTTTTATTCCATGTGACTAAGAGCATGTGCAAAATAAAGCATCATTTCATCATTGTTTTTCCTATGCAGCATGACTGCACGGTTAAAAATCTTGGAGTAATATTTAAACAAATAGTTGGTATAATGTATTTTTTAAACCATTTTTTGTTAGAATCAATACTTATCAAAATGCTAGAAATTTTTTTTAGTCAAAGCTATACTTAAATTTAATAAAGTTGGAATAAAATTTGAACTTTAGTACCTACGGTTTAAAATTCAATACAAACTAATTAAAAAGTAATTAAATCGGTTTCAAAAACTAGTACAATTGGAATAGATTTTGAAATAAGATAGCCATGATATTAGATTTAATACAACATGTATATGATTTTAAGCCATGCTGTATTATATTTCAATAATTTCAATACTTTTTGTCCTCATTTTCAGATTGTTAAGATTCAAAAGTCTTATGATTCAGAGTTACTTTTTCGGTTAACAAAGCTTTATAATACAATTTTGTGAAACATATTTTATTTGATTATGGCGCACAAGCAACGTTTACTACTTTTATTTCAATGACGACTTGAGTTCGAAACCTGCAGAAAATCGCTATGTGTTAAAAACCCATGCCGTTAAGGCTTAATTCCTCTGGGTCCATAGACGTTGGAGTTATAGCTCATGAATCCAACATATATTATTAAAAAATACACATCCTAAGGAAGTGCAAGTGAAATACTCTTCACAGACCTGTATTATACAAGTGATACCTAGAAAAGCAACCACGTACTAGATGACACATTCATAAACACAAAAGCATAACTCTGTGCCCTATCCTGTAAAAGCAGTATGCAATGAGAAATCCATACTGCCCTTAATAGTACCAGTTTGGCTACCGGTAGATGGCGTACCTTCATTGCCATCTACTGGTAAAGACGAGACCTATCCAATCTCTTGCATACTAAGCAGGTATGCAAGCCCGGTCGTACTACTGCTCGACCCTCCAACTCCGCCAGGTTTCGGCCTGCCTGTCCCAAGCCAGGATAAAGGAGGAGGGTTGGTTATGGGATACGTCCCATGCCGTAAAAGGTTAGAGCCAACCAAGAGCTCGGGGTGGCGCCCATCTTGGTAGCAGGTCAATATGTATATCATTTTGAAAAAAGCCTGCGATGGAATAGCAATGGTCCATAAAACTTGTTAGCACGGGGATAGTCAAACCCGTCGAAAAAATGAGGTGACCTTATCTATCCACGGCATTGAGATATGGCCTATATGGTCAATAAAAAGCAAAAAAATGGTGTCTTAGGGCACAAGGAGTGTCACGTAAGTGGCACAATCAATCACAGGTCAAATTAAATCGTAGGCACTTCGTTCAGGGTATGGTGATTAAACCATGCCTTGAATGAAAGTGCCAGTCATGCACGAAACAGTGCTATGTGCACAGTCAAAAACAAAAATTCTTAAGTATGTATATAAGAATTTTTTGTCTCTTTGCTGGGATGTTGTAGACCCCCATTTTCGGCGGGACCGAGTTGCCCAGGTGACTATCCTGGGTTGGCCCTTCGGGGAGATTCGTGCTGGCTGTGGTTTGTGCACATCGCTTGCACAGGTCTAGATTGACCGGCGGGGTCGCGCAGTAGTACGACCGGGCTGGCATACCTGCTTAGTATGCAAGAGATTGGATAGGTCTCGTGGTCTCAACCAGTAGATGGTAATGAAGGTACGCCATCTACCGGTAGCTAAACTGGTACTATTAAGGGCAGTATGGCATTGTTATTGCATACTGCTTTTACAGAATAGGGCACAGAGTAATGCTTTTGTGTTTGTGAATGTGACATCTAGTACGTGGTTGCTTTTATAGTGTCACTTGTAAATTACAGGTCTGTGAAGAGTATTTCAGGTGCACATCTTCTTTGGATGTGTATTTTTTAATACTTTTGATCATTCATGAACTATAACTCCAAAGTCTGTGGACCCAGAGGAATAAAGCTGTAATAGCAGGGGTCCTCTATAAAATCGAAAAGGAGGGTGTCCTGCTCGACTCTCCTGGTGGAATGGCTTCTAGAATGTGAGAATGCGAGCCTTTACGAGAATCAATTTGGTTTTCGCAAGGGCAAATGTGTGACTGACGCGTGGATGTTTGTGAAGAGAGTGGTGAGTGAGAGCAGCTCCAAGTATGTCTTGGGGTTGTTTGTTGATTTTAAAGGGGCTTTCGACTATCTACTCTGGGATAGAGTGATAGAGTGATAGAGTGATTGAATGAAGTGGGATGTCGGGGAAGTAAACTTTGGAAAAGTTACTTTTCCGGCAGGCGTGCATGTGTTGTTGGTGTAAACCATTGTGTATGGATGTATGTTGTTCGGGGTTGTCCTCAGGGGTCTATCTGTGGTCCATTCACTTGGAACCTCATGATGGATCCTATATTGAGGAGGCTCAGTCAACTTTTTAAATGCTGTGCGTATGCTGATGACATCCATGTTTTGGTGGAAGGCCAGTCTCGTGCTGAGCTGGAAACCAAAGCAAGTGAGGCCATGGGCATTGTGTGTGAAGGGGGTGAGAATATTGGTGTGAGTGTGGCCATGGACAAGACGGTGATAATGCTGCTGAAAGGCAGATTAGCACCTAATCGACATCCATCGGTACGTGCGAATGGGGTTACTCTCAAGTATGTGACAGAAGTCAAATACTTGGGAATAACTATTGGCAATGAATGGGTTTCATTGCACATCTTGTGGCAATGAAAAGTCGACTTTTGTCGGTTGTAGGAAAAGTGCTCCGTTTGCTTAGAAGTGATTGGGGCCTCAGTAGACGGGCTGTGCGCCTCATGTATGAGGATCTATTTGTTGCTTGCGCAACTTTTGGCGCTCCTATATGGGGTGACGTCGTCAGGTCTGCTGTGGGATATCGCAAGATACTCTCTTGTCAGAGAGTCGTTTTGATTGGGTGCATGCCGGTGTGTCGCACGGTGTCTACGGATGCCTTGCAGGTTTTAATGGGGGTACCTCCGCTTGATCTTGTAGTGATGCTTAGCCTACGGGATTAAGAAAGGCGTGCCTTCATTATTGTTTGATTGGATCTCGCACTCTGATGCGAGTAGTATGAATGAGGATGAAAGAAAAGCTAGACTGTCCGAATGTGTGTTATCTAGATGGCGATCTAGATGAAATGAGTCTGTGAATGGAAGGGTCACGTAAAAATTTATACGTGATGTTCTGTTTGTGAAGGAACATCCAGATTTTTGTTTCAGCTTAAGTCTGGGTTTCCTTTTGACTGGACATGGTTCTCTTAATGCATTTTTGCATGAGATAAACTTGAGTGACAGAGAAAGTTGTGATTGTGGGGCAGTTCGTGAGGACTGGTTGCATGTGCTTCGTGAATGTCCTATTTATCAGGATATTCGAGATTTGCGTGCAATGGGTGTGATGCGTGACAGTGGAGCTTTTGATCTTGGAAACGCGCTTGCAACTAGTGAGCATGTTTCCAAGCTAAATCAATTTGCGTGTGAAGTGTTTGAAAGGCGGCGTTCCAGGCATGTTTAATTGTGGTATTGCGTAAGTTGGTGTTTTTGTGTGTATAAGAGACTTTGTGGTCCATAAATGAATGGTGTGTGAATATCGGGTGTGTGAATATGGGGTGTGTGGTATGAATGTTTTGTATGTTTGTTTATGGGTAGGGCTCATCTCCTTTAGCTTTTCTTTTTCAATTTGGTAACCAGCCCAGAGCTGTGATTGGCTAAAACTGGTAGTAGCTGGGGTGTTAGCTACGAGGTCTGACCAAGGACTTTAAAACTGGTACCACGGGCAGTCAGCGGCCCCTGGCTTATGCCAGGCTGACTGGTTTGGGATGGTCCTTCGGGGAGTCTTCGTGGTGGCTGTGGTTACTACCCATATCGAGGGCAGAGCTATCCAGCTCAGTGTGGTTTGCGCTCTCAAACCGGGCGCCATACCCTTCAGTATGGAAGAGATTTTAGATAGGCCTCCACCCCTACCAAGGGTTGCGAAGTATCACAACATGGTAATTTGCTACCTTTGAATCCTCAAAGGGGCGTCGACCGACGCAATATTTCGGTCCCAATGTTATGGAACATGTAAACTTAAGCCTACACGGCAGGTGTTTACATTAAACACAACATTCATTGCGCGACCCCCGCCGGTCAATCTAGACCTGTGCAAGCGATGTGCACAAACCACATTCAGCACGAGTTTCCCTGAAGGGCCAACCCATGATAGTCACCTGGGCAACTCAGTCCCTCCGAATGGGAGTCTACAACATCCCGGCAAATGAGACAAAAAATTCATTAGAACTTTTGTATTTAACAGTGCACAAAGCACTTTTTTGTTTCTGACTGACACTTCAAATTAAGGCATGGATCCATTAACATACCTTAAACGAAGTGCCAAGTTTTTAAATACCTGTGCCTTAACTGCACTAAGGTCTCACCTTACAGACACAAAATCACCAATCGATGTTGGCCATATAGACCATGTCTTCCTGCCGTGGATAGATAAGGTCTCCTCATTCGACGGGTTTGACTATCCCCGTGCTAACAAGTTCTGCTGGACCATTGCTACTCCATTGCAGGCTTTTTTCACAAGGATTTACCATAGCGACCTGCTACCAGATTGACCACCACACCGAGCTCTAGTGAACTCTTCTATTTTACGACAGTAGACAAGACTTATCCACGAATGTTACGCCTCTATGCATCTACTGCCAACCATCCTCCTTTATCCTGGCCTTGGACAGGCAGGCACAACTCAATTGCGAACCTGGCGAAGTTTTCGAAACCTACAATAGGAGTTAGTTTAAAAATTATAGTATAAAAGAAAGAAAAAAGTAAGGAATAAATTGTGTAAAAAAAATCAGTTTCATTTTTAGTAAGCTATGGTTTAATATTGAATACATCTTGTAATAAGGTTTCTAGTCCACATCGAGTGTTGCAATTTAAGCCCATGCGGGAATAAAACTTAGCTTTAGTATTTCGCGTGGTTTATATTTAAAAACAAGTTCGGTGTCATCATATATACAGTACAGGATTTACTAAAATTTAGTTCAAGATTTTTAACCGTGTAGTTTTGGGTTGTAAAAAAAAAGAATTGTCCACTATTATTACATCTCATGGATGGAAATTATTAGATTTTAAATAGCATTTCTACATCATAGAACTGGTTATACCGTCAGACAAGCTAGACAATGCAAATAAACGGGAAAAAGCAGTGATCACACATTTCAGTAATTTTAAGTTTCTTTACGTACCGAAAATATGGCAGGTGAAATAATACATTTTTTCATGATAAAATTATTCCAGGTATTATAAATAGCGACTGCGCTGCCGAGCTGTGGGCATAAAGTGTCAAATACAAGTAGTGTAAGCACATTAAAAAAAAATAAAGGGAATTTTTCTGTGTTTTCTTCAGGGTTGATGAGTATATTTGCACAAGAAAAACAAAATATACCTTATATGTTTTCTTTTACATAGACACTGGGTAAAGAGTTATTAAATTTTCCTATATTATGTTCTTATTTATGTAATTATTGCAAATATTTAATATCATGGAAAGCCACAATGTGTGTGCTATATGTTGCGTTAAAGAAATATCCAGTGATGTGAAACTAGGTCTGTTTCCGTTCTCATTTCAAGTAACTTGAAGTTACATGTGCATTTTTTTGCACATTTTTCCAGCACGGGAGAGAAGAAGAACAAGCAAAATGTCGCTCTCAATTACTCGAAGCTTACTTAAAAAATTTCTTCGAGCACGAATCTCAAACTTCAAACAGCTGTGATTGTTTAAGTAACAAAATTTAATTGTTGTGATGTATTGCGAAAAAATGTATGCAGTTGGTTGGCAGATTAATAGAAATAACGTTAAAATATGTAAAATAAAGGGAAATGGAAGTGTTGATCTTTTAATGCAACCAGCCAATTCAATTTTTATTTAATTTAATTGATCAGCTTTTGTGCTTGAAATTTACTTGAAGTCTTTTCCGTACTTTTTGGAAAATTTTCTCATTTTGACAGATAATCAAATCAATCTCTTTTACTCAAACTTTACTTGAAGTGAGTACGGAAACATACCTATATAGGTCCACCGCAAAATGAAATGAAGCGACAACCATGTTACAATAATAAGGTAGGCTAAGGAGATTCACCACACCAACTTGGAATGTCAAAATTATAAAATACGGTGCTGCCGTATCTTAAAAAAAATCCATGAAAAATGCATGCTTGTTCTTAATGTATTTGATTTGACCTTAGCTGTGGCGACATGTTTTAACTTTATAAACTTTAATGTTCGACAATTTGTCGAAAATTGTTATGTTGTAACACATTCGACAGGCGATCATTATGATAAAATATCGCTTTGTTTCCTTTTTTTAGGCAATTCTAATAATTTTTTTAATGTACTACATACTTTAATACTGGCGATTTCCGATCTAACGAGCATTCGCTTTAGAGATTTTCGAATTTAGCGAGCATTCAAATCCTCTCGATTGAGTACCATATATTAGCAACGAGCAAAATGGCATAAAATTATTTGTTTGCCCTCTGCTTAACGAGCAACATAGACAATCAGTATTTGTCAACACAAAAAGTATAAGGAGAAGCAAAAAGTTTATGCTAAAAACAGTTTTTTGTGCATAGAGATTATTATCGTCAGTTTTTTTTTATTTTTAACTACCACACCAGTAAATATTTTTACAAACAACTCGATTTTTAGAGCATATTTCAAACCATTCCGTGGCATAATGGTTGAGGTGCGCGGCTTGTATGCCATAGAACCCAGGTTGAAATTCCATCTGACATAGAAAGTTTTTTCAATTGAATTAATTTTTCTGTTCGGCCGTCACCTCTCTGCAGACAATGGCAAACCTCAGAGAGTAAAAACTCACATAAAAAGCTTCTTGAGAACATAAGCCGTTTGAAGTCGGCATAAAACTTGTAGGTCCAGTTCTCGATCATTTGTGTTCAAACATTCCACAGCACGAACAACACAATTGATCATAAGAAGCTCGGTCGAAGTCCTTTCAAGGGCTGAAACTGTTTTTTTTTTTTATTTGTGAGCATTGAAGTGGACGTGGCAAATTTTATATATATATATATATTGACTACTACTCACAACACCTGCATATCAAGTGTAAATATCAAAATGTGAACAACTCAGCAATAAGCATGTTTTCGAAAAAGTGAGCGTAGATATTGTGCAACCACGCCCATTTTTTAACAGTTAGCCGAAAGTGACTATATGAATTAAATTACAAAATCTTAATCTTCTACGGTAAAATCCGTCTGATATAAAGCATTTTTACTGATTTGTGGGCGGTAAAAGTGGGCGTGACAACATTTATACATACATATTGACTGCCACTTGGACCAATAGCGCCTGCATACCACGATTTACTATCAAAACGTGCACAACTCAAGAATAAGCATGATTTCGACACAGTGGGCGTAGATATAGTGCGGCTACGCCCACTTTTCCTACATTGGCTGATAGTAATCATACGAACTAAATTACCAAATCTTAGTCTTCTACGGTAAATGCCGTCTGATATAAAGCATTTTGATTGATTTGTGGGCGGTAAAAGTGGGCATGACAACATATATATTTACATAGTGACTGCCACTTGGATCCATAGCAATTGCATACAAAGATTTACTATCAAAACTTGAACATCTCAGGTATTAAAATGATTTCTGAAAAGTGGGCATAGTCATAGTGTGACCACGCCCATTTTTTATACAGTCGCCGAAAGTAACCATCTGAACTAAATTACGAAATTTTAGTTTAGTTAGATAGTTGTTTCAATATCCTTAAAAATTTTATAATGATTGGTTCCTCGGTTTTGGAGTCTGTACGTGATATATACAAATACCCACATACCCACATACATACATCCATTTTTATATATACAGAAGATAGATAGATATTGCAAAGCACTATACAATTCAAAAGATTTTTTAAGCTCAAAAATTTCACCATTTCAATTATAAGCACACAAAAAGCATCATTAAGGGTATTCACTTCTACGCTGAAATTTCAGAAATGGTGAAATTTACGAAAAGTTCAGTGCAATTGTTGTTGTTTTGGTTTTCCGGAGTTTGCTTAAATTTAATCATCTATTGAGTGGATGAAAAATAATTGTCGTAAATTTACGAAGAAAAGATGTGTTCAGTAAGCATAAGCGAATCTGTTTAATGAGTGTGAGTCATTGTGAATATGATAATTTCTATAAGAAGAAGAGCAATTCTGTCAAATCTCGCCTACATTCTAATGAAATGTCTGCAATTTAGAACGAAATTGCAACTCCATTAGATTCTTTTAATTGATTTATAGTTTTGATGGCCACTTATAAAAATTATTAAAGTATAAAGTAAAGAGCTGCACGAATACATTACATTTGGAATCCATTCTACGCATTCCATGCGAGTATTCCATATTTGCAAATCATTTGCAAAGCGAAACGAATGAATGAGAGACATAAATTTTTCGAATGGAATGAACATTCCATTCCATTTGAGAGAGTTCTAACGAATATGGAAATTTCTAGAATGTATTCGTTGCGTTGAGAGTACTCTCAAATGGTTACCATGAATTTTGACTTTTGCTCCAGTCATGTTTCTTAGAGTTTTATGGTAGTTGCAAAGGGGGGTCGCTGATTTTAAATCTGATGTCAGATTTTGAATTTTCAAAATGGCGGATAGGGTTGCCACCTTAAAATATCTTATTTTCGCGAATTCGAGGCTGGGGCAAACACTAGGTAAAAATGGGTCGCTGATTCCGAATCCGTTGTCAGAATTTTAAAATTCCAAAATTTTTTTGAAAATAGGGTTGCCACCTAAAAATGTGTTATTTTGCAATTTTTTTAAATGAGCATTTAGTAAAAGGGAGTCGCTGATTTCAAATCTGATGATGATGATATTTTAAGGTGGCAACCCTATCCGCCATTTTGAAAATTCAAAATCTGACATCAGATTTGAAATCAGCGACTCCCTTTTACTAAATGCTCATTTAAAAAAATTGCAAAATAGCACATTTTTAGGTGGCAACCCTATTTTCAAAAAAATTTTGGAATTTTAAAATTCTAATCTAAAATAAGATATTTTAAGGTGGCAACCTTATCCGCCATCTTGAAAATTGAAAATCTGACATCAGATTCGACATCAGCAACCCCCCTTTGAAATCCCTTTACGTAAAACCTTTTTTTCATCAACCATTTGGTAGTACTCTCAAATCAACACTTGAGAATGTTGAGTATTCTATTCTAAACATTCTCAACGCACAAGCGCACATTCCATTCCATTCTAAGCGCTTCGAATGCATATTCCATTCCATTCTCAGCGCTGAGAATGATCATTCCATTCCATTCTATTTTTTTGAGAATGTGTTGAAACGGCTTTTGAATGCATTCGTGCAGCCCTTTAGTATAAAGTACTTATATGGTATATATACATGCAACAAGGAGATTCTTTGTCTGCTGACATGCATCGCATGACTGACGAAATGAAGCGATGGCGATTTTAAGGTTAACAGATGCATGTGAAAAAAACGAAGCATTAAAAACGGTCGCTCACTTCATCTCGCCGGAAATTTCCGATTTCTGAAATTTCAGCAATGAAGTGAATACCCTTACTATTTTAATTGTCATCACGGTCTTTGACATTCTATGCCCACAATAACAGTTCACCCCTCTTGATTAATAATACCTGGTTTATTGGTTTTGAAGTGAAAAGGAGCGTTTATCACTTTTTGGTAGGGGTAAAAGTTATGAATTCCCATCAGCACTGCTAATGTCATAAATGTTAACATCAGCAATGTTAACGTCAGCACTGTTAATTTCATCACTGTTAATTTTAGCACTGTTAATGTCTGCATTTCTGATTAAATTACCAGGCTAGCAGAAAACATAGCACCGTTCTTCTGTTTTTTGTATGGGTACCTCCAGAAGAATGGCAGACAAAAACATTTACGAAACACTTACTTAACATTTACTAAAAAGAAAACTACATTTGTGAAACACTGCGAGCAATTTGATCATCATGTTAAATGAATTAATTCATAAATTTCATAAATTTATAAAATTCAAATGCTTCTCCAAGATAATATCCTAAAATTATAAAATTTAATTAGATTTTAATTTTTTACCTGTGGATGACCATTTTTGGGATTTGCCCATTTAATTAAATGATTGAAATATGAATGATTTAATACTACAATTAATTTGGAAAATCAAAAAATAAGACAGCTGGCAAATCGTTCACTGTCTATTCTTTTCCAATACTGAAACATTATTTTTTAAGAAAATATTAAAAATTTGATTAGGTAGAAAATTATTCCAAATTTCGTATTATCCGACAATATTTATTTAGTCGAATACGTATAGTAAAATTATTCGGCTAGCTGCGAGTATAGTGTATGAATTTAATTTCATTCCAACTAACAAGTACTGTTTACTGAAAACTTAAGCTTATTTTACTTACTTATTTTTCACTCTCGTAAATAAGGTTTTAGAAGTTGTTAAACAAGGTTTTTAGAATACGCTAAGTTATCTGTGTTACTATGCCTAAGTAGGGGGAAAAAAAGAATCAGTCAAAAGAATAAGTAACAAGACTACATTACGAAATTATATTAAAAACTACTTAAAATAATCTATAACAACCGCCTTAAGCTCTAAGCACTACATTCAAAAAGGGGGAAAATCAAAAAATAAAAAAATCAACATATAAAATGTATATAAAAGGTTCCATAATTGTCATCGCTCATCACACGCTTACATACGTCAGCTGCGGCAACAAATGTAATCCTTGATTTCACACAGGATACAATAAAAAGCAAGGATGCCTGCAGCAAGCGTAGCGATTGAAGTAACAGCAGCAGCAGCAGCATCAACACAAAATGTCATTCGCAGCGCCAGCTGCATGGAAGCTAGGGGCAGCATGTAGAACAGTATCGCAGTATCGCATTCTTAAAGCAACAGCTTCCTTCGAAGGATGCAATGCACATACACACACACACATTTGTACTCGTACACACAAGTACAAACACTTGCTCATATGAATTTCATATGCAGACAGGATATATTTAAATTTATGAAACTAGAAGCTGATGTAAAGTCATCGTCTTGTATCAAGACGACTACAGCTACATGTGAAGGGAGCACTTTTGGCGGTTGCATGTGTGCTTGTGTATTTTTGCATATGTGTAAGTGGCTGACATAGCTGGAAGTAACAGCGGCGGTGTTAAGAGAAAACTTCTTCGCTATACAGCTGTTGTTGTTGTGTTGGTGTTGGTGTTTTAGGCTTGCATTTTACATATGTCTCCACGAATCTGTCTGTCTGTGCTTGTTTGTGTTATTACAGTCACATGAGCTGCAGACAGCAGGCAGTATTCTCAATGCCAAGTCTTGCTAATCGTATTACCAACACCAACTCAATCGACTCGACAGTCAATGTCTATCCACACGTTGTATTCAGTTATTATGGATATTTATTCACATTGAATTTATTTTATAAAATTATAGTATTACAAACTTCTACATCGTTTCTTTCTTGTTGTAGCTAATATTTGAATGTTCTTCATTTTACTTCATTCATGATAATGTTTTCAGATTTTATAAGGAAAGCAGGAGCTACATGTAGGGGCGTATGATTAATGTATGGTTATTGTATTGAATATAAAACACCGTGTAACAGAACTTTTCACACTCGAAGAAAACAATTTACAAGTGAAACTAGAGGCAAATGATAGTATAACTGTGTAATCACTTTTTATTTAGAACGTCAGTATTTTATTTTTAAAAGGACTTTTAAGTTACAAGACATGTACTTGCTTTAAAAATTGTATTGAAATACTTAAAACCTTCTATGGGTGTCAAATGAAAGAAGATAGCCCCTTAAAATAATTTCATTATAAAAATATCCTTTTAAAATTGAATCGTTCAATATCCTTGAAAAGTTCACACGAACACCCTTTGAAAATAAAATATGTTAAGTGGAGGTTCTCATCTAGATGTCGGAAAACACGGTGATGTTCTTGATTTTTATTTTCATAGAAGTTAGTAAATGAACACTTTGAGCTTTTTTTGGCAGTTATTAATTGATTCTTAAGGTATAGCAAAATATTTGTTTTGGTGAAAAAAAGTGTATTGTGAAGTAAAAAAACTTTATAAATCATATTAAAGTTATTGGAACTGATATACCTGATAATATCAACAAAAGTTGAAAATTACAAAAATGGTGGACATGTCAATTTTTAGTACCGTTCTTCACTCACACCCGTTCGCTCTTTAAACTGCTCAAAAAAAAAAAAAAAAGAAAGAAAGAAAACCGGCTAATATTATTTGAATTTAGGAAAAGGATCCAATAAGTTGTATCTACCTTAAAATAACAAAAATCCAAGTCAATTCATAAAGTAGTACTTGAGATATCGTGGAGACTAGTTGAAAGAACAATTTTTTTTAAAACAAGGTTTTTTTTGGAAAATTCTAAAATTTAGAAGGTAAATGAAAATAGAAAAGATTGAAACACGATTGGACGGACAATTAATCAAAATTTTTAAGAAATAGTTCAATGCTTTGTAGCCTGACCTAGTAATTCACTTTCAAAGACAGCACTTTAATTTTTGATTTATTTTTTTTTTGTTTCTATTTCACCAAAAAATAAAATTAGCATTAAAAACTTTTTGTGTGTTTCAGGTACGAAAGTTTTTGGCTTTGGCGCCGAAGGACCTTGGCTTAATCCTTCTCTGCGGACAATATCATTCTTTTTATTTTTTGTTGAAATACAAAAAAAAAAATCAATCAAAAATTAAAGTGCTGGTTTTGGAAGTGAATAACTTGGTCATGTTACAAAGGATTGCAAAAAATGTTTTTTGCTTAAAATTTTGATTAATTGTCCGTCCAATCGTGTTTTATTCTTTTCCACTTTCATTTTCCTTCTAATTTTTATAATTTTCAAAAAAAATCTTAACGAATTCGCAAAAAAGGTTTGGTAAAAATATTTGTTGTTGGAAAAATATTCAAAACCAAAAATGGCTTTTTTAATATTCTTTTATGTGGTATGCATAAATGTAGGGTTTGTTTAAAGTTTCTATCGTAAAAATATTAAAAACATTTTATAAATCGAAAAATCAAGCCTAATATCATAAAAAATTAGGTTTTTTTTTTCTTGTTTATTTTTATTCATTTTGTATTTTTGTAGTTTTTTTGCATAAAAAGTAATGGTGTAGGGAAAGAATTATGACAATTTTTCAATTCGTTTGTGAGTTAAACTTTCAAATAACCCTTTAAACACTGCCACAGCAGGAACAGCGCCACCTACCGGGTCAAACTTTAGACCTAAAACATCTACAGACCCAGCCGCGCGCACACACACACACACCAAAATTGATCAAAATCGGTCCAGATATTCAGGAGGAGTTCAGTAACAAAACAATGCACAGAAGAATTTTATAAATAAAGAAATGGAATTTTCGGTATAAAAGTCAGAAAACTTTTGCAGACATTTTTTTAAAAATTCCTTAAAAATTGCAATCGTTGGTATCCCAATCTAAGATTTTGTGTGAGCCTTAAAATGAATGTATTATAACGACACTATATTCAGAAGGTGAAAAATTGCGAACATTACAAAAAACGTGACAAATAACTTCAGTCTAAAAAAATTTTAAAAAATTTCATAAAAACAGTCCAAAAAAAGGACACCATAAGAAATACCAATTTAAGGTCTCTAAAATATATGCAAGTTTTATTTCTGTACGACTTACGGTTTCGAAGTTACAGGTGTTTGAATGCCTGCACTAATTGTATTTTTGGAGATATTTTCCAATTTTTTACAGTGTATAACTTAAAAAAACACAGTTTAAGTTATTTTTATGAGCACTAATAACCTACAAAGTGTAAAAAAAATCGGTATCACAAAGATCGGATATTGCTCAAAAATTGATATGGATATTGATATGGATTGATACCAAATTTATTTGGTTACAATTAAAGTTATTTCTGTTATTTGTTTGACCAAGTGCTATGTTTAATTATGTTTTGCATAATCACTTTTTTTTTTTTGACATGTGCCAGCCGCTTTGGACCATAGGAGCAATTTTTTATAGTACGATATAAAAAAGGAGGAGAAAAAGTACTGAAATTTATGAAATGTCAAAAATTTAACGCCATTCACTTACTTCACTGCCGTCTGACTGACCAGCATTCAAAATGTGGAAGAGAGTAGAAAAAGTTCATTGAATGCCGTTCAAACGATCATTGTCTGAACTCTGCCTAACACGCAACTTGATATCAATATTTTAAGTATGCTTCACATTCTGACTCACCGTTGTACGTAGTCGGGATGATCTTAACGTGCTACCAACAAGTTGCGTACAAATGAGTTTGAACATGTTCGAGAGTGAATGAGCAGCCCTCAGGATTGCCACTTTGGCATAAGTAAACAAATTTTTGTTGGATTTATGTTATTATTGAATTATTTAACATAACATGAGTCCTAAGCTAACCTAACCAATTTTGAACAAAAATGGGTATGATAACTCATGACTCATTTATTAGCAGTTAAGGAACATTTATTGCTTTGGTAGGTATCATTGCATAGCTTGAATGATATCTACATACATGTTTCTTAACGATTCATACACTTCCCTATAGGAACAAACTAACTTGTTTTTAAAAACAACTAACTAAAAAACTAGTTTAAAATAAACCAGTTTATGAATTACTTTGAATTATATTAAGGCGGCATCCACTGCAATTCTAAATAGTTTTTATTGCATTATATAACAAGTAATTGAAATACTACTTAAAAACAAGTGATTGATAAACTACTTTGAATTATATTTAGGCGGCAACTACTCTGATTTTGACATGCTTTAATTGCAAATTTTTAGTAGATTACAAGTTTATATATATATATATAAATAACATGCTTAATGTTATTTCATCAAATGTTATTAACTTTAGGCCATCAGTAATAGTTTTCAATTGGTTATTTTAAAGTAGTTAAAAACTATTTTAAATTTAACTAATTTAACAAGTAGTTGAAAATTTATACAGACAAAAGTCAATTGACTTATTTAGCGGACATCACCATACAAAATATGTTAGTCGTTCTATGGAGAAAAGTCAGAATTTCCACTAGTTGTGGTTGACAAAAAACTACTTTATCAACTACTTTTAAATTAGTTGATTTTCCTACGGGGTTGATATAGACTCCATTACACATACTACTTTACAATAACATAGAACTTTCCGAATTTATGCCATATACCATACATCACTATATTACAGACTCTAACCACCACTACAGCCATTCGAATAGACAGTTTTTGAAGAATAACTATTCTGTGAAGACATTAACTACCCTATAGGAACAAACTAACTTGTTTTTAAAAACATCTAATTAAAAACTAATTTAAAATAAACCAGTATATGAACTACTTTGAATTATATTAAGGTGGCAACTACTTTGATTTTGACATGTTTTAATTGCAAATTTTTATTAGATTACAAGTTTATATATATTTAACCATGTTATTTCATTAAATATTATTAACTTTAGGCCATCAGTAATAGCTTTCAATTGGTTATTTTGAAGTCATTAAAAAATAATTTAAATATAACTAATTTAACAAGTAGTTGAAAATGTATGCAGACGAAAGTCAATTGACTTATTTAGCGGACATCACCATACAAAATATGTTAGTTCGTTCTATGGAAAAAAGTCAGAATTTCAACTAGTTGTGGTTGACAAAAAACTACTTTATCAACTACTTTTAAATTAGTTGATTTTCCTACAGGGTTGATATAGACTCCATTACACATACTACTTTACAATAACATAGAACTTTCCGAATTTATGCCATATACCATACATCAAATTATTACAGACTCTAACCACCACTACAGCCATTCGAATAGACAGTTTTTGAAGAATAACTATTCTGTGACGACATTAACTAGTTCTGGCTTATGCTCTCAAATACGCATAATAACCAGCCTTTCGTGTAAAAAGACAAATTGCAAAGTCTATCATCCGTATTAAGAGTTTGGAAACATAGGCTCTGAAACGTTATTTAGCTGCTTTCCTTGGCGATGTAACCAAAACGGAACTATGAAGAAATTCTCCCACAAACATAGTTAACCTCTTGCCAAATTTTCGGCCGAAGAATGTCAAAGCTTTAAACTGTGCAGCACATAATCAGAGTCCAAACAACCGATTTTATAGAGAACATACACAATTATTTTACAAATACCGGTATTAAAGAATCTTTATCATGAGCCAAAGGCACCATTACATAACTTGAATGTTGACTTATCAAAATATTCCTTAATACATACTCAGTCATAATGTAGAGTTCATCAAGCAGTCAATCACTACCCCAGCAATTAAATCCGAAAAATCCCCACACAAAATCCCTAACGCATAAAAGACTATTGTGAGTCAGAAACTATCCTATTGTATGGCCATCAACCCTGCTTAAAATCTTATGATATAACAACCACCAAAAAAAGATTATACACAAGATTATTGCAAGTGATGGCATACCAGCTCATAGCCCTTCAACCCCACAATGAAAATCTTATACTTGTCTAACCTACTTTAGGCGACATTACTTGAATACCGGTCTGATGGCCTCCGTTCTGTAATCAGTACCGTTAGTGTTGTGCAGAAAGTTTAGGACTCATGTTAAGTAAAATGAGTGAATTTTTTTATTTCATTAAAAATAATTCGATGGTAATTCTTCTTCTCTTCTAGCAGCGACAAGAACAGAACGTAAGTTTAGAACAACCACCGCATTTCCATAGCAAAAATTCGCAAGTAGTTGCAATGAGCTTGGGACTTTTGCTTGAGCTATGAGTATTTGGTATGAATTCCAGGAACTAGTTTGATGTTGAAGAGTACTTGGTCGTATTTTGACGTTCGATGAGCGGAATTACTTCTGCTCAGGATCATCAAACATTGAACTTTGTGTTACTTTCTGTGGTAAAAGTGCTTCAAGTAGATAGTAGTGGTGGTTGTTGTTTGATGTGTACGCACTACTTGAGTACTTGTTTTGCATGAGTAACTACAAGTCGCAAAAAACTTGACTCGTTGCAGATCTCTGTTTAGTATGTATGGCGATTCAGATTTTGCAAACAGTCGTACTTGTGTGAATACTGTGACAGAAAAGTTTATGTATTAATCATTTGCTGTAGAAGAAAAAAAAAAAAACATTAAAAGGCATCGGTCTTACGCGTTTCTGGTGATGGTAGCTAGAAAAAAAGAGTTTTCACTTCGTTATTTGGAGTTATGTCGCTAATAGGACTCTATACGTTGAAAGTTCTGCATTTATTCGTAAAAAATAGGCTATTGCAAAAAATCTGAGTATTGTGGATCGAACTTAGATTTGGTAGACTTTGAATAGTGGTTTCCGAACAAGAAAAAGAATGTACTGCCAATCATTAAGGAACTTCCGGTAAAATGGAGGTGGATCCCATCATTGGAATATTTAAGCGCTTTTTAAAAAAATTAAATGATAGATATATAAACTCTATCGAAGTATAGTTTTTAGACGCAATGGCTTAAGTTCAGGGGCGTAGCAAGGGTAGAGCAGGGGACGGGGTCCCCCCTGAACATTAGAAAAATAAAATTTTTAGTATTAGTATTAAATCAAGAAATTCAAAATTTGTTTTTTGTAACATAATTAAAAAGCATAGAAAAAATTATTATTTACAAAAGATTAATATATTTTTTATTACAAACTTACGTCGGTTACATGTTTTTAGTTATTTATATATATACATTGTGATCCTCCTGAATAAAATCCTGGCTACACCCATGCTAAATTTGATAAACTTCTTAATCAAAATTACACATCTAAGTGTAAGAATATTATTGCGCTTCACTAAACATGAAATCAATATAGAGTTTATATTAAAAAAAAAATCCATCTTAAATCGTGTCGGTCCGCTTGAATAGATTCGTGTTTAAAACTGCAAAAAATAGTCAGATAATATGTTGCATCATCAATCAAATAAAATCACTCGAAGAAAAAGTGATATAAACAAAGTTGGAAGCAACATCTTGGATGAACTGACTTTGATGTAATGGGGTCAATTGTATGAGGGAGTAAAACGAAGTAACGGAATAATTAATTAAAAGCTAGAGTTTATAACGGCTATGCAGATGAACAAATTAAATGCAACAATGTATGCATAGATTCGAACGCGTAAATATAATTCATAAATGTGCTGATTGAAACTCATATTCATCTAGATATAAATAATAAATTTTGTTCGCATGCAGCGATTTACTTACACACATTCACCCAGACAAGCGAATGCACAGCTAAACAGTCTGATGCATTTACTTACTTACAAACACTTTTAAATGCACGATCATAATCATGTGAATAGCAAGAAAAAGCTTTTGAAATATAAAAGTTATTCAACTGTAAACATATTCAAATATTTCATAACAATTTGTTATTAATGACGTAACGTTATCCTTACGGCAAAAAGAACCCAACAGGAAAACAAAATAACAAAAATGCAATATATCTAGAAAATTCATGTTAATGTCTTTGTCTGTTATAACTGCCCTATAGGAACAAACTAACTTGTTTTTAAAAACAACTAATTAAAAAACTAGTTTAAAATAAACCAGTATATGAACTACTTTGAATTATATTAAGGCGGCAACTACTCCGATTTTGACATGTTTTAATTGCAAATTATTATTAGATTACAAGTTTATATATATTTAACCATCTTATTTCATCAAATATTATTAACTTTAGGCCATCAGTAATAGTTTTCAATTGATTATTTTAAAGTCATTAAAAAAATAATTTAAATATAACTAATTTAACAAGTAGTTGAAAATATATGCAGACCAAAGTCAATTGACTTATTTAGCGGACATCACCATACAAAATATGTTAGTTCGTTCTATGGAAAAAAGTCAGAATTTCAACTAGTTGTGGTTGACAAAAAACTACTTCATCAACTACTTTTGTTGAAAGTTGATTTTCCTACAGAGTGCTGCAAATGCGTCATCTTGTTCCACAACGTCTTTTGCTCAGAATATGTCAGCTTTTCTTCACACTCAACCTGCCCTCACGTGCGCTACATACATATATCTCTAAACGACTTGGTCGGATGCTAAACTTGTTCACCTCTTGTAAGCCCGGCCCGTGTGTCATTCTTTAAGTTGTTTGTACTTGTGTGCAAATGTTTGTGCGTATGTCTGCTGATGTTTATGCTTTTGCTTGTATGTAATAAAATATTGCAAAGCAAACAAAACAAGCATAAATACACATACACACACACTTATACTACTGCACATATTTTCGCCAATCTCAGCCTCGTTGCTGATTTTGATTTATGATGCTAGTAACTCAAGTTATTTGCTCAACACTTTGCATCACGTCATGTCACGTGACATACAGTGTGCATGAACTCATGTTGATGAAAAAAAAATTGTATAAAAATCATAAATAGATTAAAATTCAAATTAAAAAAAGGGGAAATGTTAAGAAGGAATGGATCCATGATACGAAATCAAAAAAAAAAAAAAAATAAAAATTTGTGTCATGTCAGTCCAATCAGTGTTTTACTTATTGTCTTATTTTTCAAGAACAAAAATATAAAAATTTTGTTTTTTATATTGGAACACCCAGAAGAGTGACACATAGAGGGAAGGTGTGTTCAGAAAAAAAGTTCAAAAGCAAAATATAATATAAAGCATAATCCTATAGGGATCAATTTATGGGAGTTAAAAACTGTTTTTGACAGTTTTTATGTTTCTTAAAGTGTGGGGACCTCACCAAAGCCCACGTAATAATTTTACCTGCATAAGACTTGAGTAAAGCTTTATATAAGAAATTTATGTAGGGAGGAGAATTTGAACTTCCTTGAACACTCCTTGAAACAATTTCTATATAAGGTCTATGCAAGGAGACAGGCGTATTTTTTCATTGAGAGTATGCATTAAAAACGGCGTATTTTTTGCTAAATGGGGGGTTTTATTGCGAAAAACTGTTACAATGTATTTTATTCGAAATATAGTCCATGGCTATCCACTACTTTTCTCCATCACTCTGTTAATTTACGGACTACGTAAAAGAATTATTTTACATCTTTATAAGAACGGAAGTGCTGCTCAGCCAGGTCATGGGCCATCGCTGTAAGCAAGTAGTAGTCGGTATAGGCAATGTCTGGTGAATACAGCTGATGTCGTAGGACATCCCATTTCAGCGTTTCCAAGTATGTTTTGATTGGCCTTGTAACGGTGGTCGAGCATTGTCATGCTGAAGAATCACTTGTTCATGTCTTTGTTGGAATTGCGACAGTTTTTTTTCAAACTTATCAATTGTAGTCGGTACCGATCTCTTGTGATTGTTTAGTTAGGTTGGAGCAGCTCATAATAAATAACTCCTTACAGTTATCCTACCGCATACTGAACATGAGCTTGGATCCATGCGTATTCGGCTTTGCCGTCGATTTTGAGGTATGGCCGGGGCAACCATATGATTTTTTCGACTTTGGATTATCGTAATGGATAAATTTTTTATCACCAGTGACAATACGATGCAAATAATCTTTCCGATTTCGCCGTTGCAGCAGCTGTTCAGATCGTACGGCACCTAATTTTCTTGCTTTTGGATCTTTTCAAATGCTTTCAGAACCCTGCAGATGGTTGCTTGATCAACTCCCAACGAATCTGCAAGCTCTTGTTGCATTTGACACGGGTCTTTATCGAATAATGTCTCCAAATCCTCATATTCGAAATTTTTTAGCTCGCTGAGACGTTCTTTGTCATCGGTGTCAAAATAACCACTTCTGAAACCCGCAAACCACTCCTGGCACATTTTAATCAACGGAACATATTAGAAGGCACCGTAATTCACTAGTTTTGAACTATTGATTCCCGGATTTTTGAACACATTTTACATGAAAAGGCCGAACTATACTGGAGAAAGTTTTTTTTTTTTGCTGGCTGTAGCGTGGTTCGATCGTAATGGATTTTGAGCCGATTTAGTTTTTTACAATAGTCAATAATCTGGCTTGATTCAAATTTACTCATATTGCAGTTTTGTTAAAGGATACCTTATGAAGTTTTTTACATTTTCGCATGATTGTTAAACTTTTGTTTCGGTGTGCAATTATGTGAGCGTTACCGATTTGAAATTGGTATCTCAAAACACAACTTAATAAGAGTCAATAATCCGCATACTAATGAGAAGCAAAACAAACTTAAGTGTATAGCGAGATCGAGTTTGTTTTGCACAATGCCCTGTATGTAGCGTAAAATGTTTCGTATTATTGTAAATTTCTTGATGAGTTAATTGAATCAAAGTTTTTGTTTTTTTTTGTAACTGAAAAGTCATCTCTAATTAATTAAAAAAAAAAATCTAAGTTTGAGCAAAAATCGGCTTGAATACTTCAAAAACATTTCTTCTTGAATAAAGCTTTATGTAAGGAAATTTACTTGAGTAAAAAACTTCTTTTAACTACTGTTTGAAATGTATCATTGAATAGAACTTTATATAAGAAATTATAAAAGAAAATGACATTTTTAAGTAAAGCTTGAATAATTACTTTTATAAAAAGCATTTTCAAGTTGACCGTGAATAACTTCAAATATTAACATAGGCGAAATTGTTATCTGGGTGGTAGGGTTCGGAGTTTTCAGAAGAAATGTTGATGGCCAAAATATTTGACCCCTCTAGTTGTCGATTCAAGAGAGATATGAACTATAATTGACAGTTTTTGAATTCTCAGAAGGGTGTCAGATAGGGGGGTTAGGTATGTTCAGAAGAAATGTTGAAGGGTAAAAAATAATACGACCAGCTGGAATCATTTCGGTTGAGATTTTTTTTTTCGAAAATTTGTTGATTCGAAATTTCAAAAAAAAATGTTCTAAATTACTCGAAGATCTAACGAAAAATTTGAAGATACTAAGTGGAAATTTCAATATGGGCAAATCCTGTGTTGTGGACGTTATATTCGTTCGCATAATTTTTTTTGAAGCGAATCAAGCTCGTTGTGTGATTTGCTTGAGTGAAATCTCAAAAACGACACTTTTCTGTTTTTTATACACCGTTTTTCTTAGAAATTGAGGGTAACTTCGTTGCTCGCGTTTATTACAACGCTAAAATTTAATATCAAATATAAAAAAACATTTCTTCGCCCGCCGTGGGGATCGAACCCGATACCCACTGATTAAGAGTTTAATACACTACGCCTCGATCCAAGCACTATAGTTACTCAAAGTTATTGATTCAATATTAACTACAACTGAAGCTATGTTGCAGCTCATTACAATAATCTATTAATAGATTTTTGTTGTTTCGATAGCTGCTAAACTACTTTGCGATCTGGTGCATCTGTTAACATAAAATCTGTTAACATGCTGTATTTATATTAAATATTGAACAATGACTCAGCGGAACTGAGGTGTTTGGATCAGTTTTTTTTTTTGTTGGTGTGAATGCGTTTGTGTTGTTATTGGTACATGCTTTTGTTTTGTTTTTGCATAGTGCGAAGGAAAAATTAACAATTACCCACAAGTGCGTTGAAATAACAGTGATAAAATAGTAATAAAATAAATAAAATAATAATGAAATGCAATAAGATTTACTGGTATGAATAATAACGTGTGTTTTTTAATTTACTGTTAATGTTTTAATGTGGCGGCCGTGGAGCAGTGGGCAGAGTGAGTGGCCCATACACCAGAGAACCCTGGTTTAATTCCAACCTGACACAGAAAGTTTTTTCAATTGAGTTAATTTTTCTATTCGGTCGTCACCTCTCTGCAGACAATGGCAAACCTCAGAGAGTAAAAAAATGCCATGAAAAGCTTCATGCCATGAACATAAGCCGTTCGGAGTCGTCATAAAGCTGGTAGGTCCAGTTTTCGATCATTTGTGTTCAAACATTTCACAACACACCCAACACAATTGATCATAAAAAGCTCGGTCAAAGTCCTTTCAAGAGCTGAAATGGCCATTTCGTTTTTTTCTTATTTCATAGCTTTAAGTTTTTCATAAATCTTAGTTTTCACTTCAGTCGGCAGTCACCACACTGTCTATTTTAAAGTTTAAATATTTCTATATTTTAAGATTTAAGAACAAGAACCAAATTTTATCCAAGTAGGTATTACAGGACCAAATTTAAATTGATTTTTATGCATAATGCTCACTTTTGTTAAATTAGGTACCTACGTCACGGCCATTTTTTCAAACAACCTTTGAACCGCATAACTTAAAATTTTTGTTATCAGAAATTTACAAAATAACTTCTATTACAGTTTCTTCAATTCTCTTTGCATTGAGCTCAAAAATCGTTTCATTTAACATTAATGAACAGTCTCCTTCTTAATATAGACACAAAAACATATTAAGTTTCACTTAATTAAATACAGATAAAAACATTTACTTTCTGAAATATTTATCAGTATAATAATTAAGAATGAATTCTATTTAAATATATCTAATATTAATAATAGACACAAAACTCAAACAGCAACAGATTAGCAACAATTAATATTGACACAACACCAACACAATATCACCTCAAGCATTTATTTACTTCGACCAACGAAGCAAGCAAACTTAAGGCACTAGCCATGCATTTTGTCAACACAAGCCAGCTACAAACATACAAACAGCAGAGCAATACAACCATTTATATGTAAATACAAACAAACTACTCAGAAGAAGAATTTATTTGAAAGATAACAAACCATGTACTTCGTTTATGATTTTGATTTAAAAAAAAAAGCTAAAATCAATCCTGAGCAGGATTAAATAAAGATAAAGAAAAAAATATTAACAATTTCAGTTTATATGTTGTATTTAACTTGAGTTTAAGAATTCAAAAATGTTTCTAGGTTCTTGCTCAGAATCCAATGAAATGTTAATAATTTTACTTTGCTGCTCTAACTCGACTGTAGGACTTCGAGTATTTCAGAGTTTTATGAATTATAAAAGAGCTTTTAAGGGGGGATATACCATTAGACAGGGTAAAATTAGACATGTTGAATGAATTTTTTTCAAATAAATAACAAAATTGGTTAATTTTTTTATTTTCCTATCGTTTTAGTACACCTTTGAACTGTAAAAAACATTTTAATTTTTTTTTTCTTTTTACAAAATGGCGGCTATGCAAAGTATCTCCTCGGGCGTCTGCTGCGAAGCATCTAAAAGTGCTGCAGCTGTCAAATTTCGATTACTGATATGTTAAAGGAAAGGATAAACCTGTAAATTAATAAAGAAGTTAAACATTTTAATTTATACCGACTGTTTAATCGAAGGTCCAGGTTATCAACTAATTTTTCAACAGTTTTGGCCCAAAAAATTTAAACTTTTAAGTATTTCCTTCCGGTACTACTAAAAAGAGAAACCTGTCAAAATTTCAGCCTGATCGACCAACAACTTTTTGTGTTTAGAAAAAATGCACGAACATTTTTTGAAAAAGTAGTTTTGAGATAATCACGTCTAAAATTTCGATACGGTGTTACTATAAGCAGTGGCAAAGAAAGCTTTTGGTTCTGGGGGGAGGTCCGAAAAAAAAATAACACTGTTCTCAAAAAAAAAATTTTTTTAATGTACAAAGTTACCACCAATATTTCACATTTTGCTGATCCATATGGTGACTTTCTGAGTTTTCAGAATGTTTTCATCACTTCAATTTTTTCGCCAATGGCAATTTTAAGAAGTCACTTCGAATTTTGATACCTTGCCTTACTTAGTGTTTCATGTTTGCTTCTGTTCAGCAAAATTTTATTTTTTATGAAGGGTAATAAAAAAGGATAATGTTGAGTTTCATTTTTGCCTAAATGTTTTAAATCCTTTCATTTTTTACAAAGTTATAGGCTTTTACATGAACAGAAAAATATTTTTTTTTTATAATTTGCGTTTTGCTTTTAAAAATATTCCAAAAAATTCTTCAGACATGATTTTTTTCACTAATTGTCTATAAAGGCCAGGGTATTCGATTTTAAATGCTTGTAAAAAAACTGAAATCGGTAATCAAATAATTAAGTTATGGACGATAACAGCAGTAAACATATTTTTATATAGGTTTTTGTATAACCAATTCTCAGAGAAATACAAGATCTGCCACTACGACAAGCGGCTGAAATTAGAACGCTTCTAATTTGAAGTGGTGAATGCGGTCACCACAGCTTAGATACTGAAGTTGTTGAGTTTGTAGCCTCAGAACGTTAGCGCAATTTTATAGCCTTACGACAGACATTTTTGTCAAATTTTGTATCAGTTGTCAAAGAGTTTTTATATCTTTTTATCTATGGTTTCAGTAAAGCGATTAACACTGACCAAAGCGTTACGGTGAAGTATTTTCAAGATTTTTTAATAAACACTTCATTAAAATGTGCGATAAATGGGATAACATTTTCTTCACATGTAGTTTGTTTACATAGTCACGATTTGCAATTATTAAAATGATAAACAGAATTATAAGAATCCAGAATGCAACAGTGGAACTTTCTACAAAATGATGTTAACATTACATTTGGAAGAACTAAACAAACGAATGCGCTTCAGTCATTCACTGGGAACGCACAGTGCAGTTTTATAGTTTATTGCAACGATGTGAATTTAATATTTGCAAAATTTTGTCTGGAGTATATAATAAATATGGTAAATATTTTGTAATAACCAAATAACGCTAATAAATGGAAACTTTTTTTTGGCGGTTCCACCAAAAGTAAAAATGAGATTTCTTTTAATTTACTCGTATACTTGATTATCATAAAATGTTTTTAGGCTTAAAAGCAATCGTTTTGCTCAATAAAAAATTTACCTAGGTACTCCAATAGCTTATGCAACTGATTGTTTTGTTGCAGTTTATGAAAATTTTTAGAAATTGTGGAAAAATTGCTACTCTCATTTTAGGAAATAGGATGCAATATGTCCACAAAAGTTCTTTACATTCACATTTGGATTATTTTCCCACCCATAAAACTTAGTTAAAATTCAGTGACGGGCATGGTGAAAGATTCCACCAGGAAATTTCAGAAATGGAAACAAGTTTCGTAGAAAAAAGCAAAATTCCCATGTTACTCGAATATTGTTAGTCTCTTCAACGCTAAACCAGCGATTATTGATATAAGAGGAAAAGGTTGTCGAAGAGTTTTTACACAAGAAACTAGTAAATTAAAATCAAAATATATTGTAAAATTATATTCATAACATATAGCAAAAAAATAAAAACAATATTATCAATTCTTACTCTAATATTTCCACTCAAAATAAAAAATCAACAAAAATCTTTTGTTGGACGTATATTGATAAAACTTTGTCAAATTAATCTAGGTTTTTGTCAATATGAACAATTTTTATCAAATTGACAAAAACCTAGGTTGATTTGATAAATTTTTGTCAATATGCGTCCAACAAAAGTTATTTGTTGATTTATTATTTTGAGTGTCTAAATCGATATTTTTTTAATAAACAAAATTTGGAAATTTGTTAAATAGTGCTTTCATCAATAACTTTATTATAAGTAAACCGATTTAGTTTTTTCCAATGTGTTCAAAAATTAAAACCTTTGTCTTCTGAAAAAAAGAATAAACAAAAGTATGTCAATATATTTGTACTTGTTTTTTTACCGTTCGAAAATGTAAAAATAAAAAATAAAAATATACGTTGAATGTTTCATCGTTTTTTATTTTGAAGTGGAATGACATATTTATATTTTTGAAACTACAGTACAAAACTGCAAGTCTTGCCTTTGTTATAATATAAAGGCTTTTAAAATCAGTTAAGCAGAAGCAAAGTTATGATAAGCCAAATAAGGCAAAGTACGAATATTTTAAGTGACTCATTTATGAGGGCCTTGACGAAAAATTCGAAGTTATACAAAAATTCTGTAAATGCAGAAAGTCGTCATATATAACAATTTAATGAAATTTCTATGCTGGAGGTCTTGTACAGTTTTCGTGTAGAACAGTGTAATTACGTTAAAAAATTTTTTTTTAATACCTGAGTACCAGGGGGGTGTTTTGTTTAAACATAGAAAAGTATGAAAAAAAGACGCTATGGCATGTATTTATAGTTACATACATATCGTCGGTTAAGCGCACAAAAGTGATAAGTGCCCCATTTTGGCGAAAATGGGTTAACTGCATTTTCTTACTCGTCAAGTTATAATCTGTAGTGTGTAATATTATTTTAAGTGAAATCTCCTTGGAAGATGATTAGTACAAGGCTAAAATAATTGTTTTTTGTTTGAAATGTTTGAAATTCAAAAACATTATCAGCGTTGCTGAACATTTTACATATTTCACTAATCACTTTTGTGACCTGAAACATCTACATATATATATATTTCTTGTGTAGCTGAAAAAAGCGACAATTTCTTCAGTATGTCATATGCTAAGTTAAGTATGTTAAGTTAAATATGTATACAACGCCTGCTTCCGGTTTTGTTCGCTTTAAAACAAGAGATGCAATGGTGCGATGGTAGCTTGCTGAACTTGTAGCAGTATGGTGCGCGGTTCAATGCGAGTATGGAGCATGAAAAGGCAATTGACTCCTAACTGGTTTTATGACAATATCTTCTTTTAAATATTTGTAAATAAAATATACATAAATAACAAAGAATAAAATATCACAGTCTTCCGTCTGTGCTGCGAGGATCGAACCTGTCCGGAAGAAAATGTCATGCCTGATCAGGCTGGAATTCAAGTCTGACAGGCACGACCGAGGCCTGACCTTTCCTTGAAAATACCCCTGATTTTTTCTTACAAGTTTCCGCCTCCTCAAAACTGAAATTTGTTATAACTTTTTTAAATTTTTATTTATGATTTTTATTCTGAATATCAATTTTTATTTCAAATTCAGATATGAAATCCGACCTGAAATAAAAGAGGATTGATTTTTTGTTTAATTTCAGTTTTGAGTACGGGTCTGTAAAAAAGAAGTCTGAATTATATTTAAATTTCAGACTCGAAATTTGAACTGAATAATGGAGACATGATTATATTATGAAATTCAGTCTTGGACTCCAGTTTGACTATAAGAGGCCTGTGCGAGTTTTCTGCTGGGTGGGTACTAGTCAAATCATAAAAAAAATAAATATAAGTTGGTCTCTTAATAACCAATTAACCCCGAAAGTTAAAAAATTTCGCGATCTAATTCTGTATTGCCATCTTAATAATATTGTTGAAATTATGAAAGTTGGAGGTAAAAGAATGAAGAATCACGAAATTTCAGTTTAATATCTCAAGAACTGAGACAACTCAAAGCAACAAATGTCATTTTGTTGGAATTTTTTTAAATTCTCATATTAAATTATTAAAAAGATATTGAAATTAGTTTTAAATCAACTTGGTCAACCAGTTAATAAGTAAAATTTAACGATGATTCGAATGCAATCATTAGTTTGCTATCATCTTCAGTTTCCAATTTTTTTTTTTGCAGTTTTTGTTTTTACCGCATGCAACGAAGTAGACGCAGATGATATAGTAAAACGGAAATGAGGGCTTAGCAAATTTTGTGTAGACAATTAAAAAAAAAAACAATTTACAATCTGAGGATAAGTTTTGGGCAAAAATCCAGTTTAAATCATTAAATAATTTTTATTATTGGTAATAATTCATAAACTTCTTTAATTGTATTATTTATTAACTCTCAATATTATTTTTTTGTTGTTGGATGGTAAGGGTAATTTTTTTTCTATGGACATGGGCTAACCATTGATGATTTAAAACCAATTTTAATATCCTTTATATAATTAAACGCGAGACTCTAAAAAAAAGAACATAAAATAATGGTTTGCTTTTGCTTTAAGCTGCCTTAGTTTTTTAAATAATTCACTGAAATTTCGTGATTCTTCATTCTATAACCACCACTTTTTATAATTTCTACCGCGTGCATGGTTCAGAAATACTTTTAGAATTTTGATTTGCACTTTTGACCAATTTAGAAGATTTAAACACTGATCTATTTAAATCAAATTTTGAGAACTTTCTTGAGAAAAGGAAGCATTTTTTTTTAAAACATAAACATATGGATTCGTACTTTGAGATATTTGGTAATGATTTTCATGGCTCTGGGGGAAGGGGGTCGGGCCCCTCAGACTGCACCCATATCTTCGCCACTGACTATAAGTTTAAATGACTTACGGGCTAATCTGCGATTCCGGGACCATATAATAGCCCTTTGGTCTCCTCAAAACGCTGATTATCTTGCAGCTGGTGGTGTTTTCGGGCTGTACGAACTGCTTTTGTCTCAGGGAGACTCTTTCGGTTCTGCTTCGCTACTCGTGCCTCATCGGTATAATAGGTGCCAATAATTATACACAGTTCGTTCATAAGCTTTAGACTGGAAGTGTAGCCTTCATTAAACATTCCATCAGCAATGTAAGCTGACATTTCGATAATTTTTAGCCCGGAATTGAAGTACTTCGGACATATTGGCCAAACTGTCGCGTTGAAACTTTCGCTGGCATTCTGTTTATGACCTCCCAAGCATTTTTTTCAATAAATCAACTTTAGACAAATCAGTGTAAATTAGTGGAAGGTGTTTTTTTTCTATTTCTATCTTTAAAACTGTAAAGAATTCAATAGTTCTGTATCCGTGTAAAGGAGTTGTGCAAATATAGTCACTACTGGCAGTTTTCAATTTCTTTTTACTCGCACTTTTTCTTTCATCGTCACTTGTCTTGATAATGTCTTTTTATAGAACTTTTTCGAGCTATATTACCTAGCGTTCCTTTAGGATAATTTGAAGTTTTTCTTTAGAAAAACTTACATTGTACACTGTAAGGTTTGTAGCTAAACTGATTTAACTGTTAAGCTGCTTGAACAACCTTTGCTTCGTATGCCTGCTGTAACACACTAAACAGATATATAAATAGATATATATATATATCGCACCCTATCTACAAAAGAGACACAACTCAAAATTTTAAAAATTTCATGTTAAAAAAAAAATCAGTTTTTTTCAAAGGACTCCATATATAACAAAGAGACAAAATAATTTTCTATATAAATAGATATACATATCGCACCCTATCTATAAAAGGGGCACAACTCAAAATTTTAAAAATTTTAGGATAAGCAAAAAACCATCTTTTTCAAAGGACTTCATATTCACGGTTACGGACTGGGACGTTTTTGACCATAACTCCGTAAATATTTAATATTTCGGTTTTTCCTTTTGGCAGTATATTTTTCAACATGTTATGTATTCGAAATATTAAAAAAAAAAAAATTGCATTTTTCCGAAATTATAAAGGTATCTGGCCCCCTTAAGGTTGTAATATATAGAACTTGAATTTAAGATAACTATATTGTTGACATTATAAGTTATTTAAGATGAGTTGAGACAATTTTTTAATGTCACAAGCTTAAATCTCTTCTCTACATAGAATAAAATGCGTCAAATAGTAATAAGAAGCAGTCAACTTTTAACTGTAGAATATATATTGTTAAATAAGAAGTAACAACAAGAGGCAATTATTTAACACATCAAGAGGCAGTGTATTAAGGTCAACCAAAATAAATAAATTTGTGCACAATTTATCAACGATTATGGTGATTATGGTAATTGCATAAACAAGTTATGTCATTTCCTTTTGAGCTACATTAAATAAATATTTGCAAAATAATATTGTGTGCGATTTGAAAATACAACAAAAGTTCAAGGACATTTGAAGAAAATCTCGAAGCAACAAGCACTACTGATCGAATGATGACATCATGTTAACATCTTGCATTTATATTATTATTACACATTGTTGTTGTTACTGATTCATGGCATAACAGCAGTACAACAATTAATTGAACAATTTTAAAAAGTATTCGAAATAATACAGAAATATTTTTGAAATAAACCGCTTTTTAGCTCATTAATTTTGAGTTGTAGTTTTGCTGCAGCAAGTTGCAGAGTTCTAGAATTTATAATGAAATCGTCGCTGTTAGAGCGAAGTAATTGAAATTTTTCTCATCTATACGAAATTGCGGAAAATTTATGCAATTAAAAGTTTTTGAATATTTAATGTGCAGCTTTTTGATTTTTTCCCCAAAACAATTCATCTGCTCACAAAACAGTTTTGCTAACATACCAGCAATAAATGCAACATTTTTTTAGTGCTTTGCTAGAAATAAATTGAACCTTTACTCAAGTGTGGGTGAAGCACAAACTTACAGAGACACACATACGTGCACAAACACACACACGCACACACACACACATACACTCAGGAACTGACACTCTGATATGTTTGTATGTGTTGCCATGATTTGTGTGGGGTCAAAATGGCTTAATTGTGGCTAACATCGTTTTCAATCGTTCAGTTTGTGTTTTTGTATCGAGGCGTAGATCTCGGACGCCGCCATCGGACATATCAATACAACTCTGCGGTATTTCAATGGCAATGTATGTGTGCTTGTGTGTGTGTGTGTGTGTCCGGTTGTCCGTTCTACACAATGTTAAACGAGGTCATTTAAAACTTGTTTGCCGTTCCTGAATTTTGTTAAAATGGATTTCAGTCGTTTGCTGGTAGCCATTTCTTTTTTCCTTGCGACAGTAACGTGAGTGTTTATATTTAAGTATGCGGGCATGTGTGTGTTTGTGTGTGAGTTTTAAAGTATAGTGATTTATAGCAGGTTAATTCTTGAGTTTTCCCATGTTTTTTATTTGATTTCTGGGTTAAAAAAGTTTTTTCTTTTTGTGCTACTATTTATCAACTTTTCGCTTGAAAATGTCTAAATGATGTTTCAATAAATTGCAAAAAAACAAAAATTCTCTCTTTCTTTCTTGAATTTGAAATCATTCGGAGTGAGCTTACAAGAATTTGTAAGCTAAACTATTTTATTAGGGTATTTTGCTATTGCTGTTTTAGTAAGAGACTTTAAAAAGAGCTGTTACTTAATTTTATACATTAATATATCTGTTCAGGCCATAAATGTCCCATCACTAATAATCTTAATATCTAAATGTTGTATTTATCGTTTGAGAAGCACTGAAGCTTGTATAATTCTCTTTTATTAACTTCCAACGGTAAAAGACTAAGTTTAGTACTAAGCCTCGCTGCCAGTCTTCAGCTTTGCTGTGAGAAAAGTTTTCCTTCTCTTCTTTTTAACATCTCGTGAACGCAAGACGTACCTTTTAGACATCAGCTTAAGTTAAAGCCTAATCTTAATGTAAAAAATTAAGTATAAAACAAATATAAATAGCTTTAAATCCATTAAATTCCATGTTGGTTGTTCTTCTTCTGTGACTTTTTATCGGCTAGTTAAAACACTGGGTTTTAACGTCAACAATATCAATAATAGATAGTGTTCTGTTCGATTTTATCTCACTTTTATTTCTCTTATCTGTTACTAAATGATTAACTCAAAACCAAAATATTTTATTTTAAATGTGTAACACAAGATGTAATTAATATGTAACACAATTTTGGTCTTGATAGAAGAAATTTTATTCTATTATAACATTTTCGTAGCGCATATAAGTACCCATCATATTAAATCTCTCATAATACACACTTCGTGTCATCCATCACATCGCGTTCATCAAATGGATGGATACCCTTCATACATACCCATTAGAGTGGACCTTATTTTCTTTTTTTTATATATTTGACATGTGCATAGCTCTGGATTGTTTCTTTATGATGCAAAAGTAAATTCTGGATATGTCAGAAAAAAATATTGATATTTAAGCGACCTCTATATTGAACATTTGATTTATATTGGAAAATAGTTTTGTTTTCCCAAAAAACAATCCCAATTACATATTTTAAGCCCAAATTTTCTAAACTGTACGCACTTCATTTTCCATGTAACTTTTCTTTAAAATGAGTTATTTACTTACTTAGGTGGGCGTAACTACCCGTGTCCGGGTTTCAGCCGACTTCATCAGTTCTCGCCAGGCTCCTCTGCTTTGCACGCGCCTTCTCCAATCGGATACACCAAGTACGGTTAGGATTTCCTCGGCCTGGTCCATCCATCGGAGGCATGGTCTCCCTCGTCGTCGTTGACCAGCGACCCTCGCCTCGAGCATATTTTTCGCTGGAGCTTCGTCGTCTATACGATGGACATGACCCAGCCAGCGTAGTCGCTGCACAGTTATACGCCGAACTACGTCAATGTCATCGTAGAGCTCATACAGCTCGCGGTTCATTCGGATGTGATAGTCATCGCCGACTCGAACAAGACCGAAGATTTTGCCAAGAACTTTTCTCTCGAACACCCCCGAGCAGCTGCGTCAGTTTGCGAAAGTACCCATGCCTCAGCGCCATAAAGCAGCACAGGTAGAATGAGCGTCTTGTAGAGTGTTAGTTTTGTCGATCGAGAGAGGGCTCTGGAACTTAGTTGCTTACTGAGCCCGTAGTAGCACCTATTAGCAATTATTGTTCTTCACTTTATCTCCAGGCTGACTACGTTGTTGTTATTAATGGCGGTGCCAAGGTATACAAACTCCTTGACAACTTCAAAGTTATAGCTGACGGATGAAACCTGGGAGTCTAATCGCCGCGCTCCCTTGTTTGTAGATAGCATATACTTTGTTTTACCCTCATTTATCGTCAAACCCACTTTGGCTGATTCCTTTTCGAAAGCTGTGAAAGCAGCGGTAACATCTCTCTTGGTTCTGCCGACAATATCAATATCATCAGCGTACGTAAGAAGCTGGATACCTTTGTAGAAAATGGTGCCATTACGATGTACAACGGCCTTTCGTACGATCCCCTCCATGATGATGTTGAAGAGATCGCAAGACAGTGGATAGCCTTGTCTGAAACCTCTTTTGGTATTGAAGGTTTCGGAGAGGTCATTTCCTACCTTGACAGAGCTGCGTGTGTTCTTTCTACAAAGTCTAATCAACCTTGCAGGTATACCAAACTCAGATATTGTTGCGTATAGGCAATCCCTTCTCGGGCTATTGAACGCAGCTTTAAAATCAACAAAGAGATGGTGTGTGCCAATTTGATTTTCGTGGGTTTTCTCCAGGAAATCTGGTCTATGGTGGACTTACCAAGTTGAAAGCCACACTGATAAGGTCCAATCAGTGTTTTTGTAATTGGCTTTAATCTTTCACACAGTACGCTTGAGAGAACCTTATATGCGATGGAAATAAGACTGATACCTCTATAACTGGCGCAGATTGTTGGGGTCTCCTTTCGTAAGTATAGGGTACGCTGAGATTCCAATCATCGGGCATGCTAACCGCTAGCCATATTTGCTGATGAGCTGATGCATGCGCCTTATCAATTCATCGCCGCCGGTTTTAAACAATTCACCTGACAGGCCGTCAGCACCCGCTGCTTTATTGTTTTTGAGTCGTTGGATAGCAACTCGAACCTCTACATGGCTTGGTGGTGGTACTTCCACTCCGTCATCGTTGATTGGTGCCACTGAACTGCGCTCTCCATGGGCGACATTGGCAGAATCGTCGCCTGTAAGTAAATTGGAGAAGTGCTGTCTCCACAACCTCTGCACACACTGTATATCCGTATTCAGATCTCCATTTTCGTCTCTAAAAGTGAATGCTCCGGGCTTGAAACTTTGGGCTAGACGCTTAACCTGTTGATAGAATTTTCGTGCATCCATCTTGCCCTGGTATACCTCTAGTTCCTCACGCTCACGCTTTTCTTGCTCTCTTTTCTTGTATCTGAAACGGCGCCTCTCTTCCTTCCTCTTTTCGCGGTAGTTTTCTCGCACGACTTGAGTTGCAGCTGACTGCAGCGTTTTTCTATAAGCGGCGTTTTTTACTGCTGTCGCGATGCGACACTCCTGATCGTACCATTGGTTCCGAGGTTGCGGGCGCCGGAATCCAATCACTTTTCAGCGGCAGCGCGCATGGAGTGGGATATATGCGCCCAATGTTCGCCGGCGTCGTCGGGTCCAGAGGTTGGTTGGTTGAGCTTAACCGAGAGTTGAGCGGAGTAGGCCTCGGTAGTCCGTTGTATTTGCAGCTTAGCGACATCTAGCTTTCGATGCATTCTTGTGCGTATGTTCTTCGCATTACATAATCGCATGCGGATCTTGGCTGCAACAAGATAATGATCGGAGTCAATGTTGACCCCTCGAAATGTGCGCACATCTAGAACACTAGAACACATGATCTATTTTGTTTCGCGTTTTTTGATCCGGGGACAGCCAGGTGGCCTTGTGGATGTCGAGGTGCTTAAATCTGGTGCTACTAACTACCATGTTTCTCGCCGTGGATCAGTCTTGGACCGTTGTTCGTGGAGGTCTCATGAAGACTGAACTGACCGACAGTGAGGCCAAAGATGCCTTCCCTTCCGACTTTCGCATTAAAATTGCCGAGGACTATTTTCACGTCATGGACCGGAAGGTTCCATGTTTAAGGTCTATGGAGCGACCCGCCGCTCAAATTAACCGTCAAACTAAAGGATGCCAGTTTGCCGTTGCCCAGGGAACACCACGTGGAGGTTTGAGTTGACTTGGGACGATTTCGACATGGATAATGCTGGATAATGCCAGGTTGAGGCAGTCAAACACGTTGACACGTTGCCATATGAATGTTCGCCCCCTGATACGCCAGCTATTTTGTGTAAACAATTAAAAAAATCAAAGAACGGATAAAAAAATTATAGCTGCTGAAACTTGGCTTTATTTGATAACAAATAACTTTAATATCTGATTTATCATTATCGTCATTTATCTGATGGGAAAAATGACGATAAAAAATAACTTTTCTTCGTGATCGAAAAATGTCGATAAAAAAATAATTGCTATAAAATGGTAGATTGGTAGAGATAATCGTTGCGGTTTGCGGTCCCTGCAAAAAAGACGATAATGGCGATAGAACAACATCAAGCCACGATATAGTGTTGCAAGCAAAAACTTAAAAAAGACTAAAAATTTTATCAGAATTTTATCAAATTACATCAGAAACATCTTGAAAATATTCTGTTAAAATTTTATAGCGAAATTCGAAGCCGTTTAAAGTTATAGCCGTCGAACGGTTGGTAGCGCACTGGCGGTTTTTGTAAACTTACTTTCGTATACATCTTCTATCTCTCTAGCTATTTACTTGATCTATTGCTAAGTATGTATATACAATATTACGGTTTGTGCATGGAAGAATTATAATGTAGCTATATGGCGCTAAAATTACAAATTAAGTTACGGAGTTGATAAGTTACAAAAAAATCACAATTTTTCTTCTTCAGAACTTTGAACAGGTTTTTCTCAAAACTGCATTTTTATAAATGGCGTGCATCATAACTCAAACAAATTTTAACCAATCAATTCGAAATTTTGCACACATATACTTGACAATATTGCCGGATATGTCTGAGCGTTATTTCTGAAAACAAAAAAAAAAAAAAAATAAAAAATGTTTAGTTGTCTTTTCAAAAAATTTAAGGTTCTTTTTTTTAATGCCATTTTTAAAAAAAAATTTTTCGAAAATCTGGTTCTGTCATTTTCATGAGAATATAACGTAAATATAAAAAAAAATTTCGTTTTGTTTGATATGAATAACGTTGACGCTAGGATGCACGCCAATTCTGAGGTCTGGTCTTACACTCTACGCTATAACTAATATATAAATACACCTTTTTCGATCATTTGTGTTAAAAAATTTCATAACACACACAACACAATTGATCATAAGAAGCCGGTCAAAGTCCTTTTAAGGGCTGAAATGGCCATTTCGTTTTTTTTTCGATTAAAAACCTTATCAATCAATAAATATATGAAAAAAAGAGTATCCAAATTTATTTGGATCCAAAAGGGCAACACTGCTACGAAATTTGTTGAGATATAAAAGCATAGTTTGTGAAAGTAAAAATATATAAAATATGCATACATACAATGTTCTAATATTAGCACTCTCTAACTTTTGGGGTCACATGCGTGGGTCTACTTCGCCAGCAAAATTCCGTCATCATTCTTCATATCACAATAATGCCTTAATTTCTTAAGCAAGGATTTTTCATTAACAATATACATAATTAATAAATTTATTCAAGCTCATACAAAAGTTTTTAATAAGCTAATTAAACGAATTAATAATTGTATCCAGAATTTAGGCCTTTTGTTGTCATAACCAAGGCTTTCTTTTAATTAATAGGTTGAAATTTGAAAAGCCTTATTTTTACATGCTGTAAAATTACACGCGCAGAAATTATTCGTAAGATATTCAAAAAATACTCCCACACATACTCCCACAGATTCAATTTGGTTTCTATAATATGTGCAATTACAAAGTTTCACACATTTTCTAAAACAAACATAAACACAAAAAAAAAAAAAAACTACTTTGCACACAAGAGTTTAAACTTTTACTCGATAAGCTCTCTATTGAAAAAATTTTGCATTTTAATCAATGGAGTGAATTAATTCTCGACACATGAATGAAGTTCTGAACCCTCAAAAAGTTTTTGTGTGTTGGCAGCTTTGTAACTTTTATTAGTTTAGCATTTCACACCATCTGGCATTTGCTGATGTGTGCTTGCTCCATTGTTGAACACATCGTTATATAGAGAAAGTGAACTTTAAAATATGGAAATTTTTACAGTTTTTAAGGGACTCTGCAGCATATAGTGTACGTGCATGCGTGCACGCATACTTGGAAGAGTCTTAGGTCAGGGATGAAAAAGCAAATTTTAAAGTAAATTTTTTATAATATTTAATATTGGGAAAAAATTTAAAATAGTACCTGTATCAGAAGACTTTTATTTGCACTGAGGAGATAATACTTGGAATATAGGTTTCCAAGTATCTGGGTGTCAAAGGTCATTTCAAATAATGAGAATGACACGCTTACTATTACATTCGTTAGTGTAATAAATGTAAATCAAATTTAAGTTAAAAATTTAAGAATAAAAATTATTGGAAATGAATCTTCAAAACGCAATAATAGAGCTTCGTCTTTACTAAGAGAATAAAACTCAAAATATAGGCTACAAGAAACCTTTCAAAGATTTTACCAAAAATATATGTTGCACGTCCACTCAGTGGGCGTGAAATTTATAAAACAATAAATATTCGGGGTATTCACACCAGCCTCGTTAGTTAGTTGTTACTTTTTTTTAGCATGCACTTTGTTTTTGTATAATTTTACAAAAACAAAGTTCTAATATTGTCTAATATTCTTACTGTTCACACTAGATGATACAAATTTGGTACTTTTGCTTAAAGTCTTTAGAAACATGTTTTGCGTTGCCTTCAACTTTGAATGGCTGTAAATTATTGAACACCCCTTTCATTTTGTATCATGAATAAGCACACCAATGCCCAGTGTATCGATTAGAACAAACCCATTTTGTAATATCCTATTTTTGGACATATGGGAGGAAAACAAGTAAAATTTTTTCTAGAGGGGGGGAGGTCGGTTATATACTGTTCACCAGATAATGACCCTTAAAAGGAAAAATTAATGTTTTTTCCACTTTTCAAAATGAAACATTGAAATTATGCATCAAAAAACGTTATGTTGCACATTATTATTTAAAAATATTTTCAAGTTTGAATAGAAGCGAAATCGAACGAAAATCACGCCTACCTCCCTGGCAAAATGGTGATTAGAATAAACCAAAATAAAATTTTCCACAATTGTCTAAAATATCACAAAACTGTTTTACAAAGTTTTTGCGCTAATGATAAAACAAGAAAAACAGTTTTGCTAGAGGGAGGTGGGATATGTACCGTTAATCCTTAAAGAGGTAATTTAATGTTTTTTTAACTTTACGAAATATAATATTGAATCGGCTGCGTCTACAAACGTAATATTCCATATTATTTATTAAAGTCTTTCATGTTCAAAGAGGAGTGAAATTTAACGAAAATTACATTAAACCCTTAGCTAATCTATAAAAATTTTGACAAAAATGGGAATAATTTTTTATTCTTTTATATGAGACTTAAAATACTTTTATTGTACTATTGATATCATTGTATAACATCAACGATACTTATACATAAAAGCTTCTTAAACATCCTAATTTTTCTTGCTGACAGAATCTATTTTACCGCTTATTGCAATACAAATGACTTGAAAAATAAAACCGAAATGTTTTATAAGCACCTACATTAAAGAATCTTAATCAAATGTCAAGAGCATCATAACGTAGCTTGAATGATGACTTAAACAGAATATTCTTTAATACATACTCAATTTTTTACGAAGTCTGTCATCAGCATATCATTTCCCAAGTACTTAAATCTAAAACTCTCCATACAAAGCCCTAACGTGTTAAATACTATTGTGAGTCAGGAACTATAATATTGTATGGCCTCCAACCCTGCATAAAATTTTATCGTATAAGAGTCCCCGAAAAGATTATACAAAAGATTATTGCAAGTTAGGAATTTCATCTTAAATATCTGGTTCTGAATTATATCAGTGTATTGGAAAAAAAAAAACATATATTCAAGACTAAATACGATATCAACTTGTATATTATTTTGAAGCTTCTTAAAGACTTCTGTGAAGATAACCCAAAATCTTCAGCTCAACTTTTTGCTCAATTCGCCGCGAAATATGTCTGAATTTTGAATTCGCCGCAAATACAAGAGAAGGTATTTAATGAAATTTTAACTTCAAAAACAAATATATCAGGCATGTTCTGAGATCCGATTCATGTCGGAATCGGATTTACTTCCTATTGCATTTCATTGAAATTAAACCCAATTCCGAGGTGAATCAGATTTCAGAACATGCCTGTATATGCTTAATTTGTTCCATGGTAAATTTGGTATCAATCGTACCGCAAACCAACTAGAATTAAAATACTCGATTCAGCAAAATTTGTTTTTTTTTTAGTAAAAACCAAAAAAAAAAAAGCGTAGAAGATGAAAAGTTCTCACCCTGAATTTTTGCCTAAAAATCCACAATTATGCAGAAAATCGACTCCGAGCTCCGGTCTATCGTCCTTGGTACCGAAATCTTAGCCGAATTGCGAAAAAAAGTGATTTTTATATGAAAACCAGATTTCCACACCCCAAAACTTACCCCAAAACAAAAGTTCTCATCTTGGATTTTTGTTCAAAAATCAATCTTTTATATGGAAAATTGACTATCGTCTATCGTCCTTGGTATCGAAATTTGGGCCAAACTGCGCAAAAAAAAAGGATTTTCGTGTGAAAATCAGGAATAAACGCCCCAAATCATACCCCAAAACAAAAGTTCTCATCCTGGATTTTTGTTAAAAAATCAACATTTATACGGAAAATCGACTGGTGGTATGCTTAAGGCTAGACCTGGCCTGGTCCGTGGTACCGAAATTCGGATCGAAGTGCAAAAAAAAATGGTATTTTTGTATGAAAATCATAATTCCAAACCCCGAAACTTATCCCAAGACAAAAGTTCTCATCCTGGATTTTTGGCATGTGATAGCTGATGTCAAAAGGATGATTTTGTGCTTCCCCAAATTGAAGTGAAATACTCGGTTCAAAAAAGTTTGTTTCAGTTTTTCAAATCCAAGATGAGAACATTTGTTTTGTGGTATGATTTAGGGCGTTGATTTCTGATTTTCATACGAAAATCCTTTTTTTTTCGCAGGTTGCCCCGAATTTCGGTACCAAGGAGGATAGACCCGGGCTTGAGCATACTAGACATGGGTAGCGCAGCGCTGCGTTGCTTTATTGAGTTGAAGCACTTCAATGCGTTACTGCGTTGATGCACTTGTTTTAATAAAACTAACGCTATAGCGCAGTAATGCAAATGACGCGCTCAAAGCAAAAGTAAAAAATATTTATACAGCGAGCAAAAATTGCACATGTTGTACGACGCATCGAGGATAGAAACAGAAAGTTGAATGCTAACATTATTACTCTGTATAAATAAGGACAAGGGGTTGCAGGGAATATGCTTGGAGTGCAGACTGTTGCACTGTTATACTGTTATTAAGGTTTTTCCATTCACAGAATGGTTTTGTCAATTTAATAAACTATTGGATGTGTTTGTGTTCGAAGCATAAGTAAATTTGGATCCAACTTTGAACTTGTTTTGCATACCAGGTACTCGTATGTATCTGTTTGATGGCTCGCATCAAATTTTAAACGAAATACAGCTTGGATGCATGCTTGAAGTTTAATATATCATCAGTTTTGGCGGATGCTTTAATCTGCTCTTCGTTTAGTTATATTTCATATTTATTACTTATGGATTTGATAATCTTTAATGGATCTATTAGCAGTAAGAGTTCTTTAGATGAGATACATTGATTAAAGATTTTTATTTGATTTCATTCATTTATTCTAAGTGAAGCCAATTGAGCTTAGCATTCCACCACAAAATTCACCGCATTCGAAAAATTAACCACATAACGCAACGCGTTGGTTCCCACTGCATATATTAAATTCTTGTTGATACAGGAATCGTAGCATTTCAAACTACGCTATGGCGCAATTGCGTTAAGGTATTCCGCTGATGCAGCAAACTGCGTTTGAGTTGGTGTATCAATGCAGTGATTTGCGTTACCCATGTCTAGAGCATACTACTAGTCAATTTTCCATATAAAGATTAATTTTTGAAAAAAAAAATTTAGGATAAGAACTTTTGTTTCGGGGTGTGGAAATCTGATTTTCATATAAAAATCATTTTTTTTCGCAATTCGGCTAAGGTTCCGATACCAAGGACGATAGACCAGAGCTTTTGAATACCTCCAGTTGATTTTCTGCATAATTGTTGATTTTTAGGCAAAAATTTAGGATAAGAAATTTTCATCTTCTGTCCCTTTTTTTTTGGTTTTTATTAAAAAAAACAAATTTTGCTGAACCGACTATTTCACTTCTAGGTCGTTTTACGGTATGAGGGACCATTCATAGCAATTTAGGGAAGAAGATACAAAATCCTTTTGAAATCAGCTATTACGTATCAAAATATCAGAATGAATACTTATCATCTTCTATCCTCTTAGTCGATTTCATTGTAAAAATCTCTGAAAGTGTTGTAACTTTTGGCCATTTTGAAGAACTCAGTGAAGAATAATAAAATCAATTTATTTTTATATTTGGAAATGTCCTCATAAAAATCAAAAATGCACCTTCAAAGCAAAGTCAGTGGCTTTATATTAGCTTGTATTATGCTGCGTGTTAAGTTGGTTATCATGAAACTTACAAATGTAATTTATAGTCATTGATATATTTTAAGGATTATTGTAAATATCTATTAAAAGAACCTTATTTTGTTGTTTTGGCCATTTTTAACATTCACGGCGAATTGAAACTTTTTAGTTTGAAGCGTACGGCGAATTCAAAAGTTAGACTGAGTTAAAAATTTGGGATGAAGATTTTGAGCTAACTTCACACCGGCTTCTAAATGTAATGTCTTCCTCTTTTAACCAGTTCTCATTTCACGATAAGAAATTTTTTCTTTCTGCCATTCAAAGGTAATTTTAAATTTTCCGAGAGAAGTCTTTTCGTTTTTGCTAAAAAATATTCTGTTGCTCCATCGAACTATTCTGCACATTAAATTTTGTAACTAGAAAATCAAAAACTGCTTAATAAAAAAAATATAATAAAGACAAGTGTTTTATGCTAATTGGAATATTTGTAAGAAATGTCACTCACAATTTTTTGGAATTCTATTTCGACTTTTTCCATACAAAAATTTATTGTTTTTTTCTTATCGTTGGTGTGCTTATTCGTAATACAAAATGAAGGGGTTAATTTTATCACAATAGAGAAGAAACAATTTTCACTTCATACAAATTTTTATATTCTTGCAATAAAGTTGCTCTTAACTTGTTCATCTATATCTATTTTTTACGGAAAAATATTGAAACAGTTTTAATCTGCTAAAATCAATTTACGAAATGGGCAATTTTGGGTTAGTAATTTAACCACTTAAAGAAAGTCTGCACTAAAAAGTAGAATGTTTTTATAACATAAAGTTAAACTTCTACCATGCGTGGCGTTCATACACGGAGAAAAAAAGCAATAGGTAAATCACCTAAGTCGGCTTGGGTAAAGAGAATTGTATGGGAATTATAAACTAATGCTTATTATTGCTTACCTAAGCAATTTGTTGTTTAATACATTGCTTTGAAAGCACATACTTCGATACCTTGCCAAAAAAAAAATATTTGATTCACCTAAGCCCAAAATCGGAAAATACAAGACTAAAAACCACAAGCATGGATGGCTTAAGCATAGTTTTGAGCAATTTTCTGCAAAAAAAAAAAATACAGCTGCGTCATTAGACACAAGAGAGAAGGATCGATTTGATAATTTAATGGTTTTTTTTTTGTAATAAAACCACTTTTAAATTCAAAAATAACACATTCACATTCAAAAAAACACATGTTAATATTCACACCAGTACATTTTATTACATCTCATCAACAAAAAGAAAAAAAAAAAAAAAAAATTTTTTTTACCCGCCGTGCGGAATCGAACCAGGAATTTTTGGTGCCAGCTCATTGCTCTACCAACTGATCCAAGCAGCCTTGCTATTACTTGCTAACATAACTGCAGCTATGTTAACAGATGCTGTATTAACAGATGCAGTATGTCCCAGTATTCTGTTGATAGCCATGCAACAAAAATCTCTTAATAGATTATTGCGTTATGCTACAGCATAGCTTCAGTTCTAATTCATTTTGAATAAATCACTCCGCCTAACGAAGGAGTTTTGCTCAATGCGTAGTGTAGTGACTTCATACACAGCGGTATCGGTTGGTGTGGGTTCGAATCTCAACGGCATGCGAAGATGAAATTTTTGTATTTGATATGTAAATTAATTGAATTCAATGTTCTTGTTATAATAGACGTCAAGCAGCAATAAAAGCCGAGAAGTCATTCATTTCTAAGAAAAAAACGGTGATGATAAAAGAAAAATTTGTGTTGTTGCCGATTTCAGTTAAGCAAATCACAGAACGAGAGGCGGCAGCTTCAAAAAAAAAAGAAGAAGGGAAATAAAAAAACCAAAACCCGAAAAAAGTTATATATTTGAAATTCAATGTTTTTTTACAAACTAGTGTATAAAAAATTACCAAATACTTGGTTAATTTATCACCCACATAAAAATTGGCAAGTCAACATGTAAAACTTAGGCATTTTGATGAAGTACTTGGGAGGCTGAAAACTGCCAAAACCATCTTATAAATTTAATTATTTTTCTCTGTGCACACATACATATTTTGATATTGTAAAATTACTCTCCAATTTTGTTGGCGTCCCTGGTAAGGAAAAAATCAAATATTGTTCACATGCATAACGCTTGCAGAACGACCATTGTTTGTCGGGGTGATGCCATAATTCACACGATTTCCAACAGCTTTTATAAAATTAAAAATAGTTTGAAAATTTTTGCATGTTTTAAGTTGAATTAAATGGAATCAGTTTAAGCTATTTTAACGCTTCAAGAAAAGCGGCAAATTTTCAGACACAAGCTAAAAAAAAATTTTATAAAGCAATTGAATAATTCGAAACTACTGAAAAGCTTGTTGAAGTGGATTTATTGGTAAACAAAAAAAAAAAAAAAACTGAACTGAAAACACATTTTCTGCACATTTACTTTGAATAGTTATTCAAAATGTCACTTCAATGCATTGGAAGAAATGCTGCATAAATAGACTAAAACTAATCGGTTTATTGCACCTTAGCGTTCATTAGGATTCTCCAGAGAGTATTTATGGCATATTGTTAGTCGAAGGTGTGTTCACAGGTCACACATACACACTCACACACACACACACACACACATACATATAGTCACACAGCCACAAAAGTGCATTCAAATATGGTTTTTAAAGACGCACCGCACCAGTGAAGCTTCTCACGGCAACTCGTTTGCATTAGTGTCATGTATTCTTGTTGTAGTTGTGAATCGAAAGTTGTTGTTGTTTTATCTACATGCTAAGCTGCTGAATGAATTTTAAATTGATTTTAATTCAATTGAATTAAATTTCATTCAAGCTTTAATTCGCACTGAAGCCGTTGAGATGCAACGATCGAGTTCAACTCAATTTTGTATTATACTAGGAGTTTGTCGTGTTGCCTTCTGTGTTCAGTAAGAATTGTTCATGCATTCCCAGCAAACATTATTATTCTCTCAAGAAAATAAAAATAAATGAGTCTATTTCGTCATAATGCGCTCAAAAACTGTTAAATTTTCGTAGGTTGTGGGCTCCAAAATATTACTCATTTTTATCGATTTCTGTGTGTCTGTCTACACTACTACAGCTGTAATTATAAAGCTATAGTGATGAAATTCAAATGATATCTTCTCTTTCAAAAATGAATACTAAGTTATTCATCCACTTACCTCCCATAAAAAGTGGCTTTATATTAACCGTAAAATCTCTTAAAAATCTGCTCAAATTAATGAAAGGTGTTGAAATTTTCCACAAAGGCTTTTATATTTAATGTATACCATCACTATGATATTTCACAAAATCAGATGAAAGCCACTCCTACCTCCCATACAAATTAGTTTTTTTAAACGTAAAATCTCTTAGAAATCCACAAAAATTGAAGAAATGTCTTGAAATTTTGCACATGCTTAGATATTTAATACAAACCATCTTTATGATATTTGTCAAAATCGGATGAAAACCACGCCTACCTCCCAAACAAAGTGACGTCATAAAAATAGGAAAATTTTCGTAAATATATAAAAATGAATGTCATCGTGTATGTCGCGACTAAAGACTTCGAATATACTTCAATACGGCTGCGGGGGAGGTATTTTAGCTTCGGTACCCTGACGAAGCTCCATTCCTTACTAGTTTTTAATTATACTCGTATTATTCATTTCAACTTCAACAGAGGCCGAAGTCGTCTTTTGAAAAGCCGTGCGTTATGCGCTGAAAAATCTAACAATTTTTACTTTGGCTGCAAAACTTCCTCTGGCTTAAGTCTACCTTAATGAACCCGCCAAATTCGAAGGGGTTGCATGTGCCACAGGGAGGGAAAGTGGTCTTTTTTTTCAATACCATTATAGTCTACGAAAAATGCTACCTTAAACGCATGATACAATTATGATTCTGCCACGCCGTGTACGAAATAACATTCTGAAATTTAAGCAGTTCATTAAACTTAAACCCTTTCTTTTATCCTCTTCTAAAGTGAAATAACATTTTTTAGTTTCAATTTTGAGAATTGATTGTTTCAATAAATACTTTAAAAAAATGAAGGTTGATTGGATTAATGGTTTCTGAAGAATCGTGTCCACTGCTCAATAAGTCTCCGTTTTGAGAAAAACGCATTAAGAGTAAACAAAAGCTTGCCAAGTCTGGATATATAATCTGTGAATTTATACATATATCCTTGCGGCAGGGAACGCAAATAACGATTATCGCTATCAATCAATAATTTTACAGGAATTATTTCTTTATCGATATTTTGTTGATCAGAATAAAAGCTACCTTTTGATCGTTATTTTTTCGATCAGAAATCAAAAGTCATTTTTTTATCTTTACTTCATTAATAAGATATAAAAATAATTTTTTTATTGCCATTTTTTCAATCAAATATTTAGAATTTTTTTTGCAATCAGAATTTTACTAACGTAATTTTTGGATGAGAAATTAACGTGATTTCTTAAAAGTAATTTTTTCGGCCAGAAATAAAAATCAATCATTGATTTACATTTTTCCAATAAGAATAAAAATGATAATTGCATCGTTATTTTTTCGATCAGAAATAAAAATCATTTTGTGACTTTTTTTTTTATTTTTTTTTTTGTGAATCAGAAATAAAAAGAAATTTTCGATCAGATTAAAAAAATTATTATTTTGATTTAAATTATATCGTTAAAAACTGACCAAGAAAGGGCCACATTTCCAAAAGAAAAGTGTTGTTCCACCCAGACAAAGCACCGTGTCACAAATCGATGAAAACGATGGCAAAATTGCATGAAATGGGCTTCGAATTGCTTACCCATCCACCGCATTCTCCAGATTTAGCCCCCAGCGACTTTTTCCTGTTTTCAGATCTCAAGAGAATGCTATTCGAAAGCTGGAAAGAAATTCAGGTCCAATGATGAAGTAATCGCTGAAACTGAGGCATATTTTGACGAGAAAGAGAAATCGTACTATAAAAGTGGTATCGAAAAGTTGGAAAAATCGGTATACTCGTTGTATCGCTCTCGAATGCAACTATGTTGATTAATATAGTCGGGTTTTATCAAAATTTTGTTTTTTTCTTACTTATCCTACGGACTTATTGAATGATCTGTTATGTATTACAGTGGCCGTTATTTAGAAGTCTTTTTTAGAGAAATTCCTTTTATTAACTAGTTTTTCAACTGCTATTTTTACTTCTATATCTAATATATCTACTATGTAGTACTTAAGTTTTCTACTACTATTTTCGACAACTATTTTCTGCTGCTATTTTGCATACTAATTCTAATATTTCTGATAATTAACTAATATATCTGTGGTAACTCAAAATAATTATACTCATGAGACCACATAACTTTACTAATATAACTACTAATATATTCTACTACTATTTAATACTATTGTTTTCTATTTATGTTGTATTATTTTGAAAAATTATTTTCCAGCACTATTTCCCACTACTATTTTTTGTTACTACTACCATTTTTTATCTGTTCTACTACTATTTTGTACACCTATTTTAACTACTATTTTCCACCACAATTATTTACTAATACGACTATTTACGACTATTTTCTAATACGAAGTTTGTCGGGTGGTAAGTAGGATCTTTTTTTTTTATATGCTCAATAATATTTTATTTTAAGCTCCATGACAGTTGTATATGGGCAAATCCCAAAAATGGTCAACCAAAGGTGAAAAATTAAAAGATATTAAAATCTTATAATTTAGGATATTATTTTGAAGAAACATTGGAATGCAATTGAATTGCAATGGACGAAAAATTTTTGTTTTTAATTACGTCCTGTAACTATCTTCAGCAAGAGCAATACGCTTACAGATTATTTACAGCAAAACTAGTTGTCTATAAGTGTTCTGTTCTCTTTCACATTATCTCATAGTAGCTTAAAAGAGTTGTGTTATAAGAGCATTACTGCGAAGACGCTGCATCTTACAAGTCATTTCTTACAGACTTCTACAACACTTCAGCTATCAGAGCCAAACTCTGAAGACTTTTAGCTTTATAGATTAAGGCTTATAGACATCTCAAAGGAGATGTCAAAGGAAAAAGAGAAACAGTCTGACTAGAAGAGTGTTACTCTGATAATAAGATGTTGGTTCTTATAATCGGGCAATTGCCCTAAACAAAAGATTTAACTGTATTCATGTTCTCAACCCTTTCTTGTAAATGTATAATTTTTCAAAAGAAATGGGTTTTTATTTAATTAGCTTAAATTTCAGGGTACCTATATAATAAACGAACAGAATTATGTACAAATTATGTCCAATGAATTTGGTTCATTCATAAGAAAAATATTCCGAAAGAACAGAACAATTTCTAACTGCAATTTACATATTCACTTCCATTCATAAAATATTATACTTTCCAGGAAAAAAATGTGCTAAATTTTCATAGTAAAAATTACCAATTCCATTAAGAATATGTGTTTAGAATACACGTACGCACTCAAACAATTTGTTCATCTACATCACTGAAATTGTTTATGCCCTGTGACATATTTAGACTAGTCAAATAAGAAATAAGTCATGGAATTTGTTCTCATGGACTAATTTCAAGTTCGCCCAGCCTGTGATGCAAAATTCATATAAATAGGATAGTGTATTGTGCAAATTGTGTGGCTCTGTGTCTTCAGAATTGTGCATTTTGAAAATTGTTGTTGTTTTTACTCATGTACTAATACCAAGTAAGCCTAAACTGGGAGTAGAGGAGATTTTATTTACAATACAAAGAGTTTAATTTCTGGTTTTTGAATGCAATGCGGGAAGTTTAGAAATACTTTAATTCTTGATAAATGCGATAGTTATATAAATATTTTGTATTGTTTTTGAATATAGAGTAGGTCATTGACGAATTTTATGAATGGATTAATAAAATAAAAATAAAAATTGATGTGAAATTTATAAATATTACTAGGAATTCCAGGGCGAGCTTAGCCCACTAAAATTCTGATTCGAGTCGACATACAGTCAAAACCGAGACACAACTATTTTTTGTTACATAAATCAACCTTTTGAGGAATATTTTTCATATTCTTTATAGCGCAAATTTATTGATAACTCTCAACGTAAAGTAATGAAATTACGAGTAGTTCAGTAAACCTTGCACTAATGTAATGAAAGGGTTAATTCTGCTTGGCAGAAATGAATGCTTTTTTAAAAAGGGTGGCCCAACAAAATTTTGCTTTTACTCATCTCGTAGAGTATACAAGTCTTCTATGTGACTTACTTAAGAATATTAATTTTGTAGTAAGAGCTGTACTCTTGTATGGAGACAATCACCTCTTAAAACTGCGTTTTAGAGCATTTATTGAAAGTATAGTATAATTTGTTAATTAAATAAAACTTTTAATGTTGGTTTTTGCGAAAGGGGACAGCTTCTAACCGAGGTGCAATATGAGATTCTTACGATAAAGTTTCCACCGCAATGAAATTTATGCGTTTATATGATAAAATATTACACCACGCATATACAATATTATTGATATAATTATTTCCTACAAACATAATAAAAAATGGTACATCAAATTATGTTATATTAAAATAGTGTTGGTAGTATTGTATATATACATAAATTCTTATAAGACTCTCTTATAAGTATATACATCTTAATTTTCTTAAAAGTATATATCTGCAAGAGATCTGTAAGTCTTGTCTAAGACAATGTTTCTTAGAGTGTTGATCTTGTTTCAGAGCTCTAAGAGGCCGATATAAGGGCGTTCTGAAAATTACAACTTACACTTATATAGTGCCAAAATGAGCTTAGAAGAGTTTTACAAATATCTTACAGATATCGTTTAGAGTTAATCGTAAGTGTATCAATCTTAATAATTTCTCTTCAAGAAGTCTTTAGGATAAAATAAAGATAATAATTGTTGGTTGGGAATCGTCAGCCGTGTTTCTCAAATGTAGTTTTTCTTTTTAGCAAATATTTAGTAACTGTTTCGTAAATGTTTTTGTTTTATTAAAAATGGAAGCTATTGGAAGGTAGTATAAAGATAATAATGAAATGATTGAGCCAAGGAAAGAACAACATCTCAAATTTGTTTCTTGATTACTTTTTTACTTAAATACTTAGTTACTTACCCAATAAATTACTTCATTACCCAATATAATCACAATGAAAGAAATCTGTAACGTCCGACACGAAACGTCCGAACAAATAACATAATTTACTGTGACCTCACTATGCCCTTAATAAAGAAGACGTATGGCTTTTCTGAAAACTTGTTTGATTTTTAAAAAATATTATCTCCGGAATTTTTTTATGCGACTGATAAATTCGCAGATCAAGGCATAGTATGAACTTAGTACCAAAATGACTTCCGTTTCGTAAAACGTCCGAACGCATGTTTAAAATAAAAATTTTGTTGTAAATTTGAGTAAAATTTGATAAAAATTGTTTTATTATTTTATTATACCAATAGATAGTTTTTTGATAATATACGCTTATCCCCAATATATCTCTGAATCGTAGGAAAATTTTTAAAAGAAACGTCGGACACGCTGAGATTTCCCCATATGTAAATATTAATTTGGTTAAAATTTCAATCGATATTATTTCTATTAAAAAATATATTTTTCTTTAAAATCTGATCGAAAAAATAACGATCACAAATGATTTTTATGTGTGATCAAAAAAGTATCAACCAAAAAATAAGTTTTTTTTTTGATAGGAAAAATATAGATCAATGATTGGTTTGATCGAAAAAATAACTATTCAAAATAGCTTAATTTAAATAAAAAATTACTTTACTTTGTGATTGGTAAAATATGCATAAAAAAATTAATTTTATTTCCGACTAAAAAAAAAAAAACGATAAAAAAATGATTTTTAAATCTGATTAAAGAAACAGCGATCACAAAATGAGTTGTATTCTTACTGAAAAAGTAACCTTTAAAAAAATCTATATTATTATCACGCAATGACTATCAAATTGTGAGGACTACCAAATCTAGGCTGTAGACGCAATTTTTATAAATAGTGTAGCAATTGAAACGTTATGGCAACAGACGCTACAGGGCAATGTAGATGGGCAATAAAGTTTTATTTTTTCTTAAATATTTTGTGGTTTTTAAAAAAAGCTGAAGCAATTTTCTATAAAGAAACCAAATTTCTATGAGATGCCTAAACGTATGTGATAGATTTTTTTATTAAAATGATATACACTTCCACAGAATTCTATGTTTAATTCTAAGTTTCTATGAAAAGTTTAGTTTAAAGGAAAAAATATTTCTTAATATAAAAACAAAATTGTGTATCACTACATATTTTTTATTTTGGCGTTTTATCGCCAGACTGGATAACTAGTATCTTTAATTTCTCATTAAAAAAAATGATGATCAAAAATAAATTTTTATCTCGGTTCGAAAAATAACGATCAAAAAATAATTGTAATATTTGATCGAAAAAAATTTATTTAAAATTATTGGTTTAATCTTAAAAATCATGAAAAAAAGCACGTTAAATGAAACTCTGACTCCTAGCGTCATATTGCTACATTTAAAATTATTTAACAAAATCTTTTAATACATAACTTTTTATTTAAAAATAAAAAATTATCCATCCCTTCTTTGCAGTAAGGGTCAGTAAAGTTTTTGTATAAGGTTTTCAAATTTCTAAAAAAATAATTTCTTGGTCAAAAAATCAGACGTCACCTGTATACTATTTAAAAGAGTCATTTGAAAGACCCCTTAAAATTCTTATAATTAAGACTCGTTCAGAACTCATGTTAATTACTTTTTTAAGAGTCATATTTAAGACTCTCAAAACTCATATTAAAAACTTTGTTAAATTATACATGAAATAAATATAAGGTTAATACATAAGCAAACGTTTTATAAGGAGCTCAGGAAATATGACTCTAAAAAGAGTATATTTTTATATGGTCAACGACGACGAGGGAGACCATGCCTCCGATGGATGGATCAGGCTGAGGAAGCCCTAGCCGCACTTGGTGTATCCGATTGGAGAAGGCAGAGGCGCCTGACGAGAGCTGATGAGGTCGGCCGAAACCCGGACACGGGTTGTTACGGCCACCTAAGTTAGAAAGTAAGTAAGTTAACCTTGTTCAGAGTATGTCCAAGAGGATATTTAAATTAGTGCAGAAAGTCGGTGGCCCCAGTCAATCCTAATTAAAAAATAATGTAGTTACTAAACACAAGAGTGAAAAATTCCTTAACTTATATAAATATTAAATTGCGGCTAAAGTTATGCACCGCAGTGTATATCATGCAATCATACAAGAGTCATATTTATAACTCTTTATTAGATATTTTTTTGATCTTTATAAAGCCACTTTTATGATAATTTTTTGCTTGTTTTTATTTTTCATATACTCATTTTTTGAGTCTTTTTTATGATTAAGCATAAACAGTCATATTTGTGACTTTTTCATGAGCTTTTATTTGAGCTTCAAAAAGCAGTGATATTTGATTATTTTTGAGTATCTTTTTTTAGCTTTATATAACAATCATATATATGATAATTTTATAAGTCTTTTTTATGAGCAATCATAGTGCCGTCTTATTTACAAGTTTTTAATAAATGAGTCGTGAAAAAGCACGCATAATAAGGGCGCTTTTAAGAGTCTTATTTTTAAACAATTATTCAATAATCATATTAAAGATTCCTTCCTATGAGTAGTCAAGTAGTCTTTTAAGAGTCTTATTTTTAACAATACTTTAATTATCATATTAAAGATTCTTTCATGAATCAATTCAACGTGTACTTATAAGACACGCATAAAAAATACTCTTTTTAAAGTCTTATTTTTTGACTGCCTCATAAATTGTTTGCTGGGTTGTGTACAAGTGTGTGTGTGTGTGTGTGTGTAAGTGTGTCTGTTTATATTGATATGCATCAATTTATTTTTCTTCCATCCTTTGATTGAACTGAACGTCATGTTCGTTGATTTTATAGTATTGCATAAGAGCAGCAGCAATCAAATCTGAGTTCTGTTTTTGAAAAAGGATTTACTAGGATTTCCAGTGAGTGTTGAGTGAGTGTGGTGGTGTTTGACGTTTGAGAGGGGAGAACAAAAAAAATTCAAAGAGAAAAAAAAATATTTATGCAATAAATTAATAAGGTATAAAGTGAAAAGTTTAAAATTCTTATAGCAGCTTAAGAGTTGTCCCCTAATTTTTGATATTTTGAGGATTTTAATTATACCTGTCTATAAAATATAAGTATATTATTACTTTCAATAATTGCAGCTTAATTATTTCAACTCAAGGCTACATTTAATTTGCTAGCAAAGAGTCTTAAATTGAGCTTTTTTGTAGCAGTCACTTATTGAAAGCTTCCTAATTAAATGCTTTATATATGTTATCCTTTGCATAGCACGTGTAGCTACTTATTTTTTTGTGACATTATGTAGACACAATATTTATTGCTAATTAATATCAATTAGGCTCAAATAATTTGGTTCATTGTGATTTAATCATCATTGTAGCTTTGTTAATGTTCAAAGGCGTAATCATTTTTTAGTACCATATCTCTTTATTAATTAATTTGTTAAATATTTTTTAATAAAAATAATTATTATTGAAATATTTTCTTTATAATGGAAATTATAATCAAGTATATATATGTCAAATTATACAACGGTTCAATATATCAAAAGCGGCAACTTTTAGCAATGATTCAATAATATAATTTTGTGCAGTTACTTGACTCGAATTTTCTGTTTTCACAACGTATTTTCACTATCTAAAAATAATAATCAGTGTTTTATGGTGCATGCATCGCAAGGCCATACAAACTATGCACAAAAATAGAAGAAGTTATTAGAATTTGATGAAATTTCATTTCTGAAGGAAATTGGTATGCTGAATCAAGCCAAAAATGGGTTCAGGTTTTTGAAAGCGGCTACCGGTTTTCCAAAAACACGAATTTAAGCTCTGCTGTCGACTTATGTTTTTAAATATATTTATATATTTCAAGCGTTGATTTTAGAAATATATTCGGATTTTTAAACCGATTACCGGTTTTCCATAGACCCGTTTATTTTGCTTTACTGTCAAGTTATATTTTACAGGCTACCGTTTTTCCCAAAACATTGTTTTTTTATGGAAGAAGGTTTTTGGAATTAATCGAAAGTCTATTTTTTGAGGATACGATGAAAAACGCTTAATATATTTATGTTTTCCAAAATACACAGTATTGTGTAATTGCAAAATCTTAGCAAATTTTCCTACCCATTTTAATTAAGTCTCAAATTTTTTATGTTGCGCAGAATATTAATTTATTTAAAATTTTTATTGCACAGGTTCTACTGTAGAGCTTATTTAAAGCTTTAAAGTAACGAAACGCCGAAGCAGATAGTAATTCAACAATGTGTGAATAATATTTTGTCTATATTAGGAATGAAATCAGTGCTATTGAGAAATATTTCGTAAATTAAGATAATGAATTTAGTTATATTAAAGAATATTTTGTTACTATGTATAATAAATTCAATCATTTTGAAAAATATTTCATTAATATGAAGAAAAATTGATCATATTGAAGATATGTTTTTGAAGTAAACAAAAACATTCGTCAGAATGAAGAATATTTTGTTAATTTGAAGAATATGTTTCGTCAGATTGAAGTAATTTTGTGTTCAAATTTAATAATTTTATTCAATACGATAATTTTCCAGAAAATACTGTTGGAATGAAATTTCGTCAAAGTTATAAAGTTTATTTAAATTAACAAAAGATTTGTTGTATTAACACCGTATATTGCTCACCAGGTTGTTGAAGGTATTGACTGTATATTATGCAATATTTCATTAAGTTTTTCCCTCTGCATATTCATCTGTATCTTGATATTGTCAATCTATAATTTTCATTTGTATTCAATTTTATCATGCCTATAATCTCTTTTATGTAACGATGAAAGATTCTAAATTTTTTTAAGTGAAATCTAGGTGGCGATATTTGGACGAGAATTGAAAGTGCAATTTTCAATTCAATCGGTTTTCATCCGATTTTGCCAAATATCAAAGAGTGGCTTATGTTAAATATCAAAGTTTGTATGCAAAATTTCAAGACATTTCTGTAATTTTTGCAGATTTTTAAGTGATTTAACGTTTTGAATAAAGCCACTTTGTATGGGAGGTAGGCGTGGTTTTTATCCGATTTGGCCCATTTTCGAATTTGATCTTCGTTATTTGAAAATAAACTTATATTTTAAATTTCATCGCGATAGCCTCAAAATTACGGCTGTAATCGTGTCGACAGACGGACAGACACGGAAATCGACTCAGGAGGTGATGCTGATCAATAATACATACATTTTTCTATACCTGCCACGCCTCCTTCTTGGCGTTACAAACGGAATGGCAAAGTTAATGTACCCCTTAAGCAGTGCGCGTTGGTGTATAAATATGTTTCGAACAGAAAAGCATATTTCTATTCAACAAAAAATTTTTTCATATTGAAATATTCTTTATTCATATTGACAAATTCTTTAATTGAATTTGCAATGCAAAAGCCTATTCTTAATGAAAGCTTTTATAAAATCGAAAAATCCATTTATCAATTCAGCAAAATATAATTTTGTCATATGATTATAATGATTATAATGAAAACCTCAACTCAAATTAAGAAATGCTTTTGCTGAAGCTATAAGGCTTTACAATTTTTTGTCAGTATACAAAAAATGTATTAACCCATTTAGCTCAGCTCACAAACCCGTGGGCGCAGGAGGTTAAAACTTTTTGTGTGGAGTACTTGAGTCAATTATAGGGCGGTCACTCACTGCCACGCCCACAACACCCTTTTTTATAAGACAAGTGAAGGTGCCTTTTTTAACCCTTAGGCCGCAATGTGTTATATATAAGTACTGGAAAAATTGTGTTGAATAGAATAAAACATTCTGGGAAATAAATAAAAAATAAATGTTACAAACAATACTAATTGGGAACTCACATAAGCCTGTGGCCTGGTAAGCTATGGCATGGTACGGATATTTTTATACAATAAAGAAGACTAACTATTAGTATCGATCCTCATCCCTATTTTTTTTTTATTTTGTGTATATATTTTGAAATATTGAAAAATATTTTTTTTTTGTAAATTAAAATCTCCCAATTTTTGACTTCGGAAAATTATAGGTAGACGACATCTTATGACAAAACATGTCAAGAGTCTACAAAATTTCATCTCTCTGCTCCTCAATGCAAAAATAAAATGGCCGATATCTTTTACTGAATCTAAGCTATAACTTTATAAAAATATGTCTTTTCGTGGTGCATTTCCGCACCCTTAGGGCTTAATGGGTTAACTCAGCCTAAGAACTTATCAATATACATACATATTTCATTGGGTGTATGTAAATTTAACAAACCATTCAGTATTTTTAATAATATATACTTGACCTCCAGAAAACCTCCTCTTTTGGTTCGAAATCTAACAAATCCATACTATAAGGTAGATTCCAACAGCTCAATAAACTTGTTAGCTACCAATTTTGTTGTTATTGCCTTATTTTATGCTACTCTGCACAAGTTGAATTTATTTTATAACTTCAATCAAAATATTGAATTTTTTGCATGAATCTATATTTAACGGATATGAAACATATTACTGAACGAATCGCTTCTGTTTTTTTTTCCTTATTTTTTCAATCAATAATAATGCATTCACTCATTCTTCCCACACAGCCGCTTGTGCCGTTGAGTGCTCGCCACACAAAACTTCAACGAGTTAATTAATGAGGTTGTAGTTTGAGACTGCTTTTCACTTTCTTCTGATGTTGCCTACAATTCGACTGGCTGCTTCATCTTCTTTGGCAGGCGTGCGGGTGCCAGTCACTTACTCAGAAAATGCAACGGAATAATATATAATAGCTTGCTCGTAGCCGTAACGGAAACAGAAGTGCCAAGAATTTGTGCTGCACACATTTGCCACATCATTTCGTGTGTAATTCTCAGGAATCCATAACAATAGCTGAGGATTGATGTTGAATGCGGGGTTTCTGGGATGCTGGATATAGTTGGGAGCGTTGTTCGTGCGAATGCAAAATAAACAAACGAATGTTTTAACTTCCGTGTTAAATTGCAAGTGAAACAATTTTTAAGTTTGCCTCTAGTGCTGTGGCAGCTATTTCTACTGCAAGTAGTTGTGTTCCTTGGCATGATCCACTACTTAGCTGCCAGAGCTGCCAATAAATCACGTTTTAAATTGCGAATTTGTCTGACGTTTATTGATGCGCTGCAAATTTATTGCGGTTATTTGAGTGCATTATTCTAGCCGGAAGCGGATATGCAGCAGGGGAAGAGATGTTGGCAAAAGTAAAAGAAACAACATTTCCAACTAATGCATTCCTATCAAGACGTTCAAGGGTTTTAAGAACTTGAAGGAATTAATGCAAAAAGATTTTGATTTGATTTTTATAACGGTTTTTATTAGGGAAACATTTTGACAGATATCAGGAGGTGTAATAAGCTCCTTGGAGGGCGAATATAACCTGTTGAAAACTCATTGAAACGATATTTTAATCAAAAATATCAAATTGCTATTTTTATTATGTCACAAACAATATAATAGCAACTTAAAAATTCACTCCCTACCAGGCCCGTGGTCAAGGGGGGTGGGGAGGGGGTTTTGTTGAGACTACAAATCAAGCTTTCCAAAGCAAAAGGTGATATTTCTTTTTAAAAAAAAACGAATTGAGGTAATGATTTACCTATAGAACCAATATATCGCTACCTTAATATAGAAAGGCCCTAACTCAATTTTTTTTACATTATAGGAGAAGAAAAAACTTCATAAAAACAAAGTTCTGCAATTTCTACAGTAAAAAGAATTGTAACATCGCTACATCACTTATAGTTTTTAATAAAAAAATTTGTTTACAAAAAATTCGAAACTACAGAACTTCATTTTTTATTAAGTTTTCTCCTTCTCCTATTGACTTAGGGCCTTTTGAGATAGGGCCTTTCTATATTAAGGTAGCGATATATAATTTTCAAACAAAATAAAAAAATTTACTTGTAATTAAAAATTTTTTGCTAAACTTTAACTATAAAGGTCACAATCACTTTATTTTAATGCATATTAATGCACCTTTTTCAACCATGGCTTTTAATGTTCAAAGAGTTTCTGATATCCGGAAAAAATATGAAATTCTACATTGAACGAATATAAATTGTTTGCAATTTTTAATTGAAAATAAGGTTGTCATTTTTTATGTAATCTCCTTAATGGATTTAATGGATCTCCTTAAGGTTTAAAAGAATTTTTTTTTTTTAATTTTGAAAGTTGTATAAACCACTTAATAAGAAAATGACAATTAATTTTAGTTTAAACATTAACATTTTTATTTTTAATTATGTGGAAAAAATGAAACATTACGAAGCTTAAAAAAATTATTTGAAACATTTTTTTTTTAATTTTTCTCTTTTGAGAACAATTTATAATTTGAATCCCCTTCTCAACAAATTATTAAAATTTCCCATAAAAATTACCATTAATTACTCTTTATAAAAGTTTACTCCCCTGAAATGTTCAAGGAATTTCTAAAAAATGTCAAATTTTGATCTTAGTTGATTTTAACTTCATAACTCTCAAAATTTTTTCGTAGCTTAGGGGTAAACTTAAGGCTCAACCAAGTTATGCGTAAGCAAACAAAAGTATCAGAGAGCGTTAACTTCTCTCATGATTAAGCACGAACAAATCTCGAAAAAACACTGCCATATATTCAACAAGAAGCAAAGTAAGCAGTAGAAAAAATTTCAACATGAATCAATTCAAATAAATTGACAAATGAAAATTATTTGGTTTTTTTTTCGAAAAGGGTTGTCTGCACTTTTTATAAAAATTATGTATTGAGCGTACATAAATTTATTAAGCCTTAAAAAGGCTGAATTCCACAGCGAAATGTACGCAGTTTTGCTAAGATTGGCTAAAATAAGAATTTTCAGAAAGTTTCAATGACTTAAATTTATAATTCGTTGTAATAAATAGTCAATCAAAACTAAAATTATTTATATTACAGCTTGCAAGCCTATTCTGCTTAGCAAACTACGGAGTCGAGCGCTCTCACTCAAGTTTTCAAAAGTAAACGAAAATTGAGCAACTTAACGAAACAAATGCTGACGCAAAACTCGGACGGCTCCATACAATGCCGTACAAGTACGTACTTTTGCTCTCTTGCTTTTGTTTACTTACGCACAATATGGTTCTGCTTTTATTTTTATGATCTTGAAGTTTGATTTGTAGCAAGGTTATTTTTTTGGATAAAGTTGAATTTGAAGTTAACAACTTTTATAGTTATAGTTTTCAATGGATATTTTTTTATTTTTATTATATTATTTTTATTATTATAATATAAACTAAATAAAACACTGATTGGACCTTATCAGTCTGGCTTTCGACCTGGAAAGTTCACCATAGACCAGATTTTCATGCTACGACAAATCTTGGAAAAAACCCACGAAACTCGAATTGACACACATCATCTCTTTTTCGATTTTAAAGCTGCCTTCGATAGCCCGAGAAGGGATTGCCTATACGCAACAATGTCTGAGTTCGGTATACCTGCAAAGTTGATTAGATTTTGCATAATGACGTTGAGCAACACACGCAGCTCCGTCAAGGTAGGAAATGACCTCTTCGAAACCTTAAATACCGAAAGAGGTTTCAGGAAAGTGGATCACTTTCTTGCGGCCGGTGTTACCGCTGCTTTCAGCGCTATCGAAAAGGAATCAGCCAAAGTGGGTTTGACGATAAATGAGGATAAAACAAAGTATATGCTGTCTACAAACAAGGGAGCGCCGCGCTTAGGCTCCCCCGTTTCATCCGGCAATAGCAACCAAGTTCCAGAGCCCTCTCTCGATCCCTCTCTCGAAAACTAACACTCTACAAGACGCTCGTTCTACCTGTGCTTCTTTATGGCGCTGTGGCATGGATAGTTTCGTAAACTGATGTAGCTGCTCTGGGAGAGAAAAGTTCTTCGCAAAATCTTCGGTCCTGTTCGAGTCGGCAATGACTATCGCATCCGAATGAACCACTAGCTGTATGAGCTCTACGAGGACATTGACGTAATTCGGCGTATATCTGTGCAGCGACTACGCTGGCTGGGTCATGTCAATCATACGGACGACGAAGCTCCAGCGAAAAAGGTGCTCGAGGTGAGGGTTGTTGGTTAACGACGACGAGGGAGACCTTGCCTCCGATGGATGGACCAGGCCGATGGACGTGTATCCGTTTGGAGAAGGCGAGGCGCCTGGCGAGAGCTGATGAGGTATGCCGAAACCCGAACGCAGGTTGTAATGGCCAGCTAAGTAAGTATGTAATATATTATATTATTTTTCTTAAGTTAAGAAAAATGTCTTTTTCCCCTCGCTTTAGAGGAAGTAAGACTTTTATCTGAAAAAAAAAATTAAACAGTTAAATACATAGATGGAAAATAACGATTCCTTTATAATTTTTAGACCAAAATATCGTGTATAAAAAGTTATAGTAATATAATTTGATCCGGTCCTTATTCAAATCCTTATACAAGTCCTTATCCAAATCCTTGAGCAAATTCTTGATCAAGTCCATACCCAAATCCTTGTCCAAATACTTTTACTAATTCTTGACAGAATACTTACCCAAATACTTTTTTAAGTCCATGTCAAAAATCTTGTCCTTATCCTTGTCGAAATCGTAGATAAAATCCTTGTCCACGATAACTTGTTTGAATGATAGTAAACGTGGGCTTGAAGGGTGGTAAGTATGAATTTTATTTATTATATGCTCAATAACATTCTAATTTGAACCCAATTACATGCGCAAATATTAATTTTATTTAAATTCTAATCGATATTATTTAAGTCACAATAAAATTTTTTAATCTGATCGTAAATATATCGATCAATGCTTTGTTTTTATTTCCGATCGAAGAAATAACGATCACAAAAGGATTTTTATTTCTGATCGAAAAAATAACGACTAAAAAAATAACTTTAAAAATATTATAATAAAATAATTTTTACTTCTGATCGAAAAAATAACGGTTAAAAAATAACTTTTTTTTCTGATCGAAAAAATAACGATTAAAAAATAATTTTTATTTCTGATTGCAAAAATAACGATCAAAAATAATTTTTACTTCTAATCGAAAAAATATAATTAAAAAATAACTCGTTTTCTGATCGAAAAAATAACGATCAAAAAATAATTTTTATTTCTAATCGAAAAAATAACGATTAATATATGATTTTTATTCCTGATCGAAGAAATAACGATTAAAAAAATAACTTTTGCCATATCTCAGATTGAAAAAAAATAACGACTACAAATAACTTTTATTTCTGATCGAAAAAATAACGATTAAAATATGATTTTAGATTAAAAAAAACTTTTATTTCTGATGAAAAAAATAACGATTAAAACATAAATTTTTTTCTGATCGAAAAAATAACGATAAAAAAATAATTTTTATTTCTGATTGTGAAAATAACGATCAAAAATAATTTTTACTCTGATCGAAAAAATACAATTAAAAAATAACATGTTTTTCTGATCGAAAAAATAACAATTTTCAAAAAATAATTTTTATTTCTAATCAAAAAAATAACGATTAATATATGATTTTTATTCCTGATCGAAGAAATACCGATTAAAAAATAACTTTTATTTCTGATTGAAAAAATAACATTCAAAACATAACTTTTATTTCTGATCGAAAAAATATAGATCAAAAAATAATTGTTATAAAATGATTGATTGATAACGATAATCGTTATTTGCGGTCCCTGGTTAAATATTTAGTGAGCTTCGGCATTTTTCAAATTGTTTAAGATAGAAATGACTAAGCTTAAAAAGTGTAATTTTTGATTATTTGAAAAATTATGGCTTTGATCAAATCAAAGACTTGCACTTGAAAAAGTCGCATTTTGACATTTTATGATTTAAGGTAACACGAGATCCGGCAGCTAGAGATCAATTAAAATAGTAAAAGAGCAAAAAAAAAAACAAAGTCTAAAAGTACAATTTTTTTTGTTGTCCTCTTCAGTTGAAATACACAATAACAGCCTTATTCAATATATTTTCTTAAGCAATCGATCAACGCTTGTTTAGTTACGCACTGTTTAAGGCTTTACGCATCCTTTACGCAACCTTGCTTAAATTGTTATTCATAAACATTTTTTTATTCATTACTTAACTTTGTAAGGTTTGTGTATAATTAATCGAAAATCTTTGTTAATCGAAGAATTCTTGTACATTTGCCAATCTGTTACTGAAAAATGTACTATAATGGTCGCATATGGAGCATGTCTATGGTATAAAAATCATAAACATCAACCTTAATCGAAAAGACGACAAAAAATTTTTGGTTAAGTTTACGCAGTCTTTAAACGCAATATTTCGGCTTTTAAGTTACACAGAACTTAAACAAGCCGGAAAAACCTTTATGAATAACGATGTATTGTTTAAAACTGGCTTAAAGTTACGCAGTCTCTAAAATGTGATTATGAATAAGGCTGTAAATGTATATTTTTGAATTTTTGATTTACAACTTCAATCGGTTAACTGCATCAAAGAAATTTTCATTTTTCAATGTTCATTTTAATTTTGGTTTAAAAAAGAAAATATTACATTTTATCAGCTTCGGAAAGTTAAATATTTATTAATAAATATTAAAAATTTAAGAAATTTTGGTTTTGAGATGTATAGAAAATTTCGCAAGGTAATTTTTAGTTTTTGTATCAGTCAGAAGCATTTAAAAAAAATTATAGGCAGAAAGCAAAAACTTGGTTCTCAAGATTTATTCGATTAAAAACAAAATCAGTGAACCCTGTTGATTTCTCTTTTGGCTACTTTACAAAAAGGTATATTCAAGAATAATTGTAAAAATAAACGATTTTGTTTGAAAAATTCCAGTATCCCATTTTTTAATTTTTTTCTAAGTACTCATACATTTTTTTATCAAATCAATCCCCCTGTGGAAAATCCTTATAACGTTTCTGCTCCATTCACCAATAATTTCACACCAATCATCATTGCTCGAGCATTGTGTTTCAGACATTGTTTGACTTCAAAAAGTTTAATTAAAAATTTATGTACACTTGATTCCTTCCTTGCATGTATTTCATTGAGTATTTTTTTTTTGTTTTTGTTTTTGGATTTTTTATCGATTTGCAATGAATGAAAAACTTACGACAAACCAAGGAGAACGTAATAATACACAATATGTTCAAAGTAGATTTGCCAAACCTTGGGTTATTCGAGTAACCGGTTTCTTAATAATTTCTTTCATACTTTTTGGTCTTGGTTTTAGCCCATCTTTACAAATTAGGTGACCAAGGAAATGTATTTCTTTTTCAAATAGCGAACATTTTTTTCAATCAATACAAACTCAAATTTTTTTGCAGGGTTTAAAAAAATGCCAACGTACTGCGCAATTAAAATTTTTTAGAGGAAAACACCGTACAATACTAGCAGTGGCGGATCTGCATTTGGGCTGAAAGGGCCTCTCCCCCTTTGATAATTTTTTGTATAGGAAAATAATAAAAATAAGCATTAAAAGCCGTTTCAGCCCCCCCCCCCCCCCCCCCCCTTCCACCCCTTGGACTACAAAACTGATAAATTCAGTTACAGCTCAAATAGAACGAAAAACACGTAATGCTTTTACCTTTTAAGCCCTTAACACACAGAAGGCATGCATGCATCAAAGCATCTGACGTTTCTGTTAAACACACGTAAGCTTATGGGATCATGCTTAATGCGTCCAGGACACACACTTTATTGTGTATGAGTTATCGCATCATCTAACTTGTGTTTAACAGAAACATCAGATGCTTTGATGCATGCATGCCTTCTATATGCATGTAACTTTAGAGAAATATGGTTTGTGACTTGAATAAACAAGCAAGAAACTTCGTTTCAAACTACCAAGGTAACTTGAAGCATGTAAATAAACAAAAAATTGTGAAGAGGAACGCTGCTTGTGACATCGGAAGTTTTTTAAAAAAACCTTAAAATCGAATGGAAATGAAAACCTTTAGACGAAGTCATAATTTAACTAACTTTACTTTACTAACATAACTTTACTTGTATTTATTTGTTTTTATAAACCAATTGGAGCAATAAAAATTTATATGTTATTGTAGGAGATAAAAATCGTGAAAGTTTGAAATTTCAGTACGTGAAAGCTAATTCCACAAAATTTCGACATGATCAAATTTACAAAGAAAAACAGTTCAAAATTAACGTTAAAAATAGATCGACTTTAACTCTCATAGGTTGAAGTTAAATTATGACAAAAATTCGTACATCCATAGATCATCGGTGATTTTTAATTGAAAAATTTCACCTGCGGCGCTCATTCTTTATAATATCAACAATTAAATAAAAATTTTATTACAAATCGCAGCGATTTTCAATAAAAATTTTTCGCTCTCATATCTGAGGCAAAGGAACAAAACAGTATTTGTTTAATGGTTCGCTTGGTTCTGGAACTCATTGACTTACAAGTTGGCTTTTGAGCCTTGTAGTCATACATATTCTCTTAGTAGTTTGATTATAAATAGCTTTGTTTTTATATTTCTAGGTATATTACTAGCTGAAAAATAATAAAATATCGTAAGAAGTACAAAAAATACTAAAAACCATAAATTATAAAATCTTATATATAAAAATTTCGAGTCACAATATTTGTGGCCTAACTCCTCCGAAACGGCTCGACCGACCTTCATGAAATTTTTTTCGTATATTTAGTAGGTATGAGAATAGGTTGCAAAGTACTTTTCATCCTCGTGAATCATCCTCTAATGCAAAAAAGGCGTGGCTCTGCCCATACAAGCCAAAAATTTTATATCGAATAGCTTTGGAAGCAAAAGTCATAAAACATGAAACTAACAATGGAGTTACCACTTGGTGACGTCTTTCTAATAGAAAACTTGAACGAACATTGGTCAAGGGAGTGTGGCTCCACCAATACCAGCGAAATTTTTGATATCGAATAGCTTTGGAAGTAATAGTCACAGAACATTGAAACTTAAAATGGAGTTGCTCTTGGTAATGTCTTTCTAATAGAAAACTGGGACCGGCATTGGACAAGGGGGTGTGGCTCCGCCCATATAACGAAAATTTTTGATCCAAGCGGCAGTCACATATTAAATTACCATCAAACAAACAGGCACACAAAAATAGTTGGAAATAATTATTTAAGGGTGTGGACTCACTATACGCCCATTTTTCAGAGGATTAACGCGGAGCGCAGCGAAGCGCTCCGGGTATATGCTAGTATTTTATATAAATTTTAAAAAAAAATTAATAATTTTTTGTATGTAAAAATTGTGTTGGCAGTTTTTAAAAAATTGAAAAAAAAATTAAACAAAATATATGAAATAAAAAAAAATATTTTTTTTAAAGTACTATCGACGTGCAAAGTACCAAATTATTACAAATATGTGGAAAACATCCGATTTGACATGGAACCACCGATGTATGTAATTTTGTCATTTTTTCATTTTGGTTTTTTGTTATTTTGGTATGACATCTTAGTCCCCCTCCCGGCTGAGCGGCTGAGTCAATTCTTTTTCAAAGTATTTTTGTTCTACTTCTATGCTATTTTAATATTTTAATTATGCTCCATTTTGTTATTCCAACTATTATAATAATTGAATATCAGTTTGACGAAGTTTTAAAAAGAAGAGTTTTTCAAACACCCTCCAATAGTGTCCAGATAAAAAATTAATCACATCGCGCTCCGTTGGCGATTTGGTGTTATTAAATTCAATAATCTTTCGACTTAGATGACATTACCAAAAAATTTGGTATCCTCGAGACAAAAATATCGAATATCATTCCTTAACATCGGACGGTAAATGTCGAAGATTTGAAGAAAAATTTAAATGAAGAAACCCTACGTTCGGCAAAAATATTAAAAAAAATTCTTTCTTAAATCTTTTTTCTTTTTTAAGAGATATTTGATACACTTTCTTCAGAAAAGTTTAATGATTTCTTGCAGGCCTGAATTTTATGACCTTAGAATGGTACATTATGATGGTAGAAACTAAGATATGGAGGGTAAGTACTAGAACGGGGTGCTTGACCCCAATAACTTGTAGAGCAAACAAGTTGGAGTTCTTGTCCATAAATGTAAATGTCCATAATCATCATCGTTTCCTCGAGCTCCTAGGCAGAGCATGGAAACGTCAATGGCATGAAGATAAACTTAAATGCGCGACCCCTTCGTTCGGTAAAAAAAAAAAAAATTGTTTCATGTATGATGTCTTTGCAATCTGGTTAACCGGCTTTAATAAGATTTTTATTTTTGTCGAATATTTGACAACACTAGTTCAAAGCAAGAAAATAACCCATTTGCAATATTTATTAAAAAGACAGACTCTACAACAATTACTGGTTACAGCAAGAGGAAAATGCAGCAATCGACCACTTCATTCATTCATCCAAAATATACACATAAGTTATACGTTGAAAATTTTCAATATCAAAGAGTGTGCAAAGAGCAGAGAAGTGCTTCGTGCTTCAAGCGAACAGCTCTCGACCAGGGCAAGTAAGATAAATACAAAGATTGTAAATGAAAATATTTACGCAATGAAATAACAAGTAAAGTAAGATAAGGTTATCGAAACGCAACAGCAGCAGCTGTATTTGCGGATATTCGAAAGTTGAAGCATTGTTATGTGTAGCAATGTAGTTCATTTCCACTATACTAGGATATGAATTTTACAAAAACCTTAGCTGCAATTGCTTTCATCATCATTATCTTAACTCTACGTTTGAAAAAAAACTATGAAAAGATTAAACGAAGTTCTCAACCCAAACAAGAATTTTGTAGATATTTTCTAATTAGCTGTTATAATTATTGTTTTTTTTTAACTCCTGACTGAAGTTTATTTTTGGAAATAATCATCAAAAAGAGTTTGTAAGTCAAAAAGTAACTGTATAGTTTTTGGGTTACTGTAGGAAGTAAAGCTTAAAGAAATTAAATTCTAAATTCACATCGAAGAAAACATTGCATAGCATAAGGTGATAAGAAAGAATTTTGTATAAACCAAAGATAGTTTTTTGCCATAAGTAGAGCAAAAATTAAATTGAAGAGTAAAATCTACACATATAGTTAAACTGTAACGAGGGTAAAAAAAAATCTCTACAATAAATATTTTTTGAAACTCCTACGTAAATTGCTGTGAAATCAAAAAAATGCCATTTAAAAACATATTTTTTTGTCTGTCTGTAATCGCATCATGGGAAAACCATTACATGAATTTAAAGAAAATTTGGTTTGTAGATTCCTTTGAATATAGGTCAACATATCCATAAAATGAAATCTCTTAAAAATAACAACTTATTTGCAAACAAATATAGAAGAAACATGGTAAGAACTGGGCTTAAAATTTGTAGAAACAAAAATAATTTGTGAAAGAGTTGAAAGAGTTTAAAGAGTTCGTAAGCCTGTAACCAGGATTTTCCATGGTGGCTTTTGGCAAAAAAAAATCTGTAAGTACCAGTAATAAATTAAGAAAAAAAATATGTTTCCAAAATATGTGTTTCTAAGCAATCGTTTGCTTTTAAAATACTCTCGAAGGTTTTTTTTTTCAAATCAGCAAAACCAGAATTTATTGAAATTTTTATTAAATTAATTTTGAAAACTTTATAATTTTTGTTTTGTCTATACAATTTTGAGAAATGGTTCAAATTGAACATTTTTAATTGTTTTGTATAAAATATAATTGTGAATATTAGCACCAGATGTAAAAATTTCCCTCACAAAATTTTAGTTACATCGTCATTAAGTTTTAAGAAAAATATTAAAAAAATATATTCAAAAATATTAATCTCCAATATATGTTTTTTTTCGAAATAAATAAATAAATATCTAGATACAAAAAAAAAGCAAATAAAAAACATAGCAAAAATTTCAATTTCTTTTTTTTTGCAATTATTAAAATCAAAATTAAAATTTACAGTGAAAAATTGAGAAAGGACAACCAAAAAATTCTAGTCTTGAGATTTTTTTTTTTTTTTTTTTATCTTAGCATACATCTATATTGGTTCCAGATTTTAGCCATGTGCGAAGCTTAGTTCAGGTTTCGTAAAATCGTTTTAAGTTAAAACATGTTTTTTTTTAATGATTCTTATCTTCAAATTAAATTTACAAGGAAGAATCTTACAATAATTAAAAATAGATTATTTTAAGCTTTAACCATGTTTTACATTGTTTTGATATAATAAAAAATTATTTCTAAAATAATTGTATAAAAGCTTAAGAAAATTTACTGAACAAATCAACCAATCAAATCAAATCAACAAGAATCACTGTATAATATTTTTGAAGTGAAAACTTATTTAGGCGCGTTCAGCACTTTTTGTTAGAGAGCAAAACTTTAGATACGTGATATCATCACGCTGGTCGCTATATCATCACTCTGTTAGCTGTTAATTTCTGTTGCATTGCTCAGCATTGCTTATGTCGTGGTTATGTTTGGTGAGCTTTTTTGTTGTAAGTGTTTTAAGCATAAAATATACCGATTACCAAAGCGATTATCAACCAATTACCGAACCAATCACCGAAACGATTACCAACCGATTACCGATTACCGAAGCGTTACCCATTAACGATTTCATAAGAGATTACCAACCGATTACCGATTACCGAACCTATTGCCAACCAATTATCGAACCAATTACCGATTACCGAAGTGATAACCAACCAATTACCAAACCAATTACCGATTACCGAAGCGATTATCAACAGATTACTGAACTTATTACCAACTAATTATCGAACCATTTACTGATTACCGAAGTGATTACCAACCGATTACCGAACCAATTACCAATTACTGAAGCGATTACCAATTATCGAACCAAATACTGATTACTGAAGCGAATGCCAACCAATTACCGAGCCAATTATCGATTACTGAAGCGATTACCGAAGCGATTACCAACCGATTACTGAAACAATTACCAACCGATTTCCGAAACGATTACCAACCGGCTACCGAAGCGATTACCAAGCGATTATCGAACCGATTGTCAACCAATTATCGAACCAATTAACGAAGTGATTACCAACCAATTACCAAACCAATTACCGATTACCGAAGCGATTAGCAATCGATTACTGAAGATATTACCAACTAATTATCGAACCAATTACTGATTACCGAAGCGATTACCAACCAATTACCGAACCAATTACCAATTACCGAAGCAATTACCAACCGATTACTGAAGCGATACCAACCAATTATCGAACCAATTACTGATTACCGAAGCGAATACCAACCGATCACTGAACCAATTACCAATTACTGAAGCGATTACAGAACCGATTACCAACCGATTATTGATTTTACCGATGGTGATTTTACAAAACCCTTAATTCGCACGAAACCAAATTTTTACACTCGAGTTAGTGTGTTAAAAGGTTTAAAATACCAAAAAGTATTGTTGAAGATAATAAATACTTAATCGAATTCACGTGAAACACACCATAATTTTTTATTCCTTGGAATATGTATTTTTTTCGATCAAACAACTTTTTAAATATCCATTCAAACGAATATTTTCTCGAGGAATTATTAAGCTTCCTCGCAAGCTTAGGAAATGTTCTATTAGCTTGCGAATTATCTAAAAAATGTCAACCAAATATTCTACAATTTATAAAATTATATTCGTTCGAGGTATATTTTCTTATATCTTTATTGTTTTGTGGATATCAGAAACTTTTTGTGTGTTAAAAATGTTACCTTCATGTACAAATTCTTATAGTTAATTCAATTATATTTATGTGACCATAATAAGCAATCTTAAACTTTTCTTTGGCTAAATAATTTTACATTGATCAAGTGAGATTTGAAATTTGTATTGAAAATTATAACCAAACGCCAATGCATAGGGTCGAGAAAGTACGTAAAAAGTATCAGAAATGAGATCAAATTTTGTTTTTGCTTTTGAAGAAAAATTGAGAAGTTGAACCCCGAACACCCTTACCCCCACCCGTGTCAAAGCAGTCTACTATCTTTCGCAGTCTCCACCATTTTCGCCATGATTGGTGAGTCCCACATCTCGCCATGTCTCACATCTTTCTACCTTCCCCTACATATTACCAGAGTTTTAAAAGATTTATATAAATTGTACAATATTTTATTAGAATACAATATAAAAATATATTTTTACGCTACAGTTTTGAAATTTAAATAAGGATGTTTCATATTTCACTTTAAATACCACCAGTTCTTGCTATTGAAAATAAATATCACTTTCTTTCTAGGAAATGAGCTGTAAAGTGTTGTACATCTCTCGATTTTGTGTATTTTATTCAGATACTTTCTCTCTTCTTAGAATTCTTTATATTTTTTTGTTCAGTTACTCATTTTTACTGGTGTCAGCATATTTTTTGGTTTTCGGTTTTTTCAGTGGTTTTGGCATCTTTGGAGTGAAGCGTTGCTCTGATAATAAATTGATGCTTTCATTTTCTGTGGGCCACCGAGTAAATTTGCTGTTAATTCTGGCTGGTTTCTTTTGCCCTACATCTTGATGTATCCACTGATATGACAACTTCTGGAGTTCGTTGTTGCTTAAGCTGTTCCTGTCAGTTGTCAGATCGGGCAAAAGCTGCAGTGATTCGATATTCGACTCAATAACATCCTCTTTATTAATTTGGTTGGGCAAATGTTGCTGCTCTAGTTCGTAAACGTTGATAGCAGCATCGATTGTTGTTGCATTACTCAATTGATTAGAATCCACTTGCTTGGCACTCAAGGATGCGACAGCTATGCCAAGCAACTCAAGAAAGAGCAGACAAATTGTAGAAAAATTCATTACTTTTGTTCTTAAGTTAAACGAAGTAATGAAAATGTTGAAAGATATGCTTGACACATGTTCTGAAATTGCTACAACTACTTCTACTGTTAACCGAGCTGTTAATGTTCACTTATTTATATATGAAAAATTTACGATGTAAGCCCAACTTGTGTTTGCTCAGTTTGGGTAGCAGCTGTGAGTGCATTTCTCAAGTTTTTGGCATTTTTGTTATCACTTGGCTTGATGAAATTTCTGCTTTTTACACAGACACACACACAGATCACACTATTTCATCAACCAAACATATTGTTATGCAAACTATTGAGCTGTGTTGACTTGAAACTTTTTTTTTCTAGAGTTTATTTGTGGCTTTTGTTGTCATATAAGATGTTGCTCTGTTGTTTTTTTTTTGACACTAGCAAATTAATGAAGCATGCAACTTGTGCACACAAGTCTGTTGAGCTTGAATAAAGAAATGCTTTTCTTATACAAGAGCCGAGGTCAATATTTTGTGGTATTACAAAATGACTGTAAACGTTGTTGTAAAAGAATATTTATGAAATATTTGATGGAAAAATAATATCAAGGCCAGTGTTAGAAAATGTACGAACCATCCAACTAACACACAAACTTGTATTTAGCTTGAGCAAACTTTGAAACAACAATTTCTAGAAAACAAGTTACTTCTATAAGCTCTCGTTATGACTTCTAAAAGAGTTAAAGTGCGAAAACTTTATTGTTTTTCAAACGCTGTTCTCAATTATAAATGGAATCTTTAACGAAACCACAATAGCTGAGGAAAACAAAAATTTTTGTGTGGGGATTGTTCGGATTCAAATCCACCCACCACTCGGTAAAATTGTATTATATAGAAAAAAGCATTGAAATTGAGAAAGCTTATGCTTATAGAAATTGTGGAGCAAACTACGAAAATTGTTCCAAAAGTTTCGGTAACACTTCAATAATAGAGATCTCACTGCTCACTGCACAAACGAGTTTTCTTAAGTTTATTGGAAGCTTTGGCAAGTTTCTCTAGGTTAGGTTAGTTTAATGTGCTTAAGACGACTACCCGTCTCGTGTTCTTTGGCCAATATAGACCCCTTGTGATACCATATAAACTCATTTAACCTGTTGTCGCCATTGTACCATCCCGTGGATTTAATGAATCTGCCAATTTTCTGTGGATCGTTGTAATGAAATTCAATACATAAGCTTATATCTGGAAAATAAATGTGCCAAATTGGATGAAAACCACGCCTTGAAACTCACCAGAACCACTGTAGCATACTGTCCTGTTCTGTACCAGGCTTCGGCAAAACTGCAGGAAAAATATGGAAATAAGAAAAAAAAAAATTTACAATTATGATTTGGAAGTTAACTCATATTTAACATATTTCTAAAATTTCATTACATTTTTATGAATAGTTTTCTTACAATAAACGTTTAATAACTAATATGTTTGACGAATAGTTAGTAAGAATAATATTGTCAAAATGTTAATATTGAAATATTTGAAGATCTTTACTAAGAAGAAATATATCAGATTCATATTATTAGCATTATATTTTATTCACGTGAGTTGCCTCAATGCTTCTGAATTTCATTTCGGACTGGCATCACGAAAAAAAAAAAAAACGAAATGGCCATTTCAGCCCTTGAAAGGACTTTGACCGAGCTTCTTATGATCAATTGTGTTGTGTGTGATGTGAAATTATTCCACAAAAATGATCGAGAACTGGACCTATAACGTTTTATGCCGACTCCGAACGGCTTATGTTCTCAAGAAGCTTTTCATGGCAGCTTTTACTCTCTGAGTTTTGCCATTGTCTGCAGAGAGGTGACGGCCGAACAGAAAAATTAATTCAATTCAAAAACTTTCTGTGTCGGATGGAGGACTGGCATCACAACCACGTATATATTCTTGCAGACCACAGTGGTAATCGTCTTATCAACAAAGAGCACTAACACGTTTTTGTTACTCTATGACGAACATGCTGTATCGTCCGGACCATCTTTATATCACCTAAGCCTTGCTCAAGGCTGATCTGTTTTTTGTTGTTGTGCTGTGCTAGCTGAGTACAAAAAGAGATGAATAGAGAGCAACATAGAGTTTATTGAAACTTTCGCAACAAAAACGCGTGAAAAGAAAACGATCAGGCAATGCATGGTAAGGGGATGATTTCTTAAAAAAATGTACACTTATATTAAATATATTTATCATTAAAATTTCGAAAGGAAAACACTCCTTACATAAATATAAATGAATATAAATGTAGCATAAATATGAAATTTTAAAAAATTTTTCATAAAGATTTGTATAGTACTTTTAGAGTTTAACTGGAAACAAAAATTTGCTCTTCAATTTTATATAATAGTATAAAGTATAATACAATATAATCTATACTCTTGCTAACTATTGTTTTGCTTACGTTCTAGTTCTTCTCCGAAATTTCTATAAAAGTCAAATTAAAGCTTCAACTATCGAATCACAAAATGTCTAAGCCGTATAGAAGCTAGTGTGTTGTTTGGGCGTAAAAATTACTATTTGTATTATACTGTATTATATATGATATTATATATAAAGAATAGCCATGGGTACCATAACGCTGCCTTGCGTTATTGTGGTGAAGCACTTTACTGCGTTATTGCGCTGATACATTTCTTTAATTAAGAGAAATGCTCTAGTTTCTTGCCCGTTCTTCTTTATTTGCTTATTTGAACGTGTTCGATTCCAAAAGTGTTATCAAATTTTCATTCAACTTCAAACTTCTCTGAACGAAAGGCTTCTTGACTGCATGTATGAAATTTAGGTTTGCTAATTTTTTACTGGATTAATGCGCTTCATTTAGACTTGCTTTGCATCGATTCCTTATTGATTAAGCTCTTTTCATTGAATTTGTGAGCAATATTTATTATAATAAGCTTGTTTGGATTAAGCCTATAGCAAAAGAAAGATATTTTTTTCTAAGTAAAGCGAAGCTGCTCTTACTTCACCATACAATTCAATACGTTATACAACCCAAAACATTAATATTGATATATGAATTATAACATTTTAAACTACTTCTTGACGCAATTGAGTTAACTCATTTTGCTTATATAGTAAACTGCACTTGAGTTGGTGTATCAGCGCAGAATTTTTTGCTGCGTTATCATGTCTAATAAATTGGCTTTAAAACAGATTGAGCTTTTGCTTTTAGAAATTGTAAATTCCACAGGTGCTCCAAAAGCTTCGCTGACACTTCCAGAAAGCTTCGGTAAATATATTCACACAGAGGACCCATAACTTTCGAAAACGAAAGCTTCGAAATTTCAACAAGTTTATTTACAGAACGTCTTTACTTCGGAAAAGCCTCACAATTTTATTTCAGCTGTGGCCTTATTATAACCAAATTAGTTTTCGGTTATAAGCACTGTAGAAGCCAAATCGAAGCTTATCTCTCTCCCCAGCAGTAAACATTACCCAACAAAACTTAATTAAGTTTCTTTCCAGCTCAATGCCAAACCATTCTTAATATCCTTTGCAATTCTTGCTGTGTACTGTCAGGCTGTCTTCATGTTTTGAGCTCTTATTAAAAATGTACCATGTTCGTCTAGCCTCTGCCCCTCTCTCAATTCTAGTTGTTATTTTTAAGGCTTTATTAAATGTCATTCTATTGCCCACTCTTTCGAGCTGTTTGTGTCCAATTGTTTTTATCTTAACACTTCATTGTGAAGTATTTTCAAAGGATATTTGTCATCATCTTGTGACAGTTTTCATTTGAACAGCAATAAAGAAAATGTCAGCAACAACACGTTGTAAAAATACATTTTTTCAAAGCCACAAAAGATATGAGAATGTGTGTGAGTGACAAAGATGTGTTCGGTTGGGAAAGGTGCTGTTGGGCAAAAGTCCGGGAGAAAAACATCAAATATCAAAGGATTCGCACAACAGCAGAATTTAATGAAAACTATGAAAAAGGATATTACTTTCATTCATAACAAATCTTAGATGTATGAAGCAGATCAAAATATTTTTACTTTAAGTTTTTTCGAAAACAACACATGTTGTACAGTGCTGTGCACATATACACAGATTTGCGGGTTGACGGCAGAAGAACCATAAAGAAACTTATGCGTCTCATAGACTGCCAAGTGAAGCTTTAAAATGTCCAAACTCTGCACATTGCAAGATTCTGAATTATGAGAAAGTGACAACTTCATGCAATGAGTTAGCATTTATTACGAAATTTGTAGCATTTTGGTGGCTATTCTTATGGCATTTTTGTGTCAGTTTTATGGCATTCTTGTGTGTTTTATGACGATGTTGATGAGCAGAATGGTGATGAGGATAATGATGAAGCTGATGATGCTGCTCGCTTGGATAGCTGCTGATAAAGTGATGTTGATAACCAGAATTACACACATTTTAAATTGCACTTTTGTGGATTGTTTTGTAAATAATGTTATTTGTAAAATGGTTTGTTATTCTGCTTGCATGCGAAAGTGAGCATGATGTTCAAGGAGAACCTTTGAGTTTTCATCTCTTTTTGAAATGAAGCTTCTTAAGGTGCGTGTACAATAGTAGAGTGAATTAAATGTGACTTTAACCGATGAAATGTGAAACGAATTCACCACACTCGCTTACACCACACATACGCTCATTGCTTGTATTTATTCTAGCAACAAAATACCCTGTAGGAAAATCAACTAATTTAAAAGTAGTTGATAAAGTAGTTTTTTGTCAACCCCGACTAGTTGAAATTCTGACTTTTTTCCATAGAACGCACTAACATATTTTTTATGGTGATGTCCGCTAAATAAGTCAATTGACTTTCGTCTGCATATATTTTCAACTACTTGTTAAATTAGTTACATTTAAATTATTTTTTTAATTGCTTTAAAATAACCAATTGAAAACTATTACTGATGGCCAAAAGTTAATAATATTTGATGAAATAACATGGTTAAATATATATAAGCTTGTAATCTAATAAAAATTTTCAATGAAAACATGCCAACATCCTTAATATAATTCAAAGTAGTTTATCAATCACTGGTTTTTAAGTAGTATTTCAATTACTTCATATATTGAAGTGGATGCCGCCTTAATATAATTCAAAGTAGTTCATATACTGGTTTATTTTAAACTAGTTTTTTAATTAGTTGTTTTTAAAAACAAGTTAGTTTGTTCCTAAAGGGTAGTTATTGCAAATATATTTGTGTTTGCACTGTGACTCGAACTCTCGACCAATAGGCTTTCAGTCGTATGTTTTATGCTCTACGCCATGTAAATATGTTAAATCAAATATCAGTTTTACTATTAAGTATTAATTTCCCTCTTCTTTGCTTGCCTGATGGTCTGCGATAGTGTCTTGATTGACAAAGTTTAAAAGGCATTACAATATAGAAAATTCTTAAAAATGTCTTAAAAGTGTACTGCATATCGCTTCGTTTCGTGTTACTAGTATTACGGCAATAGATTAGTGGTGCCATTTGACTATTCTACTTTAGTTTAAGTGTATTGAAGAAAATAATTATTTTCAACATTTTTTCAAAGTATCGGTCTTAGTCGGTTCTAATTTTTTCATGAGTACTTACATTGGAAAAAATTGCACAAATACACAAATAATCAAAATATACTAATATTTGTTTTTGAGGTTTAAAAGTTCACCAAATTTATAATTTTCAATATTTTTCAGCATAATTCAATATAAAACTGGCGCAATATTGGTTTTTATTACAAAAGGTATAACTTTTTTGAGCTGACAAAAAAATTAGATGTTTGGTAAGGTTTCTTCCGTTGCATTAAAAATGAAAAACAAAAACCATGAAATTTTTGAAAAATTATTTCAATTGTGCAAATTCTCGTACTTTGTGTTAACTAATTTTTGGAAATAATGTTCCTTATTCCTTAAATATAAATACCATAATTTATTCTTATTCCGATAACACGCATAAGTTACAAAAACTGTCATCGATGGATGGTTGTCCAATGAGGAAGAAATTCAGCAAGGAATGTGAATGGACTTGCCGATGCTGACGAGGTAATGGCACATATGGATGGATGATAACAATTTCGCAAAAGTTGTGGGGAAAATCAAAAATTGAGACTACCGAGAACTTTGGGGATCACAAACTGGGTCCAATCTACTTTTGCCAAGTGCCTTAAGTTTCAATGCCGGCCATGCCCGAATCAAATGTTTTGGAGCCGCAGCCCAGCACATCCACTGAATGGTTCAAGCTGAAACGGTCACCTCATGTCAACCGAAATAGCGCCGGTTGTCCCGACTAAGCCGTGGGCTGATTTCGGAGCTCCCAAATGAAGAAAAAGTAAAGCGTCATCAACCGAAGTCGTAAAATATGACAAACAGCCAAATAATGCTCAATTAAACGGAAGTTGTAACGAAGTTGGACATATAAAAGGTGGTTAAATTTTAAGGGCCGATGTTGAATGTGAACCACACCTAAACGTCAAGTTTTTTCTGCATTTCATTTGACATTTCTCAATTTCAGACCAATTTAATTTGAACCATTGAAAGATACACAATCGAGCAACGCGTTAAAGTTATTCAGGCTTATTATGAAAATGGGTGGTCAAATCAAAATGCATATCGTGCACTTCGTGATTTTTTCGGTCAATTTAATCGTCCAAATGTGAGCAAACCGGATCTGTAGGAGATGTGAAAATACCAGTGCATGCTCGTACAGCTCGTACTGCAGAAAATATTGCTACTGTTCGAAATAGTGTGGCTGAAGGGCCGTCCACCTCAACTCGTCGTCGTGCCCAACAATTGCACCTCTCACATCATAAAGACTTGCATTTACACGCTTACAAGGTGCAATTGACTCAAGAACTAAAGCCTCTTGACCATTTCAAGCGTCGTCAATGGTCAGAATGGTGGCAAGAAATGGCAACAGTGGACGATCAATTTTCGAAGAAAATCATCTTCAGTGATGAGGCACATTTTCACCTCAGTTTTCACCTTGGATTATCAGAATGATAATCCAAGAGTGATTGTCGAAAAACCAATGCACCCACAAAGAGTGACTGTTTGGTGCGGTTTATGGGCTGGCGGCATCATCGGGCCGTATTTTTTCCAAAATGAGGTCGGTCAGGCAGTTACTGTGAATGGTGTTCGCTATCGTGAGATGATAACGAACTTTTTATGGCCCGAATTGGAAGATATGGATGTGGACGATATGTGGTTTCAGCAAGACGGTGCCACTTGCCACACAGCTAAGAAAACAATGGCGCTTTTGCGCGACAAATTCAATGGCCGTGTTATCTCACGTGGTGGCGATGTCAACTGGCCGCCAAGACCATGTGATTTGACACCGTTGGACTTCTTTCTTTGGTGTTATTTGAAAGAAAAGGTGTTCGTCGATAAGCCAGCAACAATTCAAGAGCTAAATTTGCTAATTTTGCTAGGTTTAGTTCTTTTTTAAAAAAAATCTAAAAGCAATTGTTTACAAGAACTAATAATATTAAAAACGTTATTACTTTTGTTTTTATAAAAAGGCGAAAATACCAAATTTTAATTTTATAAAAACTAAAATACCAAAAAAATAAAACAAAATTTAGAAAAATCGAAGAGGCCGATTTTTTTTTTTTTTTGGAATTTTAAACTTCAGTTATTTGTTGTGCATTATTTCCATACAAAATTGACCAAATTTCACAAAAATGAAAAGGAGCAAATAAAACTTTGTTAACGGAAAACAGATAAATTTTTAAAGAAAATATTTTAAATTTATCGAAGTCGATAAGAACTACTTTTTTTACCTGCAAAAATTTGGTAATTTTTGAGTTTTAAAGCTTCTTTTAAATACTTAAGCGAGGTTTCAGGCAAACATTTTTTTGAAAATCAAATTTTTTTTGAAAAAATATCCTCCAGAAGCATAACATCAGCACTTATTTTTGTTGATGTGTAAGCATTTTGGAGAGCGCTCAGCAACGGTAACAAAAAAAAAACGAATAGAAAAAAAGAACAAAGGAAAAAAGTGTTTCTTGTAAATAATCGGATGTTTAAAAAGAGTGCGCATGGCAAGAAGCATAATAGTTAAGTATATTTGGTGTTATAATAATTTTTATATAGCTTTTTATGTACTTAATTATAAAAAAACGATTGAAACTGAATTGATTCGAAAATAGAAAACATTTCTTTTTAGGTAAAATGTAGATTTTCGCTGATGTATTTGACTGAACTGCTGGCCCAAAGCTTTCTAAGGGAGGCGTTTTAAAGCACTATCAATGGTTGGAAATCAGTGATGTGATTTGTTGGGATTTCGGGCTCAATTTGGGATATTTGCCCTATTTGAGAACGTGTGGGATTTTGGATGATTATGTGGGATTTTCTACAACGTGAAGTCAGGAAAGCAACATTTTTCCATTAAGCAAAAAAGGCAAGTCATCCCATTTCAGAAGTGTTCGCTTTGCTCCGAATAAAATTTTATTCAGTTTCATTCATTAGAGATTAAATAAGTCATATTATTATTTGTGATAGTTCAAGTTCCTTATATATGTTTGTAGGTTAACATTTTATTGATCTCAATGTATTGTTATTATAATTCAGATTTATAAAGTTTCTATATGAATTTATAAATACTCGTATCGCCTATGGCTGAAATTCGTCCATATCAAAATCGATTTTTCTTTTATTTTTTTGCTGAACGCACCAACCCATAGCCTGAACAGAAGTATTGAACAAAATAAACAATTATAAATGTCTTTACATGTATTATATGAAGAAAGTAGCAGTTTAACAGTTTTTTTTCGACGCTGACGCGGTGGCAAACTTATTTTGTTGAGAGAGAAATTAAGAGAAAGTACGAACAACAATAATGCTGCAATAATTCTACTCTTGCTTATGTTTGTTACAGTAACGATGTTTAATAGAGCCGTGGCGTTATGTATTTTGTTATTGCCTTCTCATTGCCCCATTGGGAAAAAAAGATTTTTACATTTGCTTAGTTTTATTACCTATCTTAATGACAATATATTCAAATAAAAATTATATTGTGCACATCTACTCGAAAATACCTTTCCATCGATATATGGTAAGTTTTCTGTGAATATGTTGAATTTAACACAGGTAAAAATGGATCACAAATTCTTTTGCTTGTGTATTAATATATGGATTGTTTTGTTTTGTTTTGTTTGGTTTCGTTAATAAAAAACATTTTTACTTTAATATATTTAAAAATTTTCTGATGATTATTTCTTTTCATAACTTGAATGAAAAAACTGGTATAAATATTTTGTTGGGTTTTTTTCTTGGCTTTTTCGTGCTATTTTGGTGGGGTAAACAGGGGTAAATCGAAATGCGATCGGGATTTTTCGGCAAAAAATTGTCGGCCTTCAAAGTTGGGCGTCGAAAAAAAGGTATGATGCTTGCGGCCCGGATAACCCAACTTCGGATGATCTGAAATGAAAAAAGTAAACGGCGTCAGATTCAGTACAGGTGTAATTCTGGTCTTTATCTCTATCAAAATTTTGCGATTATTTTTTACAAAATGGCGGTCATTGAAAAATGAAAAACCGATTTTGGGTCTTTTTTTTGTAGCTTAATGTAAAAAAAATAATAGTAAAAAGTTGTTTAAAATGGCGATTGAGGTAGGAACCAGAATGGTGACAATTCTGCGACGATTGCACTTTGTTGCATCAAAATCGGTTCAGAACTACGGGCGCAATCTGGAGCGCCAAGCTCGAAAAACGTGGTTTTGAGATAAACGCGTTTAAGTTTGAAGTTATATTCTTGCATCAAAAATAGAAATTGAAATGGAAAATTTCAGCATGCAGTTTCAACAATTATCTGTCGATTGCACTTGGTTTTATCAAAATCGGTTCAGTAGAACCGGAGAAACGTGACTTCGAAGTTCAAAAACGTGATTTTGAAAAAAATCAAAGAAAATTTTAGGCAGTAAAACATTTTTTTTTTTGTGAAATACTTACATATATCAATCTGCAATGCCAGCCCCATAAAGAACTCCTTCCTCTCTTTGTGCTGTTCGGGCATTATACCTTCTTTTGATGTGGACAGAGCTCTGGCTTCGGACCTTTTCAAACGTTTTTCGTTCCGAGACATGGCGAAATCGTATGTGACGTTGCCAATCGGGATGCCTATTAGGTTCATTATTTGAAGTATTGGCAAAAAACCTTCTTTAAATATGACTGTTGCAATATTTATTTATTTATTTATTTATTTAATTATTTCAGTCTATGATCAAGGTTCTTACAGACTACGCAAGTAATAAAAAAAAAAAAAATTTTAATAACAAAATATATATAAATAAATCCATAATTCTAATTATATAGGACCATAACTAAAAATGACTATTTAATAAATGCTTCATTGACAATTTAGACATAGAGAAATCAACATTACACTTAGCTGCTAAAACATTAAAATTCCATAACGCCCTATATAATGGAGAATTAACAGCATAGTTTGTTTTAAACGTCTCAAGGTAAAATATATCCGATCTTCTGAGCATTCTTGATGGAACATTGAAATCAATTAATTCTAATAACTCAGGACAGTCAATATTACCCGACACTAGATCAAAAATGAACAAAAGTGATGAAATAGTTCGTCTAGATTGCAGAGATTGAAGATGAATAAGTAGACACCGGGCATTATAAGAGGGAATAGGCTCTACGAAATTTAAAGTTCTTAATGCAAATCGAACGAAAGATTTTTGGACACGTTCCAGTCGTAAGATATGGACATCATAAAAAGGGCTCCATATAAAAGAACCATATTCCAACTTTGAACGAATAATAGAAGTAAAAATAGATTTAAGTGTGTAGGCATCTAAGAAATTTGAACTACTCCGGCGCATGAAAGCTAACAACGCATATGCTTTAGGAATTAAGTAATCCAAGTGGCTAACAAAAGAAAATTTAGCATCAAAAATTATACCAAGATCCTTAACCTCATTTGCACACCTTAAAGGAACATTGGCTAACTTATAGGACGTCAATTTTGGGCGACTAGACTTCGAGAACCTGGCAAAAACACATTTATCAATGTTAAGACTAATTCGATTTAATGTACACCAGTTATAAAGAGCATCAATGTCAATCTGCAGCAAAATTGAATCAGAGAAATTTCGAATTTTTAAAAAAATCTTAAGATCATCTGCAAAGAGTAGGCACTTAGAATGCTTAAAGACATTGGTAATATCATTTATGAATAAAATAAATAATAGTGGGCCCAAAATGCTACCTTGTGGAACCCCAGATGAGGCTATGAAAGAAAGGGAGTTACAATTTTCAATGCTAACAAAACATTTTCTGTTACTTAGATATGACGATAGCCACATAAGGGCTGTAGAGTGGAAACCAAGTTTCTCTAATTTATTGATCAATAGTGAATGGGAAACTTTATCAAAAGCTTTTGCAAAATCCGTGTAGGCAGCATCAACTTGACAACCAGAATGAAAAGTGGAGATACAATACTGTGTAAAACAAGCAAGGTTCGTTACTGTGGACCGACACGGAAAAAAACCATGTTGAAGTGGTGTAATAAGGCTTTTAACTGCAAAAAATATTTTCTGTTTCACGATATGCTCAAAGAGTTTGGACACTGTTGATAATTTAGAAATCGGTCTATAATTGGCAATATTATTTTTATTACCAGATTTAAAAATAGGTGTTATAGATGCCACCTTCCAGTCAGATAAGAAATTTCCTGAATTAAGGGATTTATTGAAAATTATTTTAAGTGGCTTAACAAGAGAAACACAGCAATTTTTGAACAGATACGAAGAAAACCCATCAATATCAGGTTTCATGGAACTTTTAAGATTTCGAATACCATTTACGACATCAGTTTCAGAAACAGATAACGAACCAAAATCAATGGAATGGAAATGTTTACCATCATATTCCCCAGCATAGTCAGTTTTCTGCTCAAAGTTACTCTGGAAAAATTCAGCAAAAAGATTAGCTGTTTCACGCGCAGAATATGAATGTTTGTTCTTATAGAACATAGTACTTGGAATATACGATGTCTTCCTTTTGGAATTTACAAAGCTCCAAAATGCTTTCGGGTTTGATTTAATATTGGACTCAACACTCAGAATATATTGCTTAAAGAGATATTTATCAAGAAAGTTAAATTCTCTCATGTAATGCCGATATTTTATAAAGAACTCAGTTTTATTCGAGGTAGCAAACTTTTTGTAAAATTTATTCCTTAAATTTTTGAGTTTTTTCAGACCTGGAGTATACCAGGGAGATTTAAACGATTTTTTTAAAGAGCGTGGAATACGTTCATTGCATATTGATATCAATGACGATTTAAAGAATTTGAAAGCCGTATCAAGATTAAACGAATTAAGCCTACTGTTCCAATCAATATCACAAATTATGCTGTTAATCAGTTCCCAATTACAGTTATTAAAATTAAATTTGAATTCTGAAGCTTTATGAGATAAAAATGAATAAAAACCTAAATCAATAGATAACGGAGTATGATGTATATCCGAGGTAGATATGGGAAAAACTGATTCAAATAAATTAAAATTAATATTGCTGCTAATATAAACCAAATCAAGAATTTTATGTAATTTGTTAAAACAACTATTTACTTGCATTAAACTAACATCAAAAAAACTATCAATAACATAAACCTCTAAGTCACTGATTACATTTGATGGAATAAGTCCAGTCTCAGCATTCACGAACGACCAGGAAATTCTGCTTAAATTTAAATCACCCAATACGCAAAGCTGGTTACTTCCAAGATGGTTTGTTGATAAATAATGCACATTGTCAACGTGCATTTTATACAGGGCAAAAGCACTCCCAGGTGGAATATATGACACACATACAAACAAAGCTTCAGAAGACCCTTTAATTTTGACACAAAGTTGATCCAAAAGTGTATCATTACATTCAAGCGGAAATAATGAGACTTGCAATGTTAGTTTCACAGCTATCAGGACATAATATAATTGGCAATCTCAATAGTGCGTGCGCCGGTGTGCATCAGAGTACTGCAAACTCACATAAAAATATTCATACGTAATCAACACTATAAAAATCATGCCTCTGCGTTCAATCGATCAGATTTGCTCGAATGCATATACTCGCTGTTGAGTTAAATTCAATCAAACCATGTGCTTCGTGTTGGCTCAGTGAATTTAATCAACGGACGTCTTCGGATATATATTTCATGCTTGTTCGTTGGGCTCAACAACGATTATTTTCATCAAGAATGATACGCAAAAAGCAAAAATCAGCACGTATCAGTTTGTTCGTGTGCAGACAGAGTTAGAGAGAAAAAGAGAACAAGAAGAAGAAGGTTGAAGTTTTTATAACGATTGACTGCAAACAACTAAATTTAACTATTTCTTTGAGTTATCATTTACGAAACACATATCTGTATACACTTCAACGCCAATACACAAACATGTGAATTCAATCCGTCAATCAGCTCACACAAACGATGCCTTCAGCAGTATCATTTTATTTTATTCAACCCCAACATTCGTTCACTCAAACATGTGAGTTCGATCAGACGAACTCGAACTCAAACTGACACAAAAGACGCGTTCGCCAGTAGTGTGCTGATTTTATTCAACGCTGAACTTTGTTGAATGAGTTGAGTTGAGTAAGAATTCCAGTGAATGATTTAATGAAGCAAAAAGTGAGTTTTGCAGTTCTCTGGTGTGCATATGCTTCGGTGCGAATGACCACAGCACTGCGTTGAAAGATTCGTTGCTGTTTTGAGTTTCGGAGCCAAGGCATCTGTTCAACATATCATCGGCTGACAGTGCTTCGTAAATAGGTTTGATTGCTTCCTGGACTCTCTGATTTAGTGTTGCATATGTATGCTTGAAGCGCGCGCGTCCGGTTTATAACTCAATTCAAAGTGAACTAAGCACCGCCATCATTCGAATACCTAAGCTCTAAAATGTGTATTCATTTATTTTTGAAATGCGTATACAAACAAGTTATTACCTACTTAAGAACGCGTTCAACGAAATTCGGTGGTTGCTTTAAACCGTTGAATTCAAAAAGTAGCCAATTTAAGCAAATCGCATTTTGGCGAAAACATTGCTGCACAAAAAAGACCATATCTCCTAAAGTATTTCGAATTTCAAAAAAACCCTTTTAGGACGATATTGTCAAATATCCAAGCTATAAAAATATGCAAAAAAAAAATAAAAAATTTTTTGCCAACCAGTAATACTCCCTTAATCAGAATCACTGTTGCAAATTCCAACCCTTATTTTGAATGAAATCAAAAATATCTCTCTCTCTCTCTCTCTCTTCCTCTAAAGCTCTCTTTATGAGGCACTCAAAACCAAAAAGAGTGCAACGAACTGCTGACTCAAAGCTTTCCACGAGAGGTCTTTTGAAGCAATTCAAAGTGAACTAAGCTGAAATGCTATTTTCCTGTGACATGTAATGATAGAACTACAGTGGTGTGTCATACGTGGACTCAGCGCTTTCAGCTGACTTGCAAGCACTCAAAAAGGCCTTTCGGAGTGCTTTTTTCCCGCTTGGTATATACTATATAAACTCTATCTTGTTGAGGAAAAAAAATTTTGTATTGTTACAGTTTTATTTTAAGTTTGACCGTTTCGATGCTTTTAAAGTTTAAAGATTTAAATGCGTTTTTCTCGAAACATACTTTTTCAAAACGGCCCACACTGCTGCAATCAAACTAATCGACCGATTTTAATTTTTTTTTTTTAATTTGTTTCCTTTCATGGTCAAAAATTTCGTAAATTTTTCAACTGTTATTTCAACGGTTCATAATTTTTTTAATTTTGGATTTTTTCATTCCATTTTGGTAAATGATGTGCATTCAAGTGCCTATTTTCGAATGTATTTTTTTTCTTTTTTTAGACAATCTGGAGTTGCGTTATGATGTGGGCCGATTTTCAACTTTTTGAAGGACACCAACATCAGCCTTAATAAAAAAAAATTTTGTTTTTACTCAAACTAATGATGTAAAATTAACATGCAAATGGATTTCTTTTTATAAATATAATGAACTTTTTTTGAAAACATCTTCTAAAATTTGCTTTCATTTTTACTGCTTTTACCTAAGGCCTCCCTTAAGTAATTTCTTTTGCAAAATATGATCTTGACATTTCGTGTTCTATAAAATAAATCTTTTTTTATAACTGTACCAAAATTTAAAAAATTTGTATGTAAAAATACCTCATTTCCTGCAATTAAATTGTTTAAGTTTAAAAATCTCGCATAATTTTATTAATAAAGGTATTTACAAAATTCTTTTTGGTTTTTGACTGTTGTAGCATAAGCTTTTGATTTGCATATTTGCAATTGTTTTGATTCTGTATTTTATTGATTTTTGGGCGCAACCCAGTGTGCATCATGACAAAGTGTTGAGAGCTGGGATGTTTCGTCAATTATGACACATTTAGAGAAATTTAAAAATTTATATTCTTGCTCTAAAGGCAGAAAAACTGTAAAATAAAATGCTGAAAAGTGCTGCCTTATCAGCAAAGCCATGTAATCGGCTTTGAAATAGCATAAATTTACCTTTAAGCATGGCGCTGAACGCAAGCAAACAAAAAAAAAAAAATATAAATAAATTCTCAAGAAGCGCATTGAAACAATCACCAAGATCTTTTAATTTATTGCGCTCGACGGAAAGAACCATGAAAAGTTGCTGGCATATAGAAAAAAAAAACAAAATCAAAAAATAAAATTGTTACAACGTCAACAAGGAAGCAGAACCAGTTGCAGGCGCGCCCCATGCTTGGCTCCTGGACGCTTGGTACTTTCTATGCTAATCGCGATTTGACCCAAAGAAATAAATGTTTGTTTTTTTGTTGGCTTTTTGCACATGTTTGTGCCAAAATTTTCACCGCATACAAATACAGACACTTGCAGCAAAAGCATGAAAAATGGTCGATTTCACGGATTTTATTTCCATTCAAACAGGACACAAGCCCACATAAATAACGCTTCACAGTGAGCGCTTCCGTTTGTGTGTGTTTGTGGCCATGACCCGAAAAAAAATAAAACAAAAAAACAAACAAATTCAAAAACAAAAACTAAAAAAAACCGAATGGACTGAACATGAATTTTCGCAGGATTAAGTGTGGCGCATAGTCGGCAATTGACACACTCGCACACGCACATTATCAAATTGTAACAAAATACCGTTGATGCTCGATTCACTAACTCGTGTGTATGTGTGAGCTTGAGTATTTCCAAACGTGAGCTGTGTTCAATTTATTATGCTTTTTCTAGTTTTTTCTGTTTTCTTTTATATATATATTTTTTTTCAATAAAATTTAAATGCCAACCACATCATTTGTTAGCGATGAGCAAAAATTTACACATTGTCCTTGATGTCACAGGAGTTGGTGGAGTTAGAGCGGAGGAATATAGAAGGCAGAGGAGCGCACAATTTGCTTGTGGTTATTCGACCGCATAAATTAAAGCCATACACTATGATTTTGTGTTAAGTTTGTCGATGTGTGTTTCGTGTGGCTTTGTGCTGAAAAAGCAGCAACTGTGTGTAATACTTGAGAATGTGGCGAGCTAACTGCGGGCTAGTCATGTTTGTAGCATGATTTTAGGCTGGATGATTTATCATGAAAGATTGATGGCGAGTTCATAGGAAAAGTCAGTCAAGTCTAGTCGAGTTGACTTAAATGGATATTAAAAAGGGATTTTTATCATTTAATTCAATGTCCAGGATTGCGACGACACATACGACACACACGTACGCACACTTGATGCTGTGAAGGAACTCGGGTTGTGCTACAAGCAATAATTTATTTAAAAGGAGCAACCAGCGAGTTGAAGAATGTCAATGATAAGGAGCTACTCGATAATGTCGCACAAAAGAACGATAAGCTTATACTAAGTTGAAGATCAAAATAATTTGTTTCCATTTAATAGCATTAATTTTAAATTTATTTTATACCCACATCTTGTTTTCTATGCTTACATATTGTCACCTAAAATCCAAAATCTCGTAAACAAATTTTGAATGTTTTTTCAGGGGAAACTGAAGTAGTTTCAAAATGGTTAGTGTATTAGCTTTTGAAGCCAATTTTTTTTCCGAATTTTGTTCAATAAACACTTCTTTTTGAAGGTATGCAGTTAAAATGTTGCAAAATCAGTCAAATGCATGACAATAAATCAAAAACTCTATTTACAATTTCCATATAACGACTTTATGGGCTTGAGGTGATGAAATAAATAAATAAATAAATATGAGAATGTGTAATATAAATAATTTTCATAAGTTATCAAAAGTTACCAAGTGTACGTTTTTTCGTAGGGCCATGTATTTAGGTTGCCATGTATTACCGGTGCTTTCGCTGGGCTTACAGGCCCAAGTAAGCCATTGTTCCGAATTATTTCTCAAACCAGCCTGTGCTTTTTGTGAACCTTCATATGTCAAGTAGGGGTGTGCTCACTAACTCTCCCAAGTCTTTGAAAAATCTGTTCCCCATGTATCGGAGTAGAGGATTATGTAAATTTGGACATTCGCATTGAAAATCAGTTATTTTTTGTACTCTTTCCATATTTTTGCAGCTTTTATAGGAGTCTAGCACTGTTATGCACATCTTGTTTGCGATTACCCCAAATGGGACAAGGACCTCTAAGAACTCCAATAAGAATTTGGACTACCCACAAAAATTACTACCCTTGTGGGGGTGAGATTTTTTCGTTGCACAGTGTGAGAATTCACGAATCTAGCTGGACAAAATTAATAACTCCAGAACTAGTGGGCCAAATTTCCTGAAATTTGGTATAAGGGTAGGTAGCAAGGTTCATTAATACAGGTTAAGTCACTTGAGAGAAGCTCGGTCGAACTGTCAGAATGGATAAAAGGAAATCAAGAAAAAAAAAAAACCTGAATCTGTACAATTTTTAGCTAACAGCTACTTTGACAGTTCGAGCAAAGGCAGAAAAAGAGTGCTTTTCTCTCAAGTGGCTTAACCTATAAAGTAAGTAGTATAACCTTTTAAAGTAGCATGTAAAAATGGGCTGGATACGACAAGGAGGCGTGGCATCATCAATAAAATACTACATATCTTTGAGCAATGTTGATGGAAAGTATTATTTTATTAAGTATTTTAAATTTTTTTGAAATAAGAACTTAAATCAATATAACATTTTTTTCTTTAATGGAAGAAACTAACATTTAGATTGCTATAATAACCATATTTTCATGTGAATATATTAGGCTATAAAATATCAATTCGAGTTGAAAGTCAAATAAACAAAACCAAATAATATAATAATAATAATATTATTTGATATAACATAAATTATATTAATAATTGAAGACATGAATAGATGAGAAAACTGAGTTCAAAGTTTCACATTTGTGCTGAAATCTATATTAAATCAAATTTTGTCAAGTAGCTAATTCCCAAAATAGCCACAAACATGGTTGTTTAAATTTTTAAAATTGCTTGTATATACATAAGACCTTCATCCATGCATAGATCACACAAAATCCGAAAATGCGAAATATCACCTTCATATATATATATATATAATATAACTCTGCATTCTTATATCAATCTAAATCATTACTAATATATAAATTGCTATGGAAATTATTCTCCTCCATTTTGGAAGCAGCTTCATTCTCGCTTGTGTAATTTATTGGTGGTTTCTTCAACAAATCTAATACTTCATCTGTAATTTTGCTGTTTTTTGGAGGGGAATTAAACTTGCAATAAGAGGATCTGACGAAAATAACAGTCTACGTAGCAAATCGGTTCAAGTGTCGATTCGACATGTCTTCCGCGTGAATAATTCTCGGTATTTCCAACTGTTCTTATATCATGCCCCTTGAGTTTTGCTTCGAGAGTTAACATTTTTAAGTCTGAATTTCTGACAAATGAAGTTACTAAAAAATTAAAAACCATATTATTAAATAACGACTTGCAATCATATATAATGCCTGCACTTTCAAAATTTTTAAAACAATATATTTTAATCACGCCCGCAACTGTAATCAGGGTAAAACTTCTACCACTAAATTCATTTTATAATTTATAAAATTGATCAAGTTTTCTTGCCGTTTGCATGCCGAACCTGTTGGTTTTTGTTTATTTTTATGTTCATATTCGTAATAAAGGAAGAATTCTATATGACACATCAAAAATTTCTTTGAATTGGACAACTTTTTTTTTCTTACTTTTGTCTACTTAGATTATGAAATTCTCACACAGTGCGTTTTAGGGAAAATGATATAGAAAACAAAATCAGAAAACTCCACATCAATTACATCAATTTTGAAATGTTGTTGAAAATGGCAGATGAGAGCATTTCAACATTCTTTCAAAAACAAAAGTTTCATCAAAGTGTTATGCACTAAAAAACTAAATTTAAATTGCTATTGGAAGAAACCTGACAGTTATATATTCGTTGACATAGCTGGTTTTATATGCCCAGCAGTGTACATATGTTTCTTTTACACGGATGTGAAATTGTTCCCGGATTTGCATTACCTATAGGTCAATTGTGTGAAGACGCACTGGAAGCAAGATACAAAGAATTTAGAAAACATCGACTTTATTATACCTGAAAATACTCAAGAGTCAGCTCTAATACGGATTTAATGTGAATATTGCTGCTGACATCCAACCCTCTCCTCACATCCAAGAGAAATATGAAAACAAAATCAAATCTATAGTAGATGCAGAAGTTGAGAAGTACATTTGATAGTATCTATATATATATATATATACAGTAACTAAAGGTCTATCGCTAAGCTCTCATCGATTCCTAAACTTTTTGAGCGGATCGTGTACGATCGTGTACGAAAATTCATTGTGGTGAAGTCATAACAACTCGTCAGCATGGTTTTGTTAATGGCAGATCCACTGTGTCTAATCTTCTTGATTTTACAACATTCTGCTTAAATTCGATTGACTCTGGTAACCAGGTCGACTGTGTTTACACTGACTTTAGTAAAGCTTTTGATAAGTTACCACACAATCAAATTTTATTTAAGCTCAAGTTGGGATTTCCGCAATATTTTGTAAACTGGATTAGATCGTATTTGGTGGAGCGATCTTATCCAATACGTTTCCGAGTCGTACTGTCTTCTGAATTTATTGCTGAATCAGGTGTTCCTCAGGGTAGTCACCTTGAACCACTTCTGTTTATTTTAGCAATCAATGATGTAACTCACATCATAGAACACTCTCATCTGATTATCTATGCAGATGATATGAAAATATACAGAACGATTAATTCTAGAGATATTTCAGATCTAAATACTCCAGTCTGATCTAAAATCCTTTGAAGTTTGGTGTTCTAAAAATAATATGTTTCTAAATCCAGATAAATGCCAAACTATGACCTTTTCGAGAAAAAGGAATATTTTTATTTTTGATTATAAGATTAAAGATACTGCCTTGAGTCGTGTAGACACCGTCAAAGACCTAGGTATATGCATGGATTCTAAGCTGTCATTTAATATTCATATTGACAATATTTCTAAAAAGGCATCTTCAATGCTTGGTTTTATAAAACGCTGGGCCAAAGAAATTAATAGCATGATTACAACTACAACGTTGTATTATTCAATCGTGCGTCCTCACTTAGAGTATGCAAGTCAAGTTTGGTCCCCAAGTTACAATGTGCATGTTGATCGAATAGAAAGAATCCAAAAACGTTTTGTTCGGTTTGCTGTAAGGGGCTTAAGTGAAACGGACATATTAGACCTTCCACCTTATAAGGATCGTTTGAAACTGTTAAAAATGCAGTCTTCAAGTGACCGAAGGAAATATGCAGATATCGTCTATTTACAACAACTCATAGTAGGTGTTTCCGATTCTCCAGAACTTGTTTCTCATATAAATTTTAACACTAACCGTAGAAGCAGTAGAAACGCTAACAATTTAATTTATTTACCATTCAGTAGAACAAATTATATGGCAACAGCTCCTTTAAACCGCATGAGTACCTTTGTTAACAATTTTAGCGTTTTTGATGTTAACTTGTGAAAAGGTCAACTTAAAAGTAGATTAAAAATAATTGTGTAATTTAATTTATATATGCATGGTTAGTTTCTATGTCTTGTGTTGTCCCTGAGCCCAACACATTCATTGGTAGGTACATTTTTCCCACATTAACTTGTTTGTGGTCACTAGTATGCATAACATTGATATTTTTCAATGATTTCTGGGTCGTGGCTTTAAATGGGTTAATGCTGAGGAAGTGCGAAAAAGCTGTAGTATCTGAACTCTGTTGTTATTGCATGTGATTTGAAGTAGTTGATGAAATCCATGATTCTGATTCTGAAGAAAAAGTCAATAGCGTTGATTCGGAATGAAGTTCATTAAAAAATATTTGTAAATAATTTTATTAATTTATAATATATTTATGAGTTTATTAAATGCCGTTGACCAAAATACATATTTTACTTATTTATGCTTTACAAGTTTCAGTACTGCTACTGCAACTTAAATAAAGTGTGTGTTAAATAAAGTGTGAATTTTCAGTACACATCTATAACTTTATTTTACTAGCCTTCTGACCAAGTATTGCTAACATCGGCAAATCTTAACAAGTACCTCCCATATAAAATCATGTAAACAATTGATATAGGTTAAAGGGAGTTACCCCTAGGCACTAATCGATTTTAACTATTTTTTCAAATTTTTCTACACATTATCATAGAAGCACTCCTATTTTTATCCAACTTTTATATGGAATCAACGCACTGTACGTTGTATCCATTAACAATCTCGTAAAGCTAATAGATATACTTTAAGATATAATAAACGAGTTAATTCTGTGTGGCATCTATGTAACTGGAGCGAGTTCTGGCACCCATGGGCTAATCACAGGTTATGTACAATATAAGCTGCCTAGTTAATAAACACATAAATTTTTGTGATATTTATGAAGGTTTTTCTTCTTTCATGACGTCACGTTATATGGTTATATTTTAATATTCGATTATTTATGTAGAATTACCTTACTTTTCTTTTATGAAAGACCAAAAGCACGTTTCTCATTAGCATTAAATAAGCTGCAAATTTAATATCCGCTCATTCTTCACATATATAAATATTGATTTTTTGGCATCTCAACTTTTATGCCAACTCACACAGAGAGCATCTAACTCACACAAGGAAAAACTTTTGCGCTAACATCAGCAGCACTCGGTTAGGTGATCTGTTTTAATCATTTCTATTGTATTAAATTCCAAATATGTTGTTTTTACTGTCTAACATCCGACCAAAATAAATATATTAATATTAATATTTGATATACACAACCATGATGTGCATGGATGAGTAGCTGTCTAGCCTTTTTTTGTCTGTCTGCCTGACTGTTTATCTTTCACACTTAAGTCTAAGAATGAGAGTTGTTAAGCTTGTGTTTTGATGCAGAACTGCTTATCATTGGATAAAGTAGGCAAATTTTGCCTTTTTTGGAATCCAGTTGACTCTATAATTTTGATTAATGATGCGCATGGGTGTTTTTTTGAAAAACTTTGCTTGAATTTATATTACAAACTTTTAGAATGCCATATTTTGCAATATTTTTATTTTTGAAAAGAGTTTTAAGACCAAAACTTTTCATGTACACATAGTACAACATGGTTAATGTACAACTCAGGCAAATATCTAGATCTGGCCGGATTACATGGAGATCTGGTCTGATTAAATATGTCTTAAGTACAGCATCGCACACTGCTTCGCACACTGCTTCGCAAACTTACCATTAGGTGAGCCAAAAAAAATTGTTGCTGTTACAGCTTCTGCACCGCTCTAATTACGTTCTTGCATCACTAATGGATAAAAGTCCGATACTGAAGTGTTGTTGTGCGTGTGCAAGGTAAACATAAAATTCAAGTTGCGTGTCAGAGTGCGTTGAAGTCTTCATGATGTGCACTGATTTAAATTGCATGTCCTTGAAACGGACGCATATAATGAGTGAATGCGAGTGCATCACCTAAACTATATGTTGCAAAAGTAGAAAGGATGCATTGCAAGACGATGTGCTTCTGCAGCTGATGGCTTTCCATCAAGTTGAAGTTTTGCTTGCCTTAATCAACTTGAAGCTTGTTGGAGTAAAGTTTAATTATTTTCAATTATAATTTATTTCCAAACACTACTTAATTTAATTAAAAGTTAAGTTTTAGATTTGCCGTGGCACTAGTTTCTGCCCACATCCACTTTGGGTCATTTGCGCTAATGGAGTTTGATGATTAATTGCATTTCAATGATGTCGATATTGATATTTTTTTAATAGGAGTAATGACATCAATAATAAAAATTAATTTCTTAAGTACAATTAAATAATTTTAGAAATAATACGTACGAAGTTTATAGTTAAATTTTTGTACTAACTAGGAAAGGTCCCCAGGTGTCACTCGACAATGCGAATGATTTTCGGATATGTCGGATAGAGGACAACAATTTAAGGTTGACGTAATTTTTTATAAGTGCTCAATCGATGGCTTAGAGTTTCAAAATGGCGTTTCGAAACCAGCGGAAGTTTCGTTTTTTCGCCATAACTTCACCATTGTTCATGAAAATATACACATGTTTGGTATCTAAGAAAAGTGCGGGAGTTCGTTTTTCGTTCAAAACCCAAACCACATGCTATAGCTACTCTAACTACATCAAATATCAACCAAAAAACTAGATTGTTGCAGTCAGTTCCATATCGTTTACCAAAATGTTCGAGGCTTAAATACTAAGTTAAAAGATTTATACATTTTAAGCTTAATATCCTTAATACTGAAATTGCGTCTAACAAATTTTATATTTATATTTATATCAGGTCAAGGACTTTTCCAGGTTAACTGTCGCTTTAATAATTTTGCCACATTTTGCATTTTATTTTCATTTTATTTATTAATTGATTTATAAGTACGTACAACAAAAACTTAGCACTAAGAAATTTAAAATAGTAGAAAAAAATATCAGATAGATTGCCTAAGGGATCCTCTCCTAGGGATTTCCCTTAGTCTTGATGGACTGCGATGGCGAATCATTTCGCAATATTGATTAATTTGTTTATATTATAATATTTTAAATTTTCAATGATATTTTGATTTTTATTTATTTAATTTTTATTTATTAATCAAAAATTTCACTCATGCTTTCATCGGATTCGAACCCGCAACTTATACGCGCTTATTTAGAACTCTATACAATCGACCAGTCTGTAATTTTTTTTTTTTGCTTATAAAAATATAGCTTCTAAAACACCTGTCAGATAAAATTTAAATTAGATTACTTCCATTATGAAAAAAGTGTGAGGCTACAGTTTTTATTCGGTACATACGAGAGGCTTTAGCTTCTTCTGTAATTAGAACGGAAAGTTACAGTTTACATTATGCACATAATGTGAAGCTACAGCTGCTATTCGGTACCGCCGTGGTTCGATCAAACTTTGGTTTGGAAGCTGTTCTGAAGAGTTAACAAGTTTTATGTTAATGTTAATGTTAATGTTAATGTTAATGTTAATGTTAATGTTAATGTTAATGTTAATGTTAATGTTAATGTTAATGTTAATGTTAATGTTAATGTTAATGTTAATGTTAATGTTAATGTTAATGTTAATGTTAATGTTAATGTTAATGTTAATGTTAATGTTAATGTTAATGTTAATGTTAATGTTAATGTTAATGTTAATGTTAATGTTAATGTTAATGTTAATGTTAATGTTAATGTTAATGTTAATGTTAATGTTAATGTTAATGTTAATGTTAATGTTAATGTTAATGTTAATGTTAATGTTAATGTTAATGTTAATGTTAATGTTAATGTTAATGTTAATGTTAATGTTAATGTTAATGTTAATGTTAATGTTAATGTTAATGTTAATGTTAATGTTAATGTTAATGTTAATGTTAATGTTAATGTTAATGTTAATGTTAATGTTAATGTTAATGTTAATGTTAATGTTAATGTTAATGTTAATGTTAATGTTAATGTTAATGTTAATGTTAATGTTAATGTTAATGTTAATGTTAATGTTAATGTTAATGTTAATGTTAATGTTAATGTTAATGTTAATGTTAATGTTAATGTTAATGTTAATGTTAATGTTAATGTTAATGTTAATGTTAATGTTAATGTTAATGTTAATGTTAATGTTAATGTTAATGTTAATGTTAATGTTAATGTTAATGTTAATGTTAATGTTAATGTTAATGTTAATGTTAATGTTAATGTTAATGTTAATGTTAATGTTAATGTTAATGTTAATGTTAATGTTAATGTTAATGTTAATGTTAATGTTAATGTTAATGTTAATGTTAATGTTAATGTTAATGTTAATGTTAATGTTAATGTTAATGTTAATGTTAATGTTAATGTTAATGTTAATGTTAATGTTAATGTTAATGTTAATGTTAATGTTAATGTTAATGTTAATGTTAATGTTAATGTTAATGTTAATGTTAATGTTAATGTTAATGTTAATGTTAATGTTAATGTTAATGTTAATGTTAATGTTAATGTTAATGTTAATGTTAATGTTAATGTTAATGTTAATGTTAATGTTAATGTTAATGTTAATGTTAATGTTAATGTTAATGTTAATGTTAATGTTAATGTTAATGTTAATGTTAATGTTAATGTTAATGTTAATGTTAATGTTAATGTTAATGTTAATGTTAATGTTAATGTTAATGTTAATGTTAATGTTAATGTTAATGTTAATGTTAATGTTAATGTTAATGTTAATGTTAATGTTAATGTTAATGTTAATGTTAATGTTAATGTTAATGTTAATGTTAATGTTAATGTTAATGTTAATGTTAATGTTAATGTTAATGTTAATGTTAATGTTAATGTTAATGTTAATGTTAATGTTAATGTTAATGTTAATGTTAATGTTAATGTTAATGTTAATGTTAATGTTAATGTTAATGTTAATGTTAATGTTAATGTTAATGTTAATGTTAATGTTAATGTTAATGTTAATGTTAATGTTAATGTTAATGTTAATGTTAATATTAATGTATGCTTGATGTTATATATATTGATGATAATAAAATTATTTCAGATTATATGTCTGATCCATTAGTGATCCCTGAGGATTCACATCATCCTTTAGAAATTACTTTCAATTTTCAAATACCGTCCACACAAAACCATATTATTGAAACTCCTATTGAGTTAAATTTAAAAAACTTATTACGTCATTTTAAAAAATAATTTTTCTAACATCAACTGGTCATCGATTCTCAGTGCAAGTGATATAAGTTATTATTTACTGAACCTTGATAGTGCGGTCAATGCTTTTAATTATACACTCAACCAGTGCTTTCAATTATTTGTCCCACAAAGAAAAGCTTATATTTCATATGGTTCGGTTTGGCATACCAATGAAATAAGGAAATTAAGAATCTTAAAATCAAAATTCTACAAAAAGTATCAAAAAATGCATGGCGTTTGTAACTATGCTTATTATATATCGATTAAATACTATTATCAAAAGTTATGTTAGTAGTCCTATATTATCAACTTAACTAAAGTTAAATCGAACATCAAATCTGATAAAAAATCTTTCTGGAGCTTTGCAATGAAATATATATCATTTGAGTCTGATAACGATTTTTCTATATGTTACTTTTTTGCTGACTTTTTAAAGTCTACTTATTCATCAGTTTCGTATGATGGCCTTAGGTGAAATCTATCCCCCAATTATTGATGTTAACACTGTATTATCTTACTTAAAAAATCTAAAATCATCGTTCAAAAGTGGTCCTGATATCATTCCTTCATATTTTTTAAAATATTGTTGTGAAGAGCTTGAAGTTCCAATCACTTTGCTTTTTACAACTTCATAAAAATGTTGTTATTTTCCAACTGCCCGAAATGACAACTATAGAGGAATTGCAAAATAAAGTGCCTTACCTGAGTTATTTGAGGCAATTGTAACTTCACAATTATCTACAATTATAGAGAAATTTGGAAAGGGGCTACAAACTGATGTTATTTACACGGATTTTAGCAAAGCTTTTGATGCAGTTAATCATAGACCATAGGTTTCCCACAAAAAAAAAAAAAAAAAAAAAACGACGAAATGTCCATTTCAGCCCTTAAGAGGACTTTGACCGAGCTTTTCATGAGCAAGTGTGTTGTGTGTGTGTTGTGAAATATTTGAATACAAATGATAGAGAACTAGACCTACATGCTTTATGCCGACTCCGAACGGCTTATGTTCTCAAGAAGCTTTTCATGGTAGTTTTTACTCTCTGAGGTTTGCTTTTGTCTGCAAAGAGGTGACTGCTTTTTTTGCATTTATATCCAATTGTAGCGTTGCGTTAAAATATTAAAATCTTATTGTCCATATATGTACCATATTTCCATATTTGTACCATATTTGCATTTACATATTTGTACCATAAATTTTAAAGAATAATTTTGATTTTATATTTTAATGTCAGTTTTTGACAATTTGTTCTGTGGCGTTAGCGCGTGTTTTTTATTTCGAGAAAATGTATGAACATAAGAAATTTTTTACAATTAAACAATGCTAACGCTTTAATTTAGGTATGACTGTTAGACTGAGCAATATATATTGTTCAAAAATTTTTCTGTTTTTCAACGAATTTTTATTTCTGAACAATATTTCTTTTTTTTTTTTTTGTTGTTCTCAGAACAATATCTCATTTATATATTGAACTATTTGTTGTCTTGTTTTATTTTAGTTTCAACCCCTTTGAAATTAAATTATTAAGTTCAATGAATATAACATAAAATTTAAATGAATTCTGAAAATTTTGTTCATGAATGTCAATAATACGTGATAAAAAAAAATTGCTTTATTATTATGAAATGCTTGATGTACAAAACCTAAACTTGACTGAAAATCGATTTTATATGAATTTTATGTTGAGTTTTAGCTGAAGTATATTTCAATAGAAATTTATTAACCAAGATATTTCATAGAATTCCGTTTTTATGTTTATAAGGAGTCGCACACTTAAAGAGTTTATCTGTTGGTATGGTATGGTATGGTATGGTATGGTATGGTATGGTATGGTGTGGTATGGTATGGTATGAAATGAATGTGCTCATCTATGTTTAGTAAAAATGTATTGTATTCAATATCTATAACTCTATGTCTAAATATCTTTATTACAATAATTTGATGTATCTCGAGCTTTGGTTTGTTAAGTGTGGGAAATAAAGCGTAGAGGAAACAATAACATTGAAAACACACGAACGTAAAAGTTTTCTCATTAAACTCAGCAAATTGATTAGTATCTATCGTTTTCTTTCTGTCTTTTTTTAATCACACACATAACGCACACATACAAGAATAAAACAAAAAAAATTTTAGTTTGAACCCAAAAGTTCGAATATATGAATTCAGAATTTCATATCAGAATTTTAATAGCACGGGGCATTTTTTTAAAAACCTGTAATTGCCTCTTTTAAATAAGAGTATAAAGGGATTACATTTTTTTTTGAAAATATCAAGCAAAATGGAATTTGGATATTAAATTCGGATTAAGCGAGTCATAAAAAAAGCCAGAGCTAAAAGAAAAATATAATAAATAAATACTTGCATAAATACCCAAGTTTTTAGTCATCCTTTTATTAATAGATATTATAATTTTACGTAGCACATTTTTTTATACAAACTTATCCACAAAATTCGGTTTTGTGCGACATTTTAGCAACAATACCTTTTATACCCCTAAACACATTAAAAATGTTCTCTTCTTTCTGGCATTCAAGTCGAATTTTAAGCTTTGATGTATTGAGAGACTAATAGAGTCAGTCCAAATGAACTGATCAAAAATAATGAAATTTGGTTGCTCGACCATTTTTAAACGAGTTGATATTTTATGATTGTATTTGGTTTTAACTCTTTTATTTAATTTTTATATATTTATTTTTATAGGAATATTTATATAGGAATATTTATATAGCAAGCTTTAAAAATTGTCCAATATATTTGAATCTCAGAAATGCTTTAAAAAAAAATTCTGTTTTGTTCTATAGCGATATATGCGTTTGTGGTAACATATATTTCTCAGCTCGTATTACACATAGAATAATGAATTAAAAACCATAATATTAAGCACACTTTGGCCTTTAATATTAAAAAAAAAATTTACATATTTCTGTTTAAAAAATGATGCCTTGAAACTTTAGGAATTAATATTATTTGTATTAACACTGCAACATACTTTCTCAATGGTTTTTTATATTTTTGGGTATGCAGATCCCGAATATACAATTATTTTTTTCGGGATACCTCTAGTTTGGTCTCCACAGGACTTTGAATTTTTAAGTAGTTTATTTCTACAAAAAATGTTTTAATATAGAAAATCTTATTCTCACTTACATATATCACAACAAAGAGAAAAACACAAAATCTTAAATAACAGTGCTAAGTTAAAAATTTTCTTGAAAAAGGATATAAAGAATGTAATTTTTATTTGAAAATCCTTAATATCCTTGAATTTTCCGTCCAATATAAACAAAAAAATTACCATAACATATTTGGATCATTTGCAGTGCTTTAAGACTTTGTTTGCACGTAATTCAACATCCAGCGCGATGTTTCGAGCTATAATATATAATAAAGCCAGAAATTTTAACGATAAATCTTTTTTAGGATACTTTAATTTACTATGTTTACTAATTTACAAGATATTTTTGCAATTTCAGTGAAATTTCGCAGACACATATTTAGAAAGGTGAGTTTGCCTTAAGAATTTTTTGGCTTAAATAGGAATGGGAACTTCAAGGATACAATGAATTTTCCAATAAAAAGGATTTTTTCATATCCTTTTTCCATAAATTGTAGAGTTTTATATATTTTTTTTTAAGTTCCTTACTTTATTTTCTTTAACTTAATACCAAATTCGGTGAAGACTAATTTCATTTACTGTATTAATGAATTTTCCAAAGGCTACCTGCCTTAAAACTTCAAAGTCCTGTGGAGACCAAACTCGATGTGTCCCGAAAAAATAATTGCATATTCATGATCTGCGTACACATAAATATGAGAAATCGTTGAGAAAGTTGGCGAGGTTTTTTAAAAAGACCAAATTGTTGTACAGTGTAATTGATAATATTATTATAATTTAATAATATTTTTTGAAAACAGTTCAAATGATCGAGCAACCACTGTTGGATCAGTTGATTTGCATCTATAGCAGAATTTTATGACAAGTCTTTTTGTGGGACATTCTGACCCGTGATATCCCTGTTGTATGGGTATTTTTTTTTGCTCTTTTTCACAGTAGGGACAATAAAAATTCTTACCTTGAATAGTCAGACAGTTGAAATTTTCGACAAAAATATTCCTCATAGTATTTTACATAAATCTGCTAAGCACATCCTATACCTTAAATGTAAGAGTCACATAGTTTCTTATGTCGACTTTCGAATGCGCAAAACAGGGGCAACTTTTACTACCTCTAAATCAGAATGCAGACGTAAACTTTAAGAACGCCCGTACACATATATTTTTGTTCATGATCATGAGAAACTAGTACTTAATAGTTGATCAGCAATTCCACTTGATGTAAATACTTTGCTCAGAGGATAAAAGATATGTCTGAAGATCGAGAAGTAGTGGGCTCGAATCCACTGCGAATAAAATACTCTTAAAATAAGAATACTGTCGTTCTTATACTGCCGAGTGGAAGCAAACATTGTGGAGAAAACAAAATACAGAAATGAATGCATCTAATTTACGCCTGACTGTGAAGCATGTAGGTGGGTCCGTGATGGTGTGAGGCTGCAAGCCTATACACTGAGTCGGAAATTTGGTTTCCATTATAGATATTATGATCCAATATATAATATATTAACATGCTCACAGAAAATTTGATTGCAAGTGCTGAAAAAATGGGAATCCGAAGATATTTTAAGCCATATAAAAGCAAGAACGTGGATACTCTATAACTATCCAAAAGTCATTTAAACGCCCGCCCAATCACCGGACATAAATATCTCCAAGCATCTTTGGCATCATCTTGAAAAACAAATACGAGCATATCAAAATTCTAACCAAGCTGAACTCAAGAGGCTCTCGAAGCAGAATGGGACAATAAAAGCTTCGAAACATGCAAAAGCTTGATCAATTCCATGCCAAAAAGGCTGAAAGATCTTGCTTACAAAAAAAGGTGGCCCAATAAAGTACTAAACTATTTAATTTTGTTTTTTTTTTTTTAGCTATTTTTTGCAACTCCAACCCACGTTTTGGGTTAGATTTACCCAAGGAATTTTTTCCGTGCATACATCTGTATTTTTGATTGTTTTAATCTTGTTGAAAATTAACAAAAAAAAAAATAATAAATGATAAAAAAAGTTCCTGATTTTGACACGAACGAAACTATCTACCAAAATAGCATTATAAGCTGTTTTGTCACTTTATTAAAGAAGTGATAAAATCCAAAGTAAGATATTCATTACATTCGCCAAGTAATTGATATCTTGGCATATTTTTATCTTTGTACATTTAATATTAAAGACTCTAGATATATCCAAAAAGTGATACAATCGTTGCATGTGCTTAAACAATTTTCGAAAAAGCACTTCATACTAACTTCACTGTACGACGTAGTTCTACGTAAAAAATGCTAGAAGCCTTTAGTGCTAGAAGCCTGCAGCAAAGTGAATTTTAAAATGAGAAATTACTATCAATGAAGACTTTCAAGTGAAAGCGTTTACATTTCATTCACGCCTAATGAAAATGAGAGATTTGATCCCAGAAAGTCTTGAATTCAACTCCTTCCATTTTCATACCCTGAAGGAATTTTTTTAACATTTGCATGTCGTTGAGTGGAATGCTTTCCTTAGTATTTTTTGGAAGTGCTTCTAGAATTTCTTCTAAACAAGATTACTTTGAAACATTCCATGAAAGCAGTGCTTGAAGTAATGTAAAAAGGTAACTTTTTAAATTGTGCTAAATCAAACATAAGTGAAAATGAAACTATTACGGGTACGGGCTGCGCATGATATCCACTAAATACTCTTAAGAATTAATAGAAAAAAATTACCTTAAAATTTTTTCTTCAAAATGAATACCATCATCAGAGCCTTGCACGAATGTTCGTTCGTTGAAAAAAAACTAATAATATTTTATTCTTTCGTTCGTTCGTAGAGAAACAAAATAAATATTTTTGAAAATATTTCGTTTGTAGAAAATAGATATTCGTTCGTTCGTTCGTTGAAAATAGATGTTCGTTCGTAGAAAATAGTTGTTCGTTAGTTCGTTCCTAGAAAATAGATGTTCGTTCGTAGAAAATATATGCTCGTTCGTTCGTTCGTAGAAAATAGATACCCCAGAAGTAGAATCACACAGAATTTTTAAATCCTTGAGATTTATAACAATTGATTTGCCCATTACGTCGGAATATTTGTCCTCTATCTCTTTTTCTCTTTTGTAGGGAAACAAAATAATATTTTGTTCATTCGTTCGTTCGTAGAAAATAGTTGTTCGTTCGTATAGAACATTTGTTCGTTTATTCGTTCGTAGAAAATAGTTGTTCCTTCGTTGAAAATAGAAATGAAAACTTTGTTCGTTCGCAGAATTTTTTCTACGAAAGAAGGAACGAAAAAATGAAAATATTATGTTCGTGCAGTGCTCTAGACATCATATGTGTCTTCATACCTCATACCTTTTTTTTTTTTTTCTTTTAGACTTAACCAGCACTCAGGGGATGCCCCCTGTACATGCGAAAGCATTGTGTTGATTCGGAAGACGGGTGAAAGTAAGTTGGAGGGTGGAAAGATGGAGTAGTGTCGATGAAGATTTGATTTAAATTTACACAGATTGAGACTGCCGGGAAACACGCTCGCAGGGAGATTGTTCCACAGTTTTACTGAGTGACCGAAGAACGAATTATCTCAGTAATGCGATGTTCTATTGGGCAAAGTTGCAATGGTAAAGGGATGGGCTTGGAGAGCTGCCGGAGTGGACCTAGGAAACACACGAGCTGGTGGCGTCAGGCCCATGTATCTCCCTTGAACACTTCCCATGGTAGTTCCTGTACAGAAGGCTTAGGCAACCAACATTGCGACGATGCCCAAGAGAGTTGAGAGAAGATGAAATATTTCCATCACCTATCAAATATATCGCACGTCTTTGAATCCGGTCCAGAAATCATCTGTCATCCTCATACCTTTCGTATAGTACAAAAATTAATGTATGTTTTCATGGAAAATAATAAAGTTATGGCGAAAAAATTACATTTCCGCTGATTTTGAAACGCTATTTTGAAACCCTGAACAATCGATTGAGCACATATAAAAAAATACGTTATCCTTCGATTTGTGTCCTTTATCACATCTTTATTTTCCCACCTGGGAACCTTTCCTTGTTAGTTGTGAGCGAATTGATTAAGATTTGCGATGTGTGCCAGGTATTCGCTTGGCAACGGTTCAGTTAACACTGTGCAAACAATCATTATTGTGTGTAGGAACATTTTGAGGTCCTTGTTGCTGATTGTACTTAAGCGGCAGCGTGTGAGGTATATACTGCTGCAAAGGTCAGATGAGGTGATGACTCTTGTGATTGTTAATAATTTAATTGAAATTAAATTAAGCAGAAGTTGCGCCAATATTACAATGTATTTATTTCGAGCGCAAGTAATGCGCAAATAATTGAATTTCTTTGAAAACAAAGAGCAACCAATGCAAAAAAGAGGTCATAAATTAAATAATGATTGATTTCACCGTGTAATGGAGACAGATGTTGGAAATTTATTTGTTGATACTGTTTAATCTGTTTTTGCACGAAATCATTTATATAAATAAGTACAGCAACAAATAATCGCACAAAATCTCACGAATTGATCAAAAAATCACTAGTTTATGCTGATGTTAAAATAATTGAATTTATGGCGACACCTAAAAATATGCCATAAAATCAGCATATTTATATTGAATGTGAAATTAATGATTTTCCGCTTTACCGATTTAGCTGTAACCCTTAAAATAGCTTGAAAACCGCAACGGTTGCAGCGTCTAAATCAAGTCATTAATATTTATGAGCGGTGATAAACGGCAACCTAAAAAGAAAAACACAAGATAATGACTTGGCAAGAAGATGAAGCAAAGTAAATAAGAGTGAAAAAAGAAGAATTAAAAATAAAGAAAAACAATAAAAATTTTCAGCACAGCGCTGGAAAAAACACACTCATTTAATTTACAGTAGCAAGTATAGGAGCAGCAGCAGCAGCAACAACAGTGACAGTGGCAGCTCTTTGAGGCAAAACCAAGCGAACGGAAGCGGAAATGAAAGCAAACGCTAGTTTATTAGATTAGCGCAGTTAATTTAGTTTGTTGTCAAGCGTCAGCCAGCAGGGACAAAGCAGCAAAATAAAAACGAAACGAACCAAAAAAAAAAAAAAAAAAAAACACATCAATAGAAAATGCCAAACATCGTCAGTGAAGCGTTAACAAGTATTAAATTCTAATCGTGTATTTTAACACATTTTTGTGACAGTGTGTGTGTTTTGTGTTTTTTCTCCTTCTTGCTTCTCTCTTGCGCACCTAAATAAAAATACGAAATTCTAAAATAAATTGTAGAGTCATCGAGTTTCAATCGGTTTTGCTTGGTTCTCGGTGCGCGGAGGTTACAACAAGCTATGCCATGGCAGGACATGCGGTACCATGGCGCCGCACTTCATTAGTTGTGTGCATGTATTGATTGTTGTATTTTGTCTGATTCGTACTTTGTGTAGAGCGTTAATTGATGACATTACGTGATTTGTTCAAAATCCCGGAGCTACGAGAGTAAAGGCAATAAGCCATCAACAGCTGTTGGTCGGTAGAGCGAAAGTAATAAATAATAGGTATGAGCAATGAATTAATTTAAATTTTTAAGTTCTTTTCGTGCCGCGAAGAAAGCAATCTACCCCGGGCAAAGGTCAGTAACTGTAGTATTGTAAAAGAGGAATGAAAATAAATCAATTATATGACGGCAAAGATTTATCGAAACTACTTTCTCATCTTGTAGTGGCTCTCAATGATTTTTGTTTTTTGGAAAAAAAGTCTGTTTTCAGCAGTTGTTTTATGGGAAAAATGTTAATATTAAGGAAAGCTATTCATTAGGGTAACGTTCAAATATTAACAAATCGTATACTGATTAAGAAAAAAATGCCAGTTTTTAATAAAAAATCCATCAAATTCATGAAATTTTTTAGCTTTAAAATTGTTGAGTTTTAGCGGTAAGGGGAGAGGAGAAAGGGTAAACTTTCATTGCCAAATATTGAAATTATTTGTTTTACTATTTGAGGGCATCAAAACTTATGATGTAATCAATGGTTTTCTGTTGTCTCATACAATTTCAAACAGCATTGATTTAAAAAAAAAAAACAAAATCAGTGTGATTATTATAGTCTCATTTTTTAGTTTTCATTATTTAAATTTAAAGGTTTTAGAGATTTGCCCATATATTAATTTCTATAATTATGTACTACATAATGAAGTGACATTTGAAGAATATTCTATAAAATTTTGATTATATTTTATGAAAAAATATCAAGAGCCGTTGACAAAAAAAAAAAATTTTCATTGCGTTGCGCCTCCGAACTCATAATTGGAACATCTGAAGTCCAAAATCCAAAATGACTTTATTAGCTTATAAGTTTTTTCAGGTTACAATATCCAGTTTTTTACAATGTTTGATATGCTATTGAGAACCTCCACTAGGGTGATTCAGGAAAGTCGACTATATTTTTTTTTCTTAATCTCCTCTGAAACAGATTCAGGGAGGTGATAGAGATGCCTCTAAAAACCGGAACTCAAAATATTAATATTTAGAGTTCGCATTTTCTATTTTCCATATAAATAATATGGGCAAAATTATTTTTCAACTTTTAATTTTTATATCTTAAAAACCAATAAACTGATGTAAATAAATGAAATGTATCTTATAAGAATTCGAACGTTCTACAAAAATGTCTTTATTAATTCTTTTGATAAATTTACTTGTTCAAACTCAAAGTTAAATGTATGTTATAATAAAAACTCTAAGAAGTACTTTGGTTATGATTTCAAATCCCCCCCCATTAGCAAAGTTCTTATACTGCAGAGGAGTAATACAAGGAGTCAGCTCATATCACAAAAATTTTCAAGTGTGCATAAAACGTATTAGTTGAAACATAGATTTTCTACTTTAATTTAATCATGCCTTTTGAAATACAATAAGATTTCCTACCATTTGGTCCAGGTGTTAAGATTCTGGTCAAATTTGAAACTGATAAGGGGTATGTGTCGAAGTCTGTAATAAAATTTTTATTGTTAAAATGGTTTTCTTGCCAATAGTGATTAAAATATTCAATGTTTTTAAAAATATTTACAAATTTCTATTAATTTCATCTTTAAAAATGTCCAATCCGCAGTAAAGGCACGTTTAATATTATTTTTTATTTAGCATAAACAATGTTCATATACTCATCATTTATAACTCACTTGCGATAGTGAATTTTATAACCTAAAAAAATTTTAATTTCTAACTATTTTGGGAACTTTTAATTACGAATTAATTACGGGAATTAAATTACGAATACATTTGCGTCTGTTATTGAGATATTCAGTGCACTAACTCTGCAAGCATTTGGAAGACGATTGAAAGAGAATCTTCTTTAGAAGATTGATCGTTTTCGCTCACTCCGACGACCGTTGGAAGATGAATCGCTCTTCTATCGCCCAAGGGATTAATGCGCGATTCAAGAAAAGTTTTCAAAATCTTCCTTCGCTCATTCCGACGATCGTTGGAAGATGGATCGCTTTTCGATCGCCCAAGCGATTAATGCGCGATTCAAGAAAATTTTTGAAAACCTTCCTTCGCTCTCTCCGACAATCGTTGGAAGATGGATCGCTCTTCGATCGCCCAAGCGATTAATGCGCGATTCAAGAAAACATTTCAAAATCTTCCTTCGCTCATTCCGGCGATCATTGGAAGATGGATCGCTTTTGAAACTTGTGTAAAAAATGTCAAATATTTCCATATCGTTCAGAATTTTTTTAAAATTTTTTAAAGTAAAACAATTTTTTACGTTCAACAACGATGCTTCGCAACATATCACTGAGGACTCGTTTTGTCGAATCGTTTGACCCTTTTTATGATTCGTTTGCGGCTCTTCCCAGCAAATCGCTTAATATCTCTTTCACCGATTCGTTCGCGACTCTTCTATTTACGAATTGCTAAGAATTATTCTTGGTGATTCATTTGCGACTATTCCCAGCGAATTGCTTAAGGCGCCCCTAGGCGATTCGTTCTCGAATCTTCCAGGCGAATCGCTCAATGCTCCCGTCGGCGATTTGTTCGCGAATCTTCCTGGCGAATTGCTTACAAAACCGAATCGCTTTTATGACCTGAGCTGCTTACAATTGGCGATACCGGGATGACCCTCAAATGAGCTCGCCGGCGTTTGTCTCATCTTCCAAGCGATTCCCTGGAGATTCTGAGGCGATAGAAAATCTTTGCAGGGAAATGACTTCAAAATGATTCCTTTGCCGATAGTGTGCCGAAAATTTACCCAAAAGGTTAATGAATGAATTCAAAACAGATACTTCTGATACTTTTCACTTCTTTTTTTATCAACAAAGGACAGAAGAAGACAGAAAAATGCGTGTATGTAATTGTTTTTATCTTAACCCTTTGCGGCATGGCCGTAGGCATTCTTACCACGTTTGTATTTCTACGATTTATCCCTTCCTTGTTATGTAAATAATTAAAAAAGTATCTGTTAAGCTTTTTGGGGTCGCTGATTAAGGATTTGCCATCAAAATATTAAAATTTTAAAATGGCGAATCCAATATGGCGGACAGTGTTTCGAAAAAATCTTTATGATTGGCTTGAAATACTTACATTATGGTTTTTGGGATCACTGATTATGAATCTGACTAAAAAAAAAATTAAAATTCAATATGGCGGACGAAAATTAAAAAATAACCTCAAAATTGGCTGAAAATAAAAATATACAAATAAATATAAAAGATGCCAGGGTTTTTCATTCCGGTCATAACGAAACTATCATCAGAAAAGCGAAATAAAGAACGGCTGATCTAATATGGCAGTTGCGGCCGTGGTATAGTGGTTGAGGTGAGTGGCTTGTATGCGATAGAAGCCAGGTTCAAATCCCATCTGACACAGAATGTTTTTTCAATTGAATTAATTTTTCTGTGCGGCCGTCATCTCTCTGAAGACAATGGCAAACCTCAGAGAGTAAAAACTGCAATGAAAAGCTTCTTGAGAATATAAGCCGTTCGGAGTCGGCATAAATCTTGTATGTCCAGTTCTCAAAGTCATTTCAAGGGCTGAAATGGCCATTTCCTTTTATATTTTAACCTAATATTGCAGACAAAATGCAAAAATATATTCAAAATCGGCTTTAAATGCATGTCCCTGTTCATTATATTGGATTTCCTATGTTGGATCCACCATCTTAGGTTTCAAAATTTTAAAGACAGATTCGTGATCAACGACTCCAAACAGTGTACTTAGATGGCTACTTGAAAACAATTGGAGCCCAGTCAAAGAGCTGCAATGAAAGTACAAATAAACATCAAAGCTTTTTTTATGATGTTAACATAAAAAAGCTTTACACTTTAACCGTTTATGAATTAAAGAGAACTGTCTTGCTTGTATGTTACCAATTTTATTTGATAATGCACGTTATTGCTATGCAGTTTTAAGTATTCACAGCTGATCCTATAAATAACCTGAACTTTTTTGCAATTAATGTAGTTGCTGCCAAGAATGTTTAAAAAAATAAAATTAAAAGAAAAAAATGTTATAATTGTGTAGTAATTACTTTGTGTTGTCTCTAAGTATTTATATATTAACTGTGATCGGCATAAATATTTTGACTAAAATTGGCATCACACGTGCTTTCTGAATAAAATCTAATGATAAACGATTCCCTCTTATTGTGATAAACTTTTGTAAAAACATTGTGTGAAGAATTAATATTTGGATAAACGAAGGCATTTAAGACACGATTTTCGAGGCAGTACGTCGTTCAATACAAAAAGAAAGAATTTCTTGGCGGCAAAAGTATTTTGAAGTTTATGCAAGTTACTATTTGGTAATTTGTATCAAATTATTTTATAATTATTCAACGCTATTCATATGAATTGTTTTATTTAAGTTATTCTTTTATAAAAAAAAAAATGGAACTAAGTGTTTAAATGAGACTTACAATCATAGAATTGTGGTATTTCTGTCAAAGAAATATGTCCGAGTTGCATTTGTCAAGGAAAACCGTTAATTATCAAATAAATAAACAAAAAAAAAAAACTACCGTATATAATACCTGCAAATAAAATCAAATGACTCAAATTTGTTAAAGATTTTCTATGCAAGGCTATGAGCTTTTGGAACCCAGTTTTATAGACTGATAAAAGTACGTTGGAGTATCACAGCTCACTTAAAAGGAGATTTGTCCGAATTCCAAAGAAAGCATGGAATGAAGTAGCTCCAGTCTTACAAATCAACATGACGGCGGATCGGTAATGTTCTGGGGATGCATTTCCTCTTGTGGTCATGGTGGTTTGGTTCCAATTGATGGAACTATGAACCAATACAAATATTTGGATGTTTTAAATTATTATGCATTTCCATCTGGTGACAAACTCATTGTTGAGACATATATTTTGCAAAAAAATAATGCGCCATGTCACAAGAGTTAGTCCATAATGAACTTTTTATATCGCACTAGCGTAGATATTTTAAACTGGCCACCACAAAGTCTTGATTTAAACGTTATAGAAAATATGTGGGCCCATATTAAAGGAAGCGAATCGTTTACTTGGCTCGGACTAGGAATGAGGCTATTTCTGACATAAAAAGTCTTTAGGAGCAAATTTCGGCAGATATTTTGAAAAATCTTGTGGAATCGATTCCTAAACGGCTTCAAAAAGTAAAAAAAGCTAGTGCCGGATATATTTTTTATTAAATTGTTAAGTTTTTGCATTAATTTTTTTAATCTTTAAGTTTACTTTTGCTTAAAATTTAACACTCAAAATAATTATGCCTTCTTTGGTATTAAGTTTTTTTTATATGTTATAAAAAATTTAATTATACATTTTTGGTAATATTTTAAGCAAATAAAAATATATTTTATCGGGTTTTCTCAAACTATTTCAAGAACTCAAAATATTTGCATTTTTTTTTCGTCAAAATAATTATGCCGACTACTGTATATATTTATTTATTGTTTTTTTTTTCAAAGCAAGATTTTTATTTTTTGTTTTTTATTAACGTTGCAGTATGAGTAAAAAGAAGTGTTCTTTTTGAAATTTACACTATCTTTAATTAACTGTCAACATCAAACTTTTGTTAAGGAAATTCAATTTTTTTTTTTATTATTTTAACAGAAAGAAATATCAAAATACTTCCACTTTAATAATTCAAAACTTCTTACTTCTGCTTTTATATCCTTACCCATGAGAAATATTCACTCAGTTGCTTATAAAACTAAAACTTTTTGAAAACTCATTGAAAAAACTATGGAACTTTAAATATTTATTTAGCGCAGTTAGCAGTTTACAGTTGGAAATATGCGAAACAAAGTGCCGTTGGAAGTATGGCAATCTGAGTATGATTTCACATTTATGGCGCCGCATTTGCTTTGCAAATTGATTTATGTTTGGCAAAAAGGTTTATAAAACCAGGCATACCTGAGAGTAGCCGGAAGCAAGTGTCGACATTTTGTGCAGTTTGTGTATTTCTCTTTTTTCTTGTCTGCTTATTTCACATAGCATTGAAAATATTTCAGTTCGTACATTTTAACACTTAAGGTTGTAGATAATAAAATATTATCATATTACACTGTATGGCAATTTGCAACTTTTACAATATTATAGATTTCGATCAACGGATTCTAGTAGAGTACACGGTAAAATATTTTGGAGTAATTTTTAAGCAAATTATTGAAATAATAATACTTGTTTTATTAGAATTGGTACTTTTCAAAATACTAGAAATTTTTTTAGTCAAAGCTGTACTTGAATTTAATAAAGTTGGAATAAAATTTGAACTTTAGTATCTACGGTGTAAGTTTAATACAAAATAGCTAAAAAGTACTAAAATTAGTTTCAAAAACTAGTACAATTGCATGATGCAACTAACAAGATGGTAGTGACAGCAGGCTATATTCACACAAGCGGCGTTCTTAGGTTGTCGCTGGCTTGTATATTTGACTTTTTATTTATTTTTTCCTCCTTTTTCGTTTTCTACTTTGTACCATTTTTGACAAATTATGATCGCCAAAAACACTGTCACTACCACCTTGTTAGTTGCATCATAGTACAACTGGAATAGATTTTGAATTTAGATAACCATGATATCAAATTTAATACAACATGTATTACATTTTTTAATTCCGTTTTAAAAGCAAATGAAAAAAGGGTTGTCGCTAATTTAAAGTCCTTCTTCCTAAAATCTTGTGTTACAAAAGTACAAAAGTATGTTTAGTTAAATGCACCGATTCGAACTTTTTCATTAGGATAGATCTATTTTGTATTTGGGTTGTTTGAAGTAAAGGTGAACAAATATTCAGCTGTGCATTTACAATGCATAGAATAAGTGTCACCTCGTTTTCCTTAATCAAACAATTGCATACTTTGCAATTGCATACTACACCACCAAAATTTTGGCTCAATCACTATGTGATTTCTTAGAAAGAAGTTGACAAAAGGCAAATTTTTATTATATTCATCTATTCCTAAAATTTGATTCCATCCAAAATATTTACAAGAATATTGCTGAATCGCATCTCCGAACACCTGGATGGAACAATAAGGAAGCAGCAAGCCGGTCAGATGCAGAGTGCTACATAATGGCATGTTGTCAGAACCTTTCGGCACAAACTCCGGCGTACGGTAAGGCTGCCTGCTTTTTCCGCTTTTGTTTCTAATTGCCATCGATCAGATCCTTTACGATACTGTCCACGGAAAGAATATGGGTCTTTTCTGGAACTTTGCAGAAACTCTTGAGGATCTTGACTATGCCGATGACATATGTCTTCTCTCCGTGAAAAACTCAAAAATGCAACAAAAGTTGAGTTCCACGCGATGCCTGGAAAAAGAGGTTACCGAGTCGGGATATTCCTGGGGCCAACTCAAACAGCTGGCTCAAAACAGAACGAGATGGAAAGGGGTTGTTGAGGCCCTATGCTCTGCCTAGGAGCTAGAGGAAACGATGATGATGATGATTCCTAAAATTGGCTTAGTTATGAAATTAACTGAAATAGCAAATTTTTACTTGATTCAAGCAAAAATTGGCTTAGATATAATCCATGTAGATTCGAGTACCGCTCGAAATAGATATGAAGATCATGTTAAGGGGGTCTTCTCATTGAGCAAATTTTTTTTTCAACTTTTTTTTTGCATTTATTTATAGCTTGGGTAGTTGTGAATATGCCCCTAAAAGGATTGTTAGAAATTCGAAATACTTTAGAAGATACAGCCTTTTTTGTGAAGCAAGGTCTGATGGACAAGAAGGTGATGGAGGTAATAAAACCAGCTTACGAAGCGCTGTCGGCAGATAATTTGCTTGAAAGATGCCTTGGATCTGAAACTCAGAATTCCAATGAGTCCTACAATTCTGTTCTTTGGTCACTTTCGCCCAAACACATCAACTCAGGCGCACGCACCATCGAAGTGGCCAATTTCATTGCAAAGTGCCTCTTCAACGACGGTTTTATACCCATACTTAAAATTATGGGTTTGATGGGTATTGCGATTGGCAAAAACGCATACGAATACGCACTATCTCGCAATGAAGACAGATTGAACCGATCAGAGACTCGAGCTGCGGCATCATCAAAAGCTGGCAGAACGGCTCGCAGAGCAGAGAGGGCAGCAGAAAGCAGTTTCTACGAAAAAGAGGAAGGTGGCCTGTATGGAGCTGGCATCGCCGACTTATATTTGTAAGTAAAAATTGTCAGCTCTTTAAAACTGCATTTAAACATTTTTGATTTTTTTTTTTTTTTCCCAAAAAAATTACTTCAAACTTTAAACGCGTTTATCTCGAAACCACGTTTTTCGAACTGGCGGCCATGATATCTCCAGTTCAACTGAACCGATTTTCATGAAACAAAATGGAATCGACGCAGAATTGTCACCATTCTCGGGTGAACCTCGACCATAATTTTAAAAAATTTTTTACTTTTTTTTTTTACACTAAACTAAAAAAAAAAACCCGAAATTGAAATTTTTTTTTTGAATGGCCGCCATTTTGTCAAAAAAAATCACAAAATTAAGCTTGAGGTTCACCCGAGAATTACATCTATACTGATTATAACCCCGTTTTTTTTTCATTTCAGACGCTCCGGAGACCCGGAATCGTGGCCGCCGTGACGACACCTTTTTTTTTCACCACCAACTTTGAAGTCTCATTACTTTTTGAACAGCCCACGTATCGAGGCAAAAAAAAATTTTTTATTTACTTTGAACCTTTTGTAATACAATAAATAAAAAAATTTTCAATTATTCTTTGCGTTTTCAAATAAGAATTTTTTTAAAAAGGGTCAAAAAAACGGGTTTTGAATGAGAAGATCGCCTTAAGAATTATGTCTAAAAAGTCTACTTTATTTTTAGTTTATTTTATTCACTTTCTTGTAAAATTGTTGAAATTTAAAAAATATAGGTTCAGTTTTTATAATGTTTGTATGCATTATTTTCACTTTCACTTTCGGAAATTTCATATCGAAAACACTTCGGTTTTGAGTACAGTACTTGAATGTTTTACTTTTGTTTTGTGGTGTAGTTGTCTGTTGACAATGATGGAGTGTAAGTATACGTGTTTCAAGCAAATGTTTTGAAGAGGCGTTCGGATGTATTCATGCAGATTTAATGTATTCATCTAATGTGAATCACTTCAATCTCCGTTAGTTTTTTTGTGTTAATGCTGCAATGCTCCAATCTATAATTAAAGTTATTTTGTTGAGTTTCAGAAACGTTTGACATCGAGGAAAAGGATTCCATTAACATAAGCGCAAGCCACGGAGGCACAGTGGTGCCTCGCAAAAATTTGGTGGATATGATTGTGTTATTTTGCATGTTTTTACTTTTCTTCTATATTATAAGTATACTATACGTATAATATCATCCAACGCCGACCCGAGCATTTGTGGCACCCTAGGCCAAAGGTCAACTCTAGCCCCATATTTTTTAACCGGCAAAAAAAAAAGAATAACTTGGTACTTTTTATTGTATTAAACCTTAAACTTCCCAACAAACAAACTGATTCACTAATGTTATCCTTTACGAATCCCATTCTCGTACATGCCATTCGTTAGCAATTATTAGTAGTGATTAATTTATAATATCGCGAGCGGGAGAAATTCCTCTTCGTTAATGAATCGTCAAAACCGAAAAAAGCCATTCGTTAACGAGTCGCCAAGACTATGAAAAACCAATTCGGTAACGAGTCGCCAAAAGTAAAAAAAGCAATACGTTAACGAGTTGCCAAAAACTATAAAAAGCAATCGTTAACGAGTTACCAAAACTATAAAAAGCAATTCGTTAACGAGTCGCCAAAACAACAAAAAGCAATTTGTTAACGAGAACTTATTCATATGAAAATCTTGAACAAATTATAGGTGGAAGTTATTTATATAAAGAATCAGCACGAAATAACATAACAGAAGAAAAAATATTTGACAAAATTTTTTACATATAAAAATTTATGAAAATTTATATTTAAGTCTTTTTTTCACTTGAAATTAATAAAAACATAAAATTTAAAAAAGAAATATTCACTGAAATTACGTATTAACAATAGAAAGTTAATAAAAAAACTTTTCTCACAAAAATTTGTGTATTGAAAAGTCGGAAAAAATTGTTTTTTTGTTCTTTAATGGAGTTTAGGTCATGATTTCAATCAGTGCTTTCTTAAAGCATCAAGCCAACCTCTGATGAAGTCGGTATGAAACTATTCGAAATCTGTAAAAAAAACGATTCACAAGCGATTCGTTAACGAATCACCCCTCGCCACAATGTTTATTGGGCTTGTATTGTATTTTTATTGTATTGTATTAATTATTGTAATAAATAATTTAATTTTATATTAAATTTAATACCAAAAGTTTTAGATTTTTTAGAATTTTTTTGTTAAACTATTTTTTAGCAAATAGCTCAGAATTTCAGTAGGAGGATCACAGCCATCTGTAGACAAATGAAATGAAATGTTATTTAGAAGTTTTAAGTCCATACAATATTTTCGTATGTTAATCTTCCCTTATATTGTTGAGCTCACTTTTAGTGAAAAAATATGCACATTGGCGTCTTTGGCATGCAGAAAATTAACGATTCTGTAAATTTTGTGCATGCGACTCTGTAAAAACATAAATAATGAAGATAATTGCAAACTTCTTTTTGCTGTAGGATTTTCAAAGCATTGTCAACGAGGCACAAATTCGAGTAGACACAGTGGAAATCACAAATGTAGGAGCAGCACAAATCAACAAGGACTCACGTTAAAACCTTGATCATCAGAAGGGGCGCCCACATCCGAGTGCACACACACAACAAGAGCAGTGGACGCGGTCACACCCTCTTTAAGCAAACATTAATTTGATAATTTAAAATACTTTCTCAAAAATCAAACTAATTTTTGTAAAAGCACTAAGATAATTAGAAATTTAACCGACAAACAATGAAGTTAATAAAATTTTCCATTTCCATTTTTGTGCTATTTACCAAACTCAAAAATTACGTGTTTCTGGTCAGTTCTTTCCGTATAACTGCCAGGTCAGAAGATCAATTTTTCAAATTATTGATTTAAGATATTGACAATGCTTTGACAAACTCCAAAGAGAATTTTGCAGTTATCTTCATTAACAAAGTTTTTACAGAGACTCATGCACAAAATTTTCAGAATCGTTCATTTTCTTCATGCCAAAGACGCTTTCTTAATGTGAGCTTGTAACCGCTACAGATGATACTGATAAGATAGATCAGTAATTCTATTTTTTGAAGAAGAGTGAGCGGAATGTATTCTAATAAATTGGCGGTCTTCATCACGATTTTATGGAACTTTTTGAAACCCTGAAAATGTACCATATTTCATAATAATATATAATATAAATGGCAATTTCAGCCCTTGAAAGGTCTTTGACCGAGCTTCTTATGAACAATTGTATTGTGTGTATTGTGAAATGTTTGAACACAAATGATCGAAAACTGGACCTATATGTCCACTCCGATTCCGAACGGCTTATGTTCTCAAGAAGCTTTACATGGCAGTTTTTTACTCTCAGAGGCTTGCCATTGTGTGCAGATAGGTGATGGCCGAACAGAAAAATTAATTCAATTGAGAAAACTTTCTGTGTCAGGTGGGAATCAAACCGGGGTTCTCTGGCATATGGGCCACACACTCTACCCACTACGCCACGGCCGTCACACCATTTTTCATAGAATAGTTAATTATCAGCCGCTACAAAGGAGGAAAACCACTGAACCTTTGATGGAAAAAAATTATTCTGAACTTATTCTCAAAAGAAAACGAATTTTTTGAAAGCTTGTCTATTAACTTTGGGAATTTTTAAAAAAAAAATTTTAATAAAACAGGCTGTTTAAGCAAAAAATTGTATGGTTTTTTCTCAACACCAAATTGGATTTTCTTGTTTTTGAGGAATACCCTTTGCATTAAAATGCATCAGATCAGGCTCGTAGCCAAGTCGGGTTTTAGGTGTTCAAATCCCCCCCTTAGGGTTCAAAAATTATGCAAAAATAACACAAGTGAGAGCATTAAATTCAAAATGTGATTTTTTCTTAACATGAACTGTGATAATGATGTTAATTTATTTGCAGATGCAAAAGTTTCAACATTTTCAAAGCCAATTAGAAAAACTTCACTTAATTAATGAACAATTTTTTTGGCCAATTAAACGATTAACTTTTGCTTCCTTATAAAATTTAAAATCATTCATTATATTGGAATTTAACTGCAAGGAGTTTGTATATTTTTAGGAACCATGTTCACTTGTAGCATCAAAGCATCAATCCAGAAAAATATATATTTGAAATTAAACTTAGAACGAATAAAATTTTATAAATTGTAGAAAATTATATTGACTTTTTTATGCAATATCTAAGCTTATGGGACCCAAAATTTTTTTTTAAAAATGAACCCTAAAATACACACCCGGGTATAAAAGTACCCATTTGCAGCTTTATACTGCTGTTACGTTTTAATTCATTCTTATAGCATATTGAAACTTTGGATCTAAGAAGAAGACATAACTATACGTCATTTGAATCTTAGTTTATTTTCCTGTGGCCAATGGTTGAGGAGCTGTAAGCCTCCAAAGTTGACACCTACGGCTTTACACACCCAGGGTACGTTTGTACCCGCCTGCTGAAACAAAGTGGTTAATTGTGAAATGAAAAGATTCTTTACATTTTTTTTTTTAGTTTTATTAATAATTGTTGCTTTAATTAATCAATGATAAAAAAGCTTTATCTTGACAAAATTATTGATACTTTTTACAGAAAAAGCACATAGTAGTATTTGTTGAATGTTGTGAGCATATTGGTTTTTTGCTCGAACCAGCATATATGGAGGCTTTGCTGAATCGACATTTTTTGCCTATTCTTTTTGATAGGAGGCATAAAATATTAACAATCTGTACCTTAAAATACTTATTGGTGCTTAAACTAACTAATTTTAATTTAAATCCACGAATGATTAAATTCTTAAATATCCAAAAAGAGCTACTTTTTAATTGTTTTCATAAAAATTTTTCCCGCAGAGGAAAGTCTTATTTTGATGTATTCACTTAAATAATATATTGTGTATAAGATATTGGTGCTGTGAAAAAAACAGTTTTCGAATTACGAGTTTTGAAAAATAATATAAAATTTGAATATGACTTTTAACGGAGTTTCCAAATACAGTTCCAAATACTTGTACGCAAGATGGGGATCAATAAAAGCGTAAGAAGGCCATTAAGAAACCAAATCTAAAGACTAAAATATTTTGTTCTCCCGTTTATGTGAAATGTCCCATAAGAGTTTTAAATCCAAGCTTTAACTGTTGAACTTAATAAAAAAGTTGTAATATTTCATAACTAATTTCAATTTTGATTTTAAGATACTGCAAGAAATCTTACCTATTTTTACCTTTCAAACTTATATTGTTTTATTAGTAAAATTTTGTCATAGACATTTTTATTGTGTTAATTTTCTTTTTAAAAGATAATTCATAATTCTCAATTTCGACCATTTTTTCCAAAATCAAAAATCAAAATCTTAGTACTCAAAATTGATTTGATAAAAAAATTCAATAAACTTTTGTGATCTCTATTATGGTTATGTAAAGACAGGCATATTCACGAATAGTCTTTAAAGAAAACGACTTCTTTTTTGGAAAAATTTCCATATCCTTGCTTATAGTTTTTTTACTGATATCTACTTATAGATTTTTTTTTATCAAAACCCCCTCCCTAAGGTAAATCCTGGCTACGGATCTGCATCAGATACATTAAAAAACTCAAAACCGTTATATTTTTACATTGGCGTTTTTGGCAGGAAGGGAAGGATATATGGCGACCCAATCAGCCATTCGCCCCGAACCATGGCCTTGCTGGCTCGACCCAAGAGCCGGCCCTGCTATCATCAAAATCCAAACTTTAAATAAATAAAAATTTAAACAAACTGGATTATTTATTAAAATTGAAGGGACTTCATTTTAGTGGTAGTGGTCATTATATTTAATACTACGTATATTATAATTTAAGCCGATAGGAGTATAATACTAAAATAGTACTAAAATTTAATAAAAACCAGTTTTGGTATTTAGTGCGCTATGGTTTAATATTGAATACAACTTGTACTAAGGCTTTTGATCTGAAACTAAGGTGATGATCAAAAATATATGAACTTTCTTTACCTGCCACGCCTCCTTATTGGAATGACAAAGTTAATATACACCTTACGCAGTACGTATTGAGGTATCAAAATAAGGATTTGAAGAGTTAATATACTATAAAAAAGAAGCGGATAAAAATAAAAACTGAGCCATAAATTGCAAAAAAAAAAAAATATTTTTAACTTCACACTGAACTGCTACTGGAAATGACGTTGCATTTTGGCAACTTCATATCAAATCGGAACTTTTTTCTCACTTATCATTGTCTTAACTGCCAAACTCTTCGCCGTTCTTCTCTCCAGGGCTACCACCCCTTCCCTCCTCCCCCCTCTCCCACCCCCACTCAGCGGGAACTTTTGGCATCAACACTAGTTATTGGTAAGAATTGAAACTTTTCGGCTGCTTGTGTTGATAAATAGAGCGTGTGAGTTTATCGATTCCCAAGGTGTTAACGTAGTTGACCAAACGATTCTACATACGACTAAATAGAGTAGAGTAGCTACGTTGATGGTGGTACGTTTCATTGGGTTGCCACATCCACAAATGAGCATTTAAAAACTTGTATGTTGCAAAAGTTTTGCACAAGTTTGGCAACAATATTTTTTATGTGATCATCCGGGTTATTTTTTGTTTTTTTTCTGTTTCTGTTGATTCATGCGGATTCAGTTAAAGGGGTGGCTTAAGTGGCTGCAGTCGTTGATGTAGGTGGTATTGTGTGTAAGTTGAATGGAAGAAAATAACAAGAATGAAATCAACATGCATTCAAGTTGTATAAAAATGTTGGTCAAATGTTCTTCTGCGGCTTTTGGCCAAAATCAGACGCTGGGGAGTTTGTTGCAGCAACAGAAATGAATGAACATGAAATGGAAAAAATTGCCAAGAGCAAAAATTAAACAACTTCGCAACAAGCAGATAAAAGCACAATAATGCATACTCACACACAGATACGCGTGTGTGTGTGTGTGTGAAAACAAACTCTCAATTTAAAACATACCAATATATATTAAAACAGCGGAAGCGGAAACGTTTAGCAGCTTAATTTAATCAATGAGAAGTTTTTGCCATTTTTCGTGTTTTGCTTTTGTTGTTTGTTGCATTTTGTGTTCTCTGTTTTATTGCTGCTTCAAGAGAAATTCTTTTACAAAAACATTTTATGTTGTTTTAGCCTTTAGTCAGTGTGTTGCCAGCAGGAATTGCAACAATTTGAAGTGAAGGTTTTCTTTTTTTTTTACTGCGACTACATATATACAATATGCAACATTTTAAAAATTGCATAGTTTTTTTTTTTTTTGTTTTTTGTTGTAAAAAATATTTAAATCTTGTTGCGTAAAGTGGTAACTTTTCTAGTTTGTTCCTCTAGCAGCATCTGCTTCGTTTGCTTTGACTTTTATTTTACTTGGCAAAAATTAAAAGAATTCTGAGTGTCGAGCGCCAGGCTGCCTGTGTCTATAGCTTGGCGTCTGCTGCTTGGCAAAAAGTAATGGATTCCAAGTTTAATGCACTCTAGCTGCGGGCAACAATCTCGCATATTTAATATGAAAAGGAATAAAAAAAGAATATTGAATAAAGAAATGGAGCGAAAAGTAGTGAGAGCTGCAAGAGTTTCATTATTTCGCCGTGCTTAAATTCTTTCCAAAGTGATTTGATTTCATTAACAATTTTTTTTTTCCGGTAATCGATGTAGTTAGAGCTGATTGCACTGTCAGCTTGCGAGACTCATATTCGTATTGCTTAAAGCATTTTTTTTATTATTTGTTATAAAATCAGGAAAGTGAGTTCATACAGGATTGTATTTTGTTTTGATAAACTGGAAATTCTTGTTGGTACTAAAGGTAAGGTGATGGTAGAAAAGGTGAGGAGAAAAATATCGAAACCAGACCGAAAAGTTGTTATCTGTTTATGCTACACAAACCAATGTCATAAAATTAAAAAAGAATAAAAAAAAATTGTTAAACCTTTATTTGTTAACAATTTATTTAAAAAAATTGTTAAACCTTTATTTAGCGGTAGTTTAACATGAGATTCGAAGTAGTGAAATACGAAAAAAAAAACTCGGAGTCAAAAGTCAAAAGCAAAAATTGAAGAATATGATTTCTCAAATAAAATTAGTTTTTTATTCATTGTAATCTTCTTCAATTTCAATTCTAATTCCAATGATTATCCAATAATTTATAACGTGAAGTAACAATTTTTCATTTCATAAGATGAAAATGTCATTTTTATTTTACATTATTATATCTTTATAAAATACCATAAAAATATTATTCGGTAATAATGCTAAAATATATTTTATGAAATAATATTAAATATAAACGAAAAAAATGTGTTAAAATGGCAAATTTTTTTTCTGTTTTATCTACATTAGTAAAACTCAAAACTAGCTTTGATTTATTCTTAAGAATTACAATTTTGGTTTTATGCATATATTTTAATTTATTTAAGAAAGTATCCGTGAATAACAAATATTGTGAAACCTTAAAAAAACACACACAGCTTACGTCAACAATAATAACACATAAGCTCCTGAGCGCAAGTGTAGTATCCTCAACACATTGGACGCTACAGCAACATAAATGACTGCCAAAAATTCTAATTCGTTGGTCAGATTTTTACGATATTTTTTTCAAAAATGTTCATTCTATCCAATAAAATATAAAATTTGACTTTTTTTCATACTCTTCACATATTAAAGCTACAATTTTGCTCATCCCGACGAAGTTGCGGTTTGAAAGATGCACACAAGATTCCTTCAAGTTTTTGTGAAAAGTTTTTCAAATTGACGAATGAGTTAAAAAATTATTTATATCAACCTCCGCGTAATACCGGGTATTCAGTTAGTACCAAATATTTGGAGTATTTCATACATGCTTACAATCTGAGGACTACATATCATAAAAGCAAGATTTAAGAGGAAAAAAACAATGTGTAAAAAGAAAAAAAGTTGTTCTCTTCCCTCTTACTTAATTTTGATAATTTACATCACCTTTTGGAACTTTTAATGTAATTCTCATTTTGAAGATACACTGAAAATAATAAAATAAATTCTTTTTTTAAATGTGTATGTCAGATCATCAGTCTGGTTTTCGTCCTGGCCATAGCTATTCTACTGCTATGGTTAAAATAATGGATGATGTCAGAATACCATTATATAAGGAACATGTGACTCTGCTCTGTCTACTAGACTTTTCCAAAGCTTTCGACACCGTCAACCACAACATACTATGTAAGAAACTGTGACGAACCTTTTTACCGATCCAGGGTTCGTTCACAAACAATTTAATACACTGGGTTAAGTCTAGTTTAACGATTCTTCTGTTTTATTATAAAAAAAATCGAAGTTTTTAATAAAAATATAATTTATTTGAGTTCACAGGTTACAAGATAATTTCTTAATTCATTCACTTAGAGTCAATTTTCCTTAATATATGTACATGCCATTACATTACTGTCTGAGATTTGAGTTAAGTGGCCTGATGTCCCAACGTCATCCACCGTCCACTGTAGGAATCGTCAACCGTACTGGCGCAGCGCGTAGACAGGATTATAGGAAAAGGATTGCCAGCTGCAGTGGCACAACGCGTAGGCAGGATTCAGGACGGAATGGTCAGCCTCTATCCGGCTCAACGCGTGGGTAAGACTTAGGATAGAATCGTCAGCCTCAATGGCACAACGCGTGGATAAGCCTTAGGATAGAATCGTCAGCCTCAATGGCACAACGCATGGGTGAGACTTAGGATAGAATCGTCAGCCTCAATGGCACAACGCATGGGTGAGACTTAGGATAGAATCGTCAGCCTCAATGTCATAACATTCAGAAGGTAGGTTTATCAGGAGCTAGTTATTTGCAGATGACTTACCCGTGTGGCTGCTGCTGCAAGACTTAAGCGTAGAACAGAATACGATGTAGTTGAAGCGTTTCCATGTAGTGACCTCATCAGCTGTTCAGTGTGTAGCACGCTACTCAAAAAAATATGTCCACAATGTCATGAGCGCTTCACAGAACACTAATTTATCAATTGTTTAGATTTTGCAAATATTGTTAATTTGGAACACTTATTTCGGTACCTACAACGTTTGCAGTATCGATTTAATATACTCAAACCTAAAAAAAGGCGTCATTAATACAATTTTCAGAGCAGCGTAGTACTCAAAAGTTAAAGTTAGCTTAACTTGTGCTCCAACTACGGCAACGAGCCGCAGACGTACTACGCATTATGTGTGATTCCGTTCATTTAGCATATTTTAACTTTTGACAGGTCATACTACGTACTACACGTACTACAAGCAAGATTCTGGTTCACACTTGAATTTTAATTTGCCACTCGTTGTGTAAGTCAACCCAGCTTGGCTGCACAGCCATGTTGTGTTGAGTTTATGTTTCAGCTGCTTAGTTGTTCTTGACATATCGCTGTTCACCTCAGCCTAGTGTTGGCAACCGGGTGAAATTAATTAAGGTGTATATTACATGTTCGCTTACTCAACACAGTGCTGCTTCAGTATTTAACTACCAGCGTTATAGTTGCTTTAGTTACTGGTGATTTATTATGAGGTATTTCGATAGTGTGTAACGATTTAATTCATGGCTTCAATAATGATTCAAACATGGCAAACGTTTTTCACAAGAAAGAAAAATATTATGGCTGGTACTGGCTGCAAAGCTAGTGTGTGTGGAAACGAGATTTCGACTTCCACCTTCACAAAACTTAAGTACAACTTTGGATTTTCTGACAATTCAGTCCGACCGTTTAAATAGTTATTTATGCGGTAGAACACTGAGAGTGAAAGTGGGCATCAGTTTTTCATCATATAAGCGTACTTATAATGGAGTTCCTCAAGGCTCAGTTCTTGGCTCACTTCTATTCTCTATGTTCATCAATGACATATTCAACAAGTGCAATAACGTCGCAATGCATGCATATGCTGACGACCTTCAGCTGTATTTGCCCACACCTGTCGGGTTAATCAAAGATCTTTGCGTCAGAGTTAATGAATACTTATTTACTGTAGCAGAATGGGCTAAAGCAAACCAACTTAAACTAAATCTACTAAAATCTTACGTCTTACCAATCTCTTAAGCCCCCTTATCAAATATCGATCTTCCTCCAATCTTCTCAGCAATGTTGAATTAAAAGTTGTAAGTAAGGTTAACAATCTTGGCTTCCAAATAAATTCTTCTCTGTCTTGTGTAGATCATGTCAATTCTTGTGTAAGTAAGGTCTATTTTATACTAAGAAACCTGAGAATGACTGCAGCATTTGTTCCCGTTGAAACGATACGAAAACTATTTTTGCAGCTGCTGATGCTTGTAATCACTTATTCGGAATTTGTTTATAGCAATCTTGATTCTCGGTCATCTCAAAAGCTTCTAGTTGCTCTAAATAATGCTGCCCGTTATGTTAATGGACTGAAGAAGTTTGACATGTCTCACTTTTCCGCACAAAACTACTTGGCCGTTGCTTATTTCGCTATCTGGAAGCGAAAAATTGCATATTCCTGCATAAAATTATTTACTCGCGCTCCTCACATTACCTTTTTGGAAATCTGCAGTTCTGTAGGTCAACTCGTAGTATTGACCTCTTGATACGAAGTCATTATTACAAAAACTCTAGCAGACTTTTTTTCGACAGTGCAATTAGACTGTGGAATTCTTTACCGAACAACATTAAAGTTGTTTCCAACTCCATAGCCTTTATGCGTTTAATTTTTGAATACTTCTTATAATTTTAATCTATCTTCTTGCTTACTATCTTCTCCTTTCATTTCTTCTGTACTGCTTAATTTTGATTTGTTAAACTTACTTTGTTATCAATAGCTTTTCTCTCAATAGTCTTTTACACATCCAGTAATTATTTTGTTTACATTTCTAATATTGCTTAAATTTGTTGTTGATTATCTTCTCACTTGGAACTATTTAATTTAATTTCTAGGTTATAATTTAGTCTAATATAAGTAAACCAAATTGTGATGTTCTTCTTGTTCTTATATGCCAACATATCTGCTCAATAAATGAAATAAAAAATGAAATGATATTCCACAAGTAACTATTAAGGAATGGAGCCTCGGCAGGGTACCAAAGCTAAAATACCCCGCCGCGGCCGAATTAAAATATATTCGAAGTCTTTAGTCACGACAGACACTACGACATTCAGTTTTATATACTTACGACAGTTTTCTTATTTTGATGACGTCACTTTGTATGGGAGCCGTGGTTTTCATCAGATTTTGCCGAATATCATAGATATGGTACATTTCTTTGACTTTTGTGGTTTTCTAAGAGATTTAAGTTTAAAATAAAGGCACTTTATATGAGAAGTAGGCGTATACTTTCCTATACCTGCCACGCCTCGTTGTTGGCGTTACAAACGGAATGACAAAGTTAATATACTCCTTACGCAGTACGCGTTGGGGTATAAAAATTACATGAAACGCCTTTGGGGCAAGCCTCGGTAGCAAGAACCATATTTTTCTATAAATATATATGAGACGTTTCACGTTAACCGGATCACCTGTTCGTTTGGAAAGCAGCTTTCAAAAAATTGTCGGCGAAATTCAAAATTCAAAATGGCGGCTGCAATATGGCGGGCGGATGGTGGAAGAAAATCAAGTGTAAGGAAAAAAAGGATTCCTGAAAAAAAAAAATTCGCAACGTATTGTATCGTTTTTTGGATCAAATTGAACCTGAAGAATACCCTTCAATAGCTGGTGTGATTGAATGACAAAATCCAACATGGCCGTTTCAATATGGCGGTCACATATTCAATACGGTGGACTTTTTCTAAAATCAATTAATTTGTCCACCATATATATTACTTTGTTCTTCTAAAGTATATTTAGGGAATCATTATATAGAAATGAAAAACTTTTATATTGTAGTACTACTAAATTTATAAAAGGAGTAATCCCAGAATCCCGTGATGACCTTTTAAGTCACAAAAATCATGGGATTGGCATATTGGCATCCCTAGTAACTGATTGAACAACGTGTTTTATAAGCCAACATATCTGTTTTTATAGCAATAGTGCCTATTAATAGCCTTGTATCAATTTGAGACTTGACCAACCTTTGAGGAAAGTTTTTTGAGACATTTATTGGATGGTTTTTTTTTTGTTTTACAAACATATAGAATACACGGGGTTCCTACACTGAGCTTAAATCTGATGTGATTTTGAAAATAAATAAGAAAGATATAAGGATTTCACGAGCCGAAAGCCCTGGTAGCTAGTGCTCCTTAAAGTTTATAAAATAGTAATTTATTAATACTTTCCATATAAGAAAAAAAATTTGCATTTAATATCAAAAATAGTGTCAAATTGACACTAGCATCGTTTGAAGGTTAAATATTTTCATATGAAAGAATTCGAAAATTTAAATTGAAATTCCAAAAATAATAATTAATAAAAACTTTTTTAAAAAAAACCGACTACAAAATCACTACAAAGTAAAAAATTATTTTAAAATTTTCCTTTTAATTTATTGGTCATACTTAACAATTTATTTAAGCATATTATTACATTGGAAAACTTATTATTTGAATTTTTTTTCTAATTTGTTTTATTATCATAAATATATGAACTTCTTTATGAATACAAAAGCTTTTAAGGTGGGCGCTAATGTAATCAGACTTTTGATCAGAAGCGCCAACTTCAAAGCTTTTGTATTCATAAAGAAATTAATATTTTTATGATAGTAAAACAAATTAGAAAAAAATTGCAGTACCGTAGTGTCAATATTATTCGAGATACAGTAGTATCTAGTATTGTGAGATCTAGTATTGCCACGCCCAGTTCTCGAATACCGCCCACTTTTTTACGGGCACCTCCATGCTTATGATATCTATCTGTTCACCAAAAATGATGGCAATCAGGCATATAGTTTAGGACTTATCGATGTACATACATTTAAAAAAAAAAAAATTTAAAAAAAAACAGATAAACTGACGAACTCGAGAACCTCCTCCTTTTTGAAGTCGGTTAAAAAGGAAAGAGAGTTTATATAAAACGACTTTCAATTGCAAACAGTTTTGCACTTCATTGCCTCTTGATCCGACTGATAGCAAAAAGCTCTGAAAATAAGATCTATCTGGAAACAACTCCATAGGCTTGATAAAATAGTATCAAAAAACTGATCGCTATTGTAAAATTATCGCATCCCTTTTGGCTCCAGTTGAATTGAATCGCAGTAAATATAAAATTCTTTGAAATTTTCGAGCAACTCTTTTAAAAAATAGACATAAGATCATGAGTAGCTTATATATTAAAGTGCATTTAAATTGATTTAAACCTTGTACTCATTGGCCTCATACACCCCAACTTACTGTAGACTATTAATAATTTCGACAGCTGATCGAACACTTAGTCTATTTGTTGATATAACGTCTAAGCATGAAGCTATTAAACTTAATTTTTATTACCTATAACAAATCTCAAATAAATCGACCGAAAACCATTCATAATTGACTTTTAAATCCGGCGGAATTCCAAACAAATTGCAACAACAATTTTATTGCAAGTTTTCAATAAAAGCAAAGTAGCAGCAGCAACAGACGCAATCGTCAATATTTTCTTTGGCTGAGTCCAACAGCAACTCGTAGCTACAGCGAATTTAAGAAGGAGAAGATGAAGAAAAAAAAAGTGAATTTTTCTGTTGTTGTTTTGTTATACTTTGTCAAATGAAAGAGCCAAATAACGACAAACAAACAAACAAACTAACTAACATACATATAAAAGCACACAGCTACAGGAAGAGCCAAAGATACAGCTGCAGATAGCAGCAGAGTACATTGGTGTGACAGCAAAAACAAACAGACAGACAGACCTAGAGACAAAGTGAAAAAAAAAACTATAAAAGAACATTCAATTTCAAGTACAAAAACGCTCAAATTTTGGGTCAACAAAATAATTCCTAAACAAACATGAACGGGAAAAACTGAGCAGAAAAGTACACAAAAAAAAAAAAACTAAAACAAAAAAATTAAGCAAAAAAAAAATAAAAAATAAAAATAAAATTACGACAAATCAACAAAAACGACGCAAACCTAAACAACTGTGGGCTTTTAGACTTATGTACAAAAAAAAAAAAAAAAAAAAAAATAAAAAAAATCACTTGATTTCATTTTCATTTTCATGTTCATGTTATTTAAATGAATTTCAGCTCATTTCATTAAGTTTTATTTGTGTGCTGTTTGTTTTTCGTGCTGTTTGTTGGTTTATTTTTATTCTTAAGTGTTGATTATTTTGCTGTTTTCATAGGAAGTGTCAAAGTAGCGGTGCGTATGTGTGTGTGTGCGTGTTTGAGTGTGTGTCTATCTCTTATTTGAGCTACCAAGTGGCAACACGCGTTGCCATCTTGATACTGACAGCTTATAAGCAGCTTTTAGCCAAATCAGTGCATTTCAAGCAAATATTAATGAAATTTCCCATTATTTTAGTTCGAAGGAAATTTTAAATTTTCCTCTCCCAATCAGTCGCTCTCACGTCATTTCTAGAGTAAAGAGCGCGCATGCGTTTTTCCAATATATTACTCACAAGAATTTCCCACTATTTTCAGATTCTTTTTTTTGTTCTACTCAAATTTGAGTTTTTTTTTTTTCTTTTCTGGCTCATTCAAGAACTCTTCTTGCTAGCCAAGCACGTGCCAAAGCCGTCGTCTTTCGTCGTCCTCACCCAGTAACCTAGTGAATGTGAATGTTGTTTTTGTTGCTGTTGTTTGGCGTGTGTAGCGTTGTATTCTAGGCGCACAGATGCTGCCAATGCTTGCTGCATAGAATTTATTAGGAACATTTTTGATAAGCTTTGCCTAATGAGCTGCATTTGTTTTCGCGTATTTTTCGCTTTTTTTTTTAGGCCATTCTTTTTGGTTTCTAGACATAGCTAGTGGGAGTGAGTGTGTTGAAAAAACTCAAGTACCTGCCTTTTATATGGTGAAATTATCCATCTATCCTCCACCCCATTACTAGTGACTCAAGTCACCAACCAAGCATATCGCATGTTCAAATATTTGTGCTTAACAGCAATTCATAAATCTTGCCGCAGAACCACCTCTTAGGCTAGGCCCACCCACTCTAGCTAGCATCCTCAGCAGGAAGAGATTTATTTATCGAATTGTTCTGTTGCAGTCTGCCGCTGCTTATCGCATGCTAGGATTCCTCATGCTTTGCATGTGATTGTTTGAGTTTTGGTCTGCCGATTTTCCTTTCATGACAAATGAGCTCTTTTTTGCTCAGGTTTTTTGTTGGTTTCGATGCTGTTTTTTATGTTTGTTTTTATGTCTTGTTTTGCTTTTGGTTTTCTTTTTTTTTTTTTTGCATAATATTTCAAAGTATATTTGTCAAATTTTTTGACTTATGCATTTGACATTCTTTATTTTGTGTATTGCTCAGCATTTTTATGTTTGTCTAGCTTAATTTTGGAATATTTCTTTTAAACATTTTTTTTCTTATTATTATTTTAACATTTTTAAGAATATCAGAGTGTTTTTTTGTTATTTTTATCATGTTGCTTACATTTATTAATTTTGTTTGCAGCATTTGTTTTTTGTTGTGTCTTGATATTTTATCAATCTGTCAATTAATTTTTTATTTTTAGCTATATCATCAATTCTGTTTCTTTCTGATTTATTGTTTTATAATTTTAAGTTGTCCGTCTCGACAGGCTTTTGATGTGAAAAATTAATAAAAATAAAACTTTTTTGGTGAAAGTATTCTTACATTTAAATGTCAATTTGTCAAACTTTTGTCAGCTATGATTATATCAAAATTATCGCTCACACTACGGTATTAACTATAGTAACTTTTTTGCTTAGAGGGGTAAAGATATGGAAATAAAAAAAATTTATTGTATATTTAATAGAACTCTCAACGAATGCTTATTCTTCAGTTGATAACTCTAAGAATCAGAGCTGGGAATTGGGTACGCAAAATTAGTATTCGTTTTCACAAAACAGATACCATGTTTCTTAAATACACTGAAAAAAACAAACAAATTCGTGTTTAATTCGACCAGAAATACACTCGATTTGTCTTCAATAAAAATAGAGTTTTGTTTAAACACAACTTTGCTTAAAATAATTAAAGTGAGTTTGGTTAAAGTGAACTTTATTTCTACTGGAAATGTACACGAACCATTTAAATTTTTTATATTAAAATAAATTTGAATAAAAAAAATTCCTTGTTTGAATTAACACTAAACTTGTTTGTAAGTATCAAGTAAAATATTTTTAATTTAACCTGGTTCCTTCTTTGAATTCACAGAAAACATATTTGAAGATTTTGATGAAAGTACTTTTAATATAACTTGGTTCCTTGAACCGGTTTAAAAATTTCAAACAAATGTTCTTTTAATTTGACCTGGCTCCTGTTTGGATTAACAAGAAACAGGCATGAAAATTTCAAACAAAAATCCTTTTAATTTAATCTGACTCCTGTTTGGATTAACAAGAAACATGTTTAAAAATTTCAAAGAGAAATGATCTTAATTTAACCTGGTTCCTATTTGGATTAGCAAGAAACAGGTTTGAAAATTTCAAAAAAATATCCTTTTGCATGAAAAATAAATTGTGGCATTTTTTAAATTTATATTTAGTTTTTAGCTATTACATTTGTGAGATTTATGCCAAGTATTTTCATGAAGCAACAGGTTGCCACAACAAGCTGTTTCTAAAATCTCTGTAGCACCGATTTATGGGTTAATTACATACGTACAGGTACCATACTTCAGGCAGCCTGTTACTTGACATGTAGGCTTATATGGGTTGTGCGTCGGATTTGTATCCCACCCAGCAAAAAAAAAAAAAAAAACATTTCAAAGAAAAGTACAAAAAAAAAAAAAAAAAAAGACAAAAATCATCACCGAATCTGATGACGACGGATATGCACCTGAAATATCCGAACTCTTAATTAGGAAGGTGCCTCTATCCAACTGATTGATATCTTGGAAAGATACATAGCTGATTTCATTGCAATTCAAGAATAGCGATGGAAGGGACAAGGTTGTTCACGGCAAGCATCCTGTGAAATCCACTACAGCGTCCATACGGAAGAGCATGAATTTGGGTGCACATTTGTAGTTGGCAAGAGATTACGGCATCAGAAAACTGCATGTGTGGCTTTACTAATACATATGAGCACTCGTTGAAAATGAGAGTAGCGAGCGTGAATCGTATTCTCTATCAACAAATAAACAAAATGCGTACTCGCCCAAGAAGTAAATTTCGCTAAGCTTGCTATTCGCCACTGCAGTGCTTAAGAGACTCGCTCTAACGAATACAGAAAGCTGAAAACACTCAGCCTCTCAAAGATTCTCACTTGCCCTACTCGCTGAAAGTTGATCAACTATTTGCATGACTCTCCATACTTTAGCGAATCGCAGCGGGTCATCTATTCAGTTTGCTACTGCACTAATTTTAACTACGCTGATGTTTATCGTGCACAAGAAATAAAAATGGAATGAGTGCATGAGACTATAATTGTTAAATTTTTAATATGGTTAAATAATCTTGACAGCAAGTTCATTGCTTTAATATAAAATTAATTTATTTAACTAGATATTTTTATAAAAATAAAAATTCAATAAAAAACTATTATTAATTAAACAAAATTTGCTTGCACAAACGGCAACAAACAATCAAAGATGAAACAAACAAATGAAACAAAGATGAAACAAAGTTTCATCTTCTCTTCGAATTTCACTGAAAACTTTCCAAACTTCACTTTTAGCGCTACTCTTATTTTTTAGTTGATAAACCGCACATGATCGGTTTTTCCAATTTGTTCCCAATATGCGGCAGGGATGGGAAATGACTTTTCTGAAATTGTAGCAAACCAAAATAAAAATTATACTTTTTGGCATCAAATTGTAACAATTTTTTTTCTCCATGAATAATGAAACTTTTTTGATATCTATATATTTATATTTAACGGTCCCCTTGTTCCAGCAAATCTACAAATGTTACATCAAAAAAAAAAAAAAAAACGGAATGGCCATTTCAGCCATTGAAAGAACTTTGACCGAGCTTCTTATGATCAAATGTGTTGTGTGTGATGTAAAATGTTTGCACACAAATGATCGAGCACTGGACCTACATGTTTTACGCCGACTCCGAACGGCTTATGTTCTCAAGAAGCTTTTCATGGCAGTTTTTACTCTCTGAGGTTTGCCATTGTCTGCAGAGGGGTGACGGCCGAACAGAAAAATTAATTCAATTGAAAAAATTTTATGTGTCAGATGGAGGATTCGAACCTGGGTTCTCTGGTGTAAGAGTCACACACTCTACCCACTACGCCACGGCCGCCACTCACATCAACATTTGTTATATTAGCAGAAAGGTCTGAGGTGTAGGTAAGCAGAAAATTATTAGATTTTTGATAAGTAATAGCGTTTAGAAGATATAAGCGTTTAAAAATGAAAAAATGGTAAAAAGAATTAAGACACAAACTCGCTGTAATGTGAATGAGTAAATGTGTGATTTCCAAAGCGAAGTAAGGGAGTACACCCGATGATCGGGGAGTTATCACTAGTATTTAATAATTTATTTATCAATATAGTTAAATAAATATAGTAGCGTACATCCACTTTTTGAAATTTAATCAAGAAAATGTGCGTCTTCCTCTTCTTCAACAGATATATTTTCAACCATTGAGTATTCGGTATAAACCCGACAGGGAAAATATACTAAACTCGAATTCAGTTGATAAACTGTATGAATTCAATTTTAAAAAAGCTGACTTTTTGAAGTTGAATCATTTAATTTAAAGTAAGCTTAGTGTAATTTTAGAATACTTAAATAAAAATAGTCTTGATAATTCCATTGGATTTTTTTACATGTAACTTTTTGCTATGTTTTCTCAGTCTGTACCATATAGCCTCAAATTTGCAAAAAATTCTGCGTACCCCTGGTACACAAAGGATTTAAAATCTCTTCGCAACAACAGGAATAGGGCATGGAAGAAATACGTCTGTAGCCTAGACTCAAATGACCTGGAGACTTACAAGTGTTTGCTTTTGGAATTTGAAAGTCGCTCAGCTATATTATATCACGAATATTTAAATCATGTTAAGCTGAGAATATTTTCTGATACAAGAACATTTTGGGGATTTATAAAAACAAAGAAAAAATCCGATGGATTTCCTTCTTTGTTCAGAACTCATAATGAATTTACTGATCATCCCGTCGTAATTTGTAGCCTATTTGCTAACCTTTTTTAAAAATCATTCTGTTCAGATTCCTTTAATCTTTGATTAAAATTGATTGATTGAGATTCTTTGAAATCTATATCTTTCACTTCGGAGGATATTTTAAAGTATATTGGATCGATCGAGGAGGACTTTAGCGCGGGACCCGACGGGATTCCTACCGCAGTGTTAACAAAATGAGGTCCTATCCTGAGTCAACCACTTTCTGTATAATTCAATAAATCGATTAACGAAAGTTATTTTCCACTTATTTGGAAAAAATCATTTATAAATCTAATTTATAAAAAAGGTTGCAGGAATGATGTCAGTAACTATGGCTAAGCTCTCATCGATTCCTAAACTTTTTGAGCGGATCGTGTACGATCGGGTAAAAATTCATCGTCGTGAAATCATAACAACTCGTCAGCATGGTTTTGTTAATGGAAGATCCACTGTGTCCACCAGTAATCCACCAGGTCGACTGCGTTTACACTGACTTTAGTAAATTTTTTGATAAGTTACCACATAACCTAATTTTATTTTAATTCAAGTTAAATCGTATAGCAAGTGGAGTGATCTTATCAAATACGATTCCGAGGCGTATTGTCTTCTGAATTTATTGTTGAATCAGGTGTTCCTCAGAGTAGCCACCTTGGACCACTTCTGTTTATTTTAGCAATCAATGATGTAACTCACATCATGGAACACTCACATCTGCTTATCTATGCCGATGATATGAAAATATACACAAAGGAAAATTCTAAGGACAATTCAGATCTACTCCAGTCTGATCTAAAATCTTTTGAAGTTTGGTGTTCTAAAAATAATATGTTTCTAAATCCAGATAAAGGCCAAACTATGACCTTTTCGTGTAAAAGTAATAATTTAATTTTTGGTTATAAGATAAAAGATACTGCTTTAAGTCGTGTAGGTACCGTCAAAGACCTAGGTGTATGCATGGATTCTAAGCTATCGTTTAACATTCATATTGATTATATTTGTAAAAAAGCATTTTCAATGCTTGGATTTATAAAACGCTCGGGCAAAGAATTTAATTGCATAATTACAACTACAACGTTGTATTATGCATTTGTGCGTCCTCACTTAGAGTATGCAAGTTCAAGTTTGGTTCCCAAGTTACAATGTTCATGTTAATCGAATAGAAAGAATCCAAAAACGTTTTATTCGATTTGCTCTAAGAGGTTTAAGTGGAACTGTCGTATTGCACCTTTTAAACCTTTTAAACCAGTTTAAAATTGTTAAAAATTCAGTCTTTAAGTGAGCGAAGGAAGTCTGCTCATATCGTATATTTACACCAACTCATAACAAGTGTATTCGATTTTCCAGAACTTCTTTCTCATATAAGTTTTAACACTAACCGTAGAAGCAGTAGAAACGCTAACCATTTAATTTAAACCGAATGAGTACCTTTGTTAACAATTTTAGCGTTTTTGATGTTAACTTGTGAAAAGGTCAACTCAAAATAGATTAAAAATAATTGTGTAATTTAATTTATATATGCATGGTTCGTTTCTATGTCTTGTGTTGTCCCTGAGCCCAACCCATTCATTGGTGGGCAAATATTTCCCACATTAACTTGTTTTGGGTCACTAGTATCCATAACACTGATATTTTTCAATGATTTCTGGGTCCTGGCTTTAAATGGGTTAATGCTGAGGAAGTGCGAAAAAGCTGTAGTAGCTGAACTCTATTGTTATTGCATGAAAAGAAACTGAATCAGCAACGATTCAGCAACGAAAAGCAACCTTGTTTTGATTAAGTTTTGGATCAAAAATATTCTTTCAACATTTGCTAAAGAATGTGAAATTGATAAAACCCCCTGTGAAATTTTGTAAACATTGATCAGCGTGGCAGTGCGTTTGAATGTGCTTTAAATATGGTTGCAAAAATGCGCAAAAAGGCACTGAAAACTTTATGAAATTCAAAATAGCAAACAAAGTCGATCAAGTGTATGAAAGCGTACTAAAAATGTCTTCGTGGTACTTACGTACTTCTCATAATAAAATTGTACCGAAAAAGTACAATTGTACTGAAAAATCTAACCCTGACATGCGGCGACAATGGAATGCAGAGCAACATGCAAATTTTGTTCGTTGACTTGCCAACTCTCAGTTGAATAGCGAAGCAGGTAAAATGTTTACTATAATCGCTATGTTTGTTCGTTAACTAGCACAACTCTCAACATGAGGATCGAAGCAAGCGCATTTTGTAGATCAGAGAGTGAGAGCATACATCGCACTGAACATATAAAAAACGAGCGAGTCAATGCGCAGCAAACACAGTTTTTTGAGGAATGCGAATGATTGTGAAAATATAACGGAGTAGTGAAGAAGAAAAGTGCGTTATGAAGCTTAGTGCTTATTCAGATCTCTGTACACTGTATAGACAGTGTACAGCATCACGTCTTGTGATTCACACCTGTTAACGAACGATTTGCCATAATTTTTACACATAAGACTAATATGAGCGCACATTCCGTCAGAGGAAAAGGACGATGAGATCAAAGAATCTTTTTATGAACGCCTTAAAGACGCTTATGAGCGTTGTTCCCGTCATCACATAAAAATCTTGCTTGGTGACTACAACGCTAAAGAGGGCAAAGAAAATATCTTTGGGGCCCAACAATCGGAAAGTCAATACATTTGATAACAGAATGAGGCTGATTGACTTCGCCGCGGCACAAAACATGGTTGTAAGTAGCACTAGATGCAAGCATCTCAATATTCATAAGGCCACTTGGCTGTCCCCTGCCATTCGACTCTCACTCCTGCTTCAAGAAAGCACTCCTCCGATCGCCGATATATGAGCGCAGTGGGCACTCGTCTCCCACTCTATGCGTGTGGCTAACGGAAGAGGTTATTGGTTACCACTGCCGCCACCGAAACCAGTGGCACGACGAAAGGCCTTTTCCACAATTGGTCAACGCAACTTCAACTCAAGTTGCTAGCCTGTGTATTTATACCAGAACCTTCTGATTAAGCAACTTGCATGCAACAAGTTCTCGACACGTTCCCAACTTGTTCAACGCAACGCGGCTTTCCGCAATTTTCATCGGCGGCTTGTTGCATCAGTTTGCTTGTTTTGTGAATTCAATTATTTGTAGTGCAATTTATTACTCAAGTGCTATATATTACCTTCCTTTTTCCTTTTTTCATTAATAGAATCTAGAAGAAGAAGATATAGTTTGCTGTATAAATGGGCAAGTGTTAAATATCAAATTAATATAAGAAGTCAAAAAGCATGAATTATTATATAATATTAGATAATATTATATAATAACACATGTTGCACGACTTAAGAAGCAAGTCTGAAAGCATTCGGCTTACAGTTGCATTGCTTTTCAACTTTTTCGCTGTTGCGTTGAAGTTGCGTTGGAATTGCGTTGACCAAGTGTGGAAAAGGCCTAAGAGTGTCGCGACGCCACTGCAGAGAAAAACGCCGCCTACAAAGCCACCATGCAGTCAGTTGTAATGCGTGCTGCTAAGGAACGATACAGAGAGAAAAGGAAGAACGAGAGACGTCTTTTCAGGCAGAAAAAAGGAAAGGCATAAAAGTGCGAGTGCGAGGAGATTGAGATGTACAGCGACAGGGATGAGGCCCGTACATTTTTCGAAAACATAAGACGCTTTGCCGATGGCATTAGAACTGGGGCCTCTTCCTGCAAGGATTAAAACGAAAATCTAGTTATTTCGTAGTTTGAGTTTTTGCACCTTAGTTCCCGTTTTATTACTTTAGTTTAATTTTTTGTATTATTTTGTTGAGTTTTTCTTAGTTTGAGTTTGTGTAAATTTTTGTTGATATTTTTTTAAAGAAAAGTTTTAATCGAAACCATATTTTAAAATGAATTTAACATGAATTCAATAAATGTGTTTTTATTTGATTTCATGTTTTATTGGATTTCATTTCATTTATCTTTTAAATCATATATAAAAGCATCAGGAATTAAGATACCATACATTCATTGTGAACTATTTTCAATGACTTGCAAAATGTATGAATGAAAGATATGGTAAAAACTTTTTATAAGGTCTTTCCCTCCCCCCCCCCGCCCTATTTTTCATTCTGCCTACACCTTTGAACCTGATCTAATCTATTATTGTGTCAAATTTATAGAACTATCCATATTATTAAAGCGTTTTTATGGGCTCATTTCCGGTTATTTTCGCCATTTTCAAGTCACTTCCGGTAGTTTTAATACAAGCTTTTTTCACCTACATTTCAAATTTTATTCTTCTAGTTCGAGATTTAGTTTACTTGCTTTTTATTTCCTTAACTGGGATCCTTTCCGAAAGTATCACTTCAAACTTATTTTATTATTGATATATCAAGGTCAGCCAAAAAGAAAGAGCTTTAAATATTAATCTTACAAGCAAATTATGCCAATATTTCTCTTCAACAACTTTTAGCTGTAACTTTAAAATCCTCTTTCTGACCAGTGCAAAGGAAGTTAATAAATCGAAATCCAATATTCAACTATATTCCAATTGCTTTCATATTATAATCAATGTAATGAAAACCTTTTTGAATGCCCTTCGTATAACACTTATTATGATCTCTTAATTCTTTGTAATACTCGGTAAGATCTTGGAAATTCTTTTGGATTCATTGACATAATCATGGCTCAATTTGCTTTTCTAGTTGCTATATTCTGCTTTGCTTTTGATTTTGTTTTTGTTGTAAATATTATCTTATTCAAAAATCTGTTGTCTCTTTGCGGTTGACTGCTCTTCTTTGACTTGCTTTACTTTTCGGCTATCCAGCCAACCATTCAGCCAGTCAGTCAGTCAGTCAGTCAGGCAACCAACTGTCGGATAACTTTGACTTCGGCCATCATTTTACATTCAGCTCTGCTAAGGCAAATATTTGTGCTTGTGGTGAAGATAACCACAGCTGAATTCAAATTTAAATTTAAATACGAGCTCGTAGTCGATTGAAATGAAATATTTACTGTTGACTTGAAGGAAGCTTAATGGACCGCATCTATTTGTTGAGTTTTAAAAAATGCAAACATTTGCAACTCTTAAATAAAATTCAAAATAATATCTATGCAATGTTAGTTTTGTTGTTTTTTTTTTGTCTTTTTATTGTTGTTGCTCACATTAATCAATATCAATGCAGATAGTTTGGCCTCGGATATTTGCATGTGGTTTTTGACCTGCGTCCATCCGTTTTGTTCATCCGATTGTCAAACCATCTGTCTGTCCGTGCGCTAGGCTATGAATATTTATGCCCAACACTTTGGCAAACACTTCATTGCGGTGGCTCTCAAAATAATATTCGAAATTTTCAATTGAATTGCGTGCAAGGAAGATAAATGTGAAATTTTGCGCGCAACTACCACAAATAAATTATTTTAATTATATATGACGAGACGCGTTCCAACTTCACTGGATAAATTATTATAAACAAACATTCTAAAAACTACAAATTGAACGATCTAGAGAGAGTGAGAGAGGGAGAGAAAGAGAAATATAAAAACTAACCAATCGTTTGTGAGCTAAAACTAATAGCATCAAATTGTAATGTTTTCCTGATAAACAGTTTTGCCCTGTCACCAAAATTCAACCAACCAGCTTATCTGGCTAACCACATTTATTTGTTTAAAATCATTGATTGAATATCACGCAAATATTCAGCCAGACTTTGCCACATGCTAAACCAACACGGTAGCCTCAAAACGGAAGTGGATATTTTATTCTTCTTCCGGTTTTTTATTGCATGCGAAGCGGTATTATTTTGATTGCGGTCAAATTCGAGCTAAAACATATGTTTGCCAATTAACCCTTAAGTGATATGATATATAGGATTATAAAATAATAAATGCAAATGAATATAATTTGAGGGACAATATCCATTTAAATTTGAACTTAGAAAATATTATTTGTGGCAGGTCATTCAAAGACTTCGAAAGCGTATTAAAAATTTGGATGTTTTTTTTTTTTTTTACTGCAAAAAAATATAGTTTGTTTTGAAAAGATGTATTTATTTTTTTATATTTTTATAGATAAGTATGCATATTAGACTGGGTTGGATTTGTATGAAAAATGCTAAAGTATTTGCTGTACTTTATTTTCTACTGTGGTACTTTCACTTTACAAAGAATCGTAACTTTTCCAAAAATAGTCACATTTTTCGACTTCAATATTACATAAAAAAGTTAAATCAGTAAGTAAGAAAAAAAAAAAAAATAAAAAATTTCAGTTTTCAGCTAGTTCGTTGGCACCGAACTTAATTATTCGGTAATTCCAAGTTCAGAACAGATTCTTTAAATAAAAAAATCCCAAAAATCCGGGTTTTTGAGCAAACCCGGGCCGGTTTCGACAATTCTTGAACTCTTAATAACTCAAATTATTTCATATAATAGGGGGACGATTTATAATTATGGGGGCAAACAGGATCCCAAATATCTTAGCTTTTGACCGAGTTTAATTTATATACAGTCAGTCAAAAAAAAAGTTGTACACTAAAAGAAATCAAATAAATTGAAAATTATTATGAAAAGTATAAAGTAAATATGTATTTATTATATATCAAAGTAAAGCTTGACATCCATACTATAACTTAAAGGTAAAATTTTTTTAATGCTTATATTTTGAGCAGAAAAAAAAACAGAAACAAAAATATGCCAATTTCGGTATGCCAAAAAAAAACTTGAACACTTGTATCTATCTTTATATAGAGAGTCCCGTTATAAAATTTTTAAGGGAATATTGATAACTTGGTATTTATGGTTAGTGGAGTTTCGTTTTTCAAAGTGATCGCATCAATCCTTTTTCGGAAATAGATAAAAGATGGCAAAAAAACAAATTTCAAAAGATTTGAAAGAACTAATTTTAAAACTATGGAATGAAAAAAATTCAGTGTGCGATATTGGGAAAATAGTTAAAAAACCCCACACTACTGTTCATTATGTAATAAAAACATATAAAAAAAATAAGTCTTTCCAAAGACCCCGTGGAAGTGGCCGCCCAAAGAAGATAAACACGCCCCAAATTGAACGCGAAATACTAAGATTTGTTAAAAAGGATTCAAAATTTTCCGCCGTTCAGATCGCAAAAGAGCTTAAAAGCAGCAACATAGTTGATGTCAATCCACAGACTGTAAGAAATTTCTTGCATTCAGAAGGACTGCATGCACACGCACCTAGAAAAAAGCCACTTTTGTCTAAAACAAACATTAAAAACCGCTTGGACTATACTTACGAGTTTATACACAAAGACAATTCGTTCGGACAAAGTTATGTTTACGGATGAGTCAAAATTTAATTTATTTACATCTGACGGACGATGTTACGTATGGAGAAGCAAAGGAGAAGCATTAAATCGACGTAATGTCACAAATACAGTTAAACACGGAGGTGGCAATGTGATGTTCTGGGGTGCAATGGGTGTAAATGGCGTGGGAAATCTAGTTTTTGTTGAGGGAAACATGAACAAAACGGATTATTTGAATATTCTAAAGAATAATTTGGTAGAATCTGCCCAAAAAATGGGTTTAACGGATGGATTTGTGTTTGTCCAAGACAATGATCCCAAGCACACGGCCCATATCGTTAAAGAATTTTTGCTTTATAAAACTAAAAAAGTACTGCCCCACCCTCCCCAGAGCCCGGACTTAAGTCCTATAGAGCATCTGTGGGCATTTATGAAAACAAAATTAAAGGAATATAACATTTCCAGCAAACAAACCCTCAAAAACGCCCTTATGGATATATGGAATTCAATACCTGTAGAAGTGACGAAAAAACTGGTCCACTCGATGCCAAATAGACTCCTAGCAGTAAAAAAACGCTAAGGGCCAACATACAAAATTCTAATTAAGTTCAAAATTTCGTTTTTAATTGAATTATTTTAAGTTTTTTTAAGTGTTCAAGTTTTTTTTTGGCATACTGAAATTGGCATATTTTTGTTTTGGTTTTTTTTTCTGCTCTAAATATAAGCATTAAAAAAATTTTACCTTTAAGTTATAGTATGGATGTCAAGCTTTACTTTGATATATAATAAATATATATTTACTTTATACTTTTCATAATATTTTTCAATTAATTTGATTTCTTTTAGTGTACAACTTTTTTTTTGACTGACTGTATATATACATATATAATATATTGGTGATTCCATGTCAAACTGGACGCTTTTTGAAACTCACATATTTCTAAAAATTTGGTACTTTGCACATCACTCACTGAGGCCCGTCCATACAAAGTTTTGCTCATGACTCTGAATAGTAAAATAATGATTTGAAATGCTTGAAATAAAAATAATAAGTGGAAATAATATTGTTTTTACCCGATTGCCCAAGGAGGGTAGTGTTTTTCGAGTGTATATGGGTATGTATGTATGTGTGTATGTATGTGGGTATGTCTATTTCTTTGCAATGCACTGAAGTCTAAACAGTTGGTTACATTTTAACATGTAAGGTGTCATTAGATTCGTCTAAGATGTGGGAGTGACAAATTCGCCCACTGCCGTGCCCGCTGGGAACAAATACGAAAAAACCGAGTAACAAATAAGGAAAACGACCATGGGAGTAGCGAAGGTAGGACAAGGAGGGTCAGTTGCCCCCTGTCCCTCTGAACATTAGAAGAATAAAAATTTTGAAATTCAAAACGTTTTTTCTTATAATAAAAAGCATAGAATTTATTAAAAGCTTAATTTATTTTTTATTACAAATTTACGGCTGACACGTTTTTTATTTATTTATCAGTTTCGTGAAAAAATAATTTTGTGCTCCCCTAAACAAAATCCTGGCTACGTCCATCGAAATGACTAATGTATAAAGTTGAAATTCGGCACACAAATGCGTTGGGCTAGTAAAATTTTGTGCATTTTAAGTGGGCGTAATCCGCTACAGATTCTGTGAACAAAAACTCTTTGCAATTTATATTTTTAAACGCAGTTGAATTTTTTTTATTTATTTTTAATAATAATTTTTGTTTACTTATTTTATTGAGAAACTAATAATCGTCTTCTGAACTATCACATTCAGTTGTTATATGTGACAAGTCCTCTTCCAAAAGCATGTCTCTTACTTCCAGATCACAATATACTATTGTAGTAGGTTCAAAATATTTTAAACTTGTTATTAACGGGTCCGAAAAAAGAAGTAGACGGTGAAATAAATCTTCAAGATTAGCCTGCCTCAAAGGTTTTCGGCTGAAGCGTCCACGATATTTTTCAAAATTCTTATTTCGCGATTCCAGAGCCATTTCAATTAAATGTCCATTTGAAAGAAGTAAATCCGATATAATCTTGTCGACATAAATAAAAATTTAATGCACTGTGGTAGTCATGCGATGCCAGGGAAAAAGGCCGACATATTATTTCGAAGCATTAAGGGCCTCCGGTAGTTTTTTGAAGAAAAAAAAGACACTGTTTTAAGAATTTTTATTATTATTAGACCAACATTTTTTTTATATTATTAAAGTATAACTGTTGATGATTTATTCCTGAAATTTTGGTCTAAAAATTATAGTAGATAACTAAGAAAAATGCCGCAAAAGACCTTGAAAATTTGCAGTGAGCAAGATATCTGCAGACTGGTTCATCTGAAAAAAAAAACATTTTTTTCGGTTTAGCAAAGATCTCTTGGGCGTTTAATCGTTCAAATTTTTTTTTTGGGTACATACTGTTTGATTTATAACCTGAAACGAACTCAATTTTGTGCACAAAAAATTAGAATTTTCGTTTTACGTCCGCTGTTTTGTCAAAAGTTAATATTTTTCAAAAATCAAATATTAAACGCCCCATAACGCTTTAAAAAGCCGGAGAAAATTTTTTTTTTTTTCAAATATAGGGTATTTCGCAGTATTGCACTTTTCTATTTTTTGGACCACGCACGAATATTTTTGGACCAAAATATCAGGGATAAATTCTGAATAGTTGAAGTTTAATAATGTAAAAAATAATTTTGTTTAAAATAAAACAGAGCTTAAAGGCCCTTAGGCCCTTAAGACCTCCGTGAAATTTCTTCAAATTTTTGCTATTTACTTTAAATCTGCTATTTTCCATCAATAGCCACTTTATTGCACTTTATTTCATTTTTTGATAATACAATGTTTAATATTGTAGAAAAAATATATTATTCTCTAAGCTAAAAGGGCACTATAAAGAGGACTAAAAAGAGGATGATGCAGTGTTAGTTAGAATTAAATAAACTAAAGTTGCCTCCACAAACATAAACAATTTCTTTTTCAAAAAGGCGCAAAATTCTATTGCTGAGCTCTTTGATTTACTACTGTACAAAGCCTTTCCTTTGTATAAAAAAAATAATTAAAAACTGGAACTTTCGTCTTTTAAAAAAAAAACAATTTAAAAAATGTAGGTAGTAAAAAAAGTTTTAAAAAACCTACCAACACAATTTTTACATACAAAATACTTTTATTTCTCAAAATTTCTTGTAGATTTTTAAAATTTTATTTAAATTTTCAAATTTTTAAAAGCTGCCTACACCATTTTTATGTAGAAAATTCTTTTATTTTTAACTAAAAATTGAATTTTTAGTAATTTTTGTACTTCTAACGATATTGTATAATTTTTCAGGTACTAGTATACCTCCGACAGCTTTTCCTTTATCAAGAAATAAAAAAAAAAGAAAAAATGTAAATTTTTTAGCATTACGAAAAGCTGTAGGAGTATATTACTATAAGAAAAATTATAAAATACCATAAAAAGTAGAAAAAAATAGAAAATCAAAAAAATAGAAAAACATTGCTTTTTAATTTGAAACGCACACAACTGTAATTCCGCTTTGGTTTAGCAGAAGTTGTGTGTATTAGATTTTCAAAGTTAATGAACTGCATAAGCCACAGAAGATTACTGATGAGTTGGTGTAGCGACCAACGAAACAGCTATCTAGTCTGCTGGTGACTTGTTCTGTAAAGAAAATTGTTGTTTTGGCGACCTGTTGCTTCAGGAGTTACATGGCATAAAGCTCATGGCATAAAAAATATATATATTTTAAAAAAAAAACACAGATGCGTCGGTGGACACACAAGAGAAGTTTTTTGTAGTGTCATAGATTTAATAATTTAATGGATTTTTTTTAATAAAATAGCTTTTAAATTAATAATTTGATAATAGCATAAAGTAAGTTAAAATCACACGTTAATATTTACGCCAGTAAATTTTATTACATATCATTTTTTATTTTATTTATTTTATTACGTGCTACATTCATTGTTTTTTCAATGACCTTGTGGGCAATTGTTAATTTTTGCCGATGCTGAGACATCTTGTAGCAAGTAAAAGGAATTTTTTGTGGAATGTATTTATAATATGTAGAATGTATTTACAGCAAATACACAATCCACTATCTATTTAGAGATTACTGTGATCTACTGCAACATAGCTTAAGTAATACATACTTGGTGTTGAATCAACAACTCTGCTTAACAGAGGCTTTCGGATCAGTAGATAGTATGGTTAACTCCTACTCACAACGGTGCGAGTTCAATTTCCCGCGAAGGATCGATGAAATATTTTTGATATATTGAAATAACATTTTCTTGTTATAATAGACGCAAGGAATGAAGAAACATCAATTTCTAAGAAAAACGCTGTCGAAAAATAAATGTGTTGTTTTTCAGATTTTACTTAAGCACATTACAGAACGAAGCGTAAGAAGCTTTGCTTAAAAAAATTAAAATATATAAAAATAATTTTTTAAGGTACTAGTAATAGTTTTATGTTTAATTTTGAAAGTGGTAAGCTTTCAAGAGTTAACTAGGCAAACTACAATTACGACTCTATCTTTGGCTCTATTTTTGAAAGATTTTTTCTTATTCTCACGCTTTTGACAGTTTACCATTTTTAGTCTATAAAGTATGGGAACAGCCCTAATGTTGATGCTTTATCGCTTCTTAACCGATTTCGAAGCTCATTATGAAGCATATGTTTTTTTTAATTACGTTTTTGTGTCGATTATGAAAATTTTTTTGAATGTGGATTTTTGTAGCGGATGCGGATGTGGATGCGGATATTAAAAAGAAAAAAATAAGGGTAAGGATGCGGATGACGATTTTTTGTGGATGCTTCGCGGATACGGATGCGGAGCTCCGTCACATCCCTAGAAATTGTTTAAGAAAATGAAAATAAAAATGTTATGAGCTGGGGGTTTTGCACACATAATTCAATTTGTACAGAAAATTAAATGTGAAATGAAATGGGCAAATATTCCAGATTGGTACAAATTTGTTATGTGCACCAAATTTAATGACTTTGGGGTAATGCTTACCGATTTTTATTCTACCAATTTTGGGTAAATGGGAAGTGGGCGTGTGAGTAAAACGTTTTGATTGATTTCTACACCAACTTGTCTCCTCCGCGTGCATATTCACCACTCTCAGCGGATGTTGCTACCTTTTGGGTCAATTTTTCTCATATAAGTTGTGCCACTGGGGTGCAGACTTTACCAGTTTCCTCAGAGGTATTCTCACTACTTCTCTCACCAAGTGCTTCTACTGCTGAATATTTTATATTCCCATACGACCGAGAGAGACAAAGAGCCACAAAAAAAGTGGCTTGCAGAACTTACACCCGAAGAACTGACGCCCAAAAAAAAAAAAAAAGTGGCAAAATAGTCTGAAATTTTTTTTTGAATTTTGGAAAAAACGTCCGATTTTCAAATGGCAATTCAGTCTGAAAGAAGGAAATCACACCCGAACGGTTACTAAATACCTAAGGATAATGGAAATTGCACCCTAAATTTGCAATAGTTTTTCGGGCCTTATTTCCAAATTTTTTGGGCACAATTTTCGTTACCCAGATTCAATGTAAGATTATCAAGATATAAAAGAATAGATTTATCTACAAAGATTTCCTTCATTCCTCCATTTGTATTTGATGTTATTCTATGAACAAGAGGTCCATGGACATTATGTCCGGATAAGGTCCAAATGGTGTTTTTTTTTTTTATGATTAAATTATTTGCCTTTTTACGGAATGCTTTTTTTTAACGTTCTGTACAAGGGTACACCATGTTATCATAACGAGTTTGAAATTTCTTAATTTTTTGGTGGGCAAACATTTTAATTTGGCAAAAATTCCCGAATTTTTTTCGGGCCTAAATTCCAAGCTTATTTTGAGGACCTCTTCCTTTTCAAATATTTGGAAAAAAAACCCAAAATTTATTGGCATAAGAACGCCGAAAAGTGGCATAATTGCCAGAAATTTCGGGCATTTTTCCCTAGGAATTAATGCCCGATTTTGTATGGGAAATTTCGGACTATATTGTCATTTTTGGCTGGGGGCCAAGAAAATCACTTGAACGCTACTGGAGACACACGAATAAGAAACAAATATTTAACGTTCGAGACAAGAACGGAGCTGAGAAAGAGCTTATTAGCGGTACAAGAAAATAACTCATCACAAGGTACAGTTCCGCGGCCAACTGGATAAGGTATCAGCGCCATTATCTGGTCCATATTAAACCTGCCGCAAAAGAGACCTTCGGTCGAGAGCCAACCAAGGGAACCATTCTCATCATTGTCATGACAACCCTGACGACCTAACGGGAACCGCTGCCCAAATTCTCATCGACCTCATCGAATGCATTGTCAGTGGCAGTGGAATGCCTGAGATACACAATTATCAGGCCACTATTTTCCTGACGACTAAAGATCACGAGGAATCTCTGTCCAAAATTCCATCAACTCCATCAAACTCAATCACACAAGGCCTCCTAACGAGAGCCTAAATCAAAAACCTATAAGTTTCTTGTAAGTACCCTAGACAGCCACATCAGCTGAAAATTTGTAACGCCCAGAGGTTCGTTCTAGTGAGTCATTTATTCGATTTGAATGAACTTTTGTGTGAACATTTTACTTATTCTAAAACTATTATACTCACCATATTTCAAGGGAATTTTAACGGGAACTTCTTCTATTTTTGTCCAATCGCTATATGGGCGCTTTACACTGGGCGACGTTGGCTGTTGGTGGAAATTCAACCTCAATCACCGAAAGTGCGTTCATATATGATTGTTTACTTTTAGTGGCATTTCGATATCGGCAAAGTGTTGATACAATTTTAGTGATATTTTTATTAAATTCAATAACATTTGGATTAAAGCACCGTGTCGTCTGAGTTAAAACATCCGTTTGGATTGATGATTATTTAAAATCTTTTCTTAGCAAAAAATAAAAAAAAATGGCAAGAAAATCTAAAAAAAGTACCGAAAAGTACCGAGCAAGTGCTTGTAAAAAAATATGCTTTGATAACTATATAAAATATATGCTCAACAGGATTACCATCTTTTCAACGAACACTGCTCGTTTATTTTTTTTTTTATAGTTCTTATGAAATTGGATAAGATTATTATTAGTCGTATTATATGCGCATTTCTCTTTCATCATAAATTCATATTTAATCATTGATTCTGCAAAAAACATGCTTAAAGTAAAGTTCAATAAAATAAAATTTAAAGTATTGCTACTTATATGCTGCTTGTCTTGATTCTACTTAAGAACCATAGAAATTTTATATTTTATATTGAATGTCTGTGTGTGACTGTCTCGAATTCGTGGGCGTGTGTAGTATGCATGTGGTTGCTTCTCAATATGGTACGCACTCGAATATGTTTTACATGCACCGTTATGTGGTAGTTCAGTTTGACGAATGGGGATATAAAAAATGCAAATGGAAAAATGAAAGGCTAAAACATAAACAAAAAAAAAAAATCAAAAACATACACATCCATACTAAAAAATCTTGCTAGCAACCCATTATAAATAAATGAAAAAAGCTATAAAAGTTTGTAGTGACAATAACAGTAACGAACTTAATTTACTTATAATAGTAAAAGATTAGAATAAAAAATTCAAAGGTAATCCAAAAGTTTAAAGTGTGCACTATAACACAGCCAGACTACTAAAGTTTAGTTTAATCGCCATTAAAGTTGAAAGTGAGTTAGCAAAAAATTTAAAATTTGCTTTATATATTTTGTACAGACTGTGTTGCCAAATGTTTCGATATATCGAATTTGTTACGATTTTCTGACTTGATTTCGAAGATCCGATATTTTGCAAAAATTCTTCAAAATATTACGATTTCAGAAAATATAAATCCGACGTAAAATTTTACTCAAAATTAATTAAAACTATCAGTTATATAGAGCAGTTTTTAGAGGTAAAGAATTTCTGACAAGGAATCTCAATCAACTGTCGGACTGGGCACGTATCTTTGACGTTTAATTTCAATATACTTTGATAAACTACCATCGAAAGACTTAAACGTGACAAAGTATTGAAATCCTACAAAATTTTTTCCAAAATTTGTGTTGTGTGTACATAATCGTTCATTTGAGCAGTTCTGTGTCTACGTTGACTCTTACAAGTAATTTTCATAAAGTACTCATACTGTGCTTACCGAAGAAGTCATAGCCTCTATAGAGGTGATTGAGATCCAGGACCAAAATCTATAGGTTTGAAGCCGCTCTCAGAAACTTAGTTTGTCCGTCCACTACGTGAAATATTTTGAGGAAAGATCGTAACATTCACCCGTGTAAGACCCAACTGGTGCAGCAATTGAAGCTTATGTACTATTATTTTAATGGTTACTTTAATGGTTGAAAATCAACTGGAAATTTAACCGAAAGTTCAACTTAAAATCAACTTCAGCGATGACACTTATTTCTAGCTTAATGAGTATTTCAACAAGCAAAATTGGCGGTTTTATAGTGAAAGGAACTCTTGCGACACTTCAGGTACCTTCAGGCATGCCTGAATTATAATTGACACATTCTTGTCAAACCTGAAGACGTAGCAATTTATTTTGCCATTTTTTGGTTCCTGATGAAACATGACATAGAGGGAGACAAAATTATTAATTGTTTGGGGCAAACATATAGCATAGTGATCAAATCATCTCAAGAAATGGTACCTGCTAGTTGACAACTTAGAAACCACCACTCGACGCGTTACTGTTGAAATTAAGCTGGCTATAAAAGTGGCGAAAAGTTGGACGGATACGACGTCCTTCATAAGGCACAGTTGGGTTGGTCATATGACCGAAGTTGTTTTTAAACACTCAATGACATAAAATTTGTGAGATAATATAGCCAAAATTAATAAATTGAAAGGAAACTTAGTGAAATTCGTAGAAGCAAATTAAAAAATATGTAGGGTGCAAGGGGTTCAAGGTTGCAAACACGGTGGCCTATCGGTCCATTATGACTCAATGTACATTAAGGCGGGTCAAATTTTTTCGCAGTCTGGCTCAGCAAAAATCGCGAAATTCATTTTATTTAAAGTATCTGTTGCAAAGGAACCATATACTTCAGAAGAATTTAGACCTTGTAACTTTTCAAAAAAAGAAAACTAAATTTCTTATATTAAGTTTTTAATTTTTTACTAGCAGAACCCTGCCCGTTTGGCCAGGTACTTTATTAACAGGATAACATTTGCATAGCTATGTATGTGTAGTTGAAACTGTATGCGAAGTTTCCGTATGAAAAAAAGCTGGTTTGAGCCTGTCTACATGAACTGTTCCGGTAGTGCTTGTTTTATAAAGTGTAGAAAATTGTTGTGTTTTGTCTTTTACCAGCAAAATCGTAAAAATAAAATAAAAAATAGGTGGCAACTCTATATAAAAAAATTACAGATTTTTTTAAATTCTGACGTAGTGTTTGCCCACTAAATTCGTAAAAATAAAAAAATAGGTGGCACTCTAATTTTTTTATCCTATAACCTTTTCCTATTATCTTCATTTAGAAAAAAAAAATCAGCTAAATTGGTTGAAAATTACGGGCAGCAGTTAAATAAAATAAATCACGATATGAAAAACATCACTAATTCGCCTCGATAACAAAACATATCGAATTTTGCAAATACTGTGCTTTTTATGTTCATTATTGAATTTAATGACTCAAATTAGTTAGTTGGCTGCAAATATGGGCGAAATTTTCTTTACAAAATACCTGATAAAAATTGAAAACAAAGTTGTATTAATTTTAAAAATGGTAAACGTATTTTAAATCAGCTTAAATTTATGCAACTTTTGATACCAATTGCATATTTAAATTAAAAAGAAACATATCGACCCAGCCTATTATAAGGTGTGTTTCATATATGTATATAACGCCACTTCGAAGCTTGAAATATTTTTGTAATAGCCAGCTTAAACAAAAGAGAATGTTGTGCGAATTTGGTCATCTATGAACAACAACAATAGTGAGCAAGAGCGAAGTCTATTCTAATAACGGTACATTGTTTATTGCTAAATATTACTTTAAATGCTGTTTCATATTTATAACGCCACTTGCAATTATTCCTTCTGCTGCTTTTGAAGTACAGAGATTAATAAAATTGTGTATTCAGTTTTTAAGACCTTAGAAATAAAAAATTTAAATTTAGACCGGAATGCCTCGTGCAACCCAACTTACTTCCGAAAAAATTGGAAAAATAAAAATTCTTAAAGAAGACCGCTATGGAATGCGGGAAATCAGGCGTAGAACTAATCGCAGCCATAGAGTCATTAAAAATTTTTTGAAATATCCTCAAAATTACGGCAAAACAAAATGTTCGGGCAAAAAAAAAAAAAATCATCTAACCGCGATCAGGGGAAAATAATCCGAGCTGCGAGCAACACTTTTAAAGACACAGTTTACGTATAAAAGAGTTGCGGAGTGTTGTTGCTGAAGAAGTTTCCCGAACACCGGTTAGAGAGTGCTACATTAGTGTAAACATATCCGTAGTGCACTTATAAAGTGTGTTCCTGCTCTTACTAGCAAACGTAAGAGAACGAGCTTGGAATTTGCAAGAAGAAACATAGGAACAAATTGACCATCAGTCAGCTTTTCAATAAAGTTAAAAAAAGACTCCCACGTTGGGGGTTAATTTTTACATGATGGCCAGGATGGATTTTGGCATTATTATTACGACATACGCCGCGAACCACTTCCGTTTTCAAAAAGAAGTTTTGTTGGAGATAATGTGATGGTGTGGGGTGCTTTTTCTGAAATTGAAAGTTCAAGCATGAAGAGCGCTGACTACACTCGTGTGCTGGAGAGCAAATTGACTCCACTTTTGGAAAAAAAACGGACAGACACAACTAGTTTTCCAGCAAGATAATGCAGCAATCTACGTAAATCGAGATGGTTTCAGGCCAACAACATTAATTTATTGGAGTAGCCGGCGTACTGTTCAGATTGTAATCCCATCGGGGAGTTCTTGTAAGCCAGGTGTATAAAAATAACAGACAATTTGGCAACGTGTAAGAACAGAAATCAGTTATTTTCGAAGAATGGAGTAAAATTAATTCAAACACATTAAAAAAATTAATTGCAAGAATGCCAAATCGCATTTACAATATTATTGGAGCCAATGGAACAGTAATTTCATATATTTTTTTTTTTAGAAATACAAAAATCGTTTTTATTAAAAATTTTGAAATGGTGTTATAAATATGAGACAGCATTAAAAGTGATATTAAGCAATAAACAGTGTACCGTTATTAGAAAAGAGTTCACTTTTGCTCACTATTGTTGTTGTGCATAGATGACCAAATTCGCAAAACATTATCTATTGTTTAAACTGGCCGTTACAAAAATATTTCAAATTTCGAAGTGGCGTTATATTTATGAAACATACCTTACATTGATGTTCCACGACGCTTTTTTTGCTTGCTACAATAAATAAATTCTTTAGTAATTTTTTGCTACTTAACATCAGATTTTTCTTTACTATTCATCACTACGTATAGAAAGAAAGAATATTAATAAAAAAAAAAAAAAAAAATTAAATAACAAATCTTCTTTTCTATTTCAAAAAGTTTCAAGGTCTTAATTCATCTAAAATATATGGTTCCTTCGCGAAAGATACTTGAAATAATATGAATTTTACGATTTTAGCTGAGGCAGACTGGAAACATTTTTTTCGAACAATTTGACCCACCTTAATGTACATACATCTAGATCAGGTGGAGGAAGGTTCATCAATGGGGCATTTACAAGCCCCGTAAATTCTGCTTTCCGCATGGCGAATTCGACGTTTTTGGAAATAAGGGCATCCGCATATTAGGGGCTGTTCATATATAACATAACATGCTTTTGGCCAATTTTAGACCCACTCCTCCCTTTGTCACACTTCATCAAAAAGTCTTGATACCCCCTCCCCCTCCTTCCACTGATATAAGGTAACATTTTTGTTTTTTAAATTTTTTGTGTTATTCTTATAATCAAGCAGTTTGTTTTAAAAAAAGTATAAAATACGTTATATTTATTATTATAAAAATAACATGGACATTTTAAGTTGTTCTTTTGTGTTTGACCGACAATTTGATGAAAAATTTGACCATGTGTAGAGAGCTAAACACAAATTAAAGCTTTTCTGACGTTAATAATCCTTTGTTCGACAATTGTGTCATTTTTATAACACTTTGATGTTAGCTTTGAACGTGAAGTTATAACAGTGGTTTTCGATGGTTCCCTGTAGGAAAATCAACTAATTTAAAAGTTGTTGAAAAAGTAGTTTTTTGTCAACCACAACTACTTGAATTCTGACTTTTTTCCATAAAACGAACTTACATATTTTGTATGGTGATGTCCACTAAATAAGTCAATTGACTTTCGTCTGCATATATTTTCAACTACTTGTGAAACTAGTTAAATTTAAATTATTTTTTTAATTACTTTCAAATAACCAATTGAAAACTATTTAATATTCCACTTACTGAAGATGAATTTAAAAGCATAAAAATTTTAAATTTCTAAACATCAAAGAGATCATTTATTTGACTGTTTTGACAAATACATAAATCATGCCAAAAAAATCATGCCTAGTCGACACAAATAAATTCTGAAATATAACATCTGAAAGCAAAATATAACGAAAGTTAAAAGTAATCAGAGTTTTTTAATGGAAAATTGTGAAATGTTAAAATAATTCAAAAATTGATTCATGCCAAGCTTCATTGCCAGTTAATTCAAAAAAGGACTAGCAATTACATTCAAGGAGCGCAACATAAGTACGCTGCGATGGTAGATATAATTTCATTATTCCTTTCTTCATTGGACTATTTCTGCTTCCAACAGGTGATAGTTCCAGAAGCTGTAGGAACTCTGCGCTTATATGTGATTATTCCTACTACGGAAGCAGTTTACAAAAACGGGAACGCCACCGCCTGCTTTTTGATGCTTCATTTCAAAATATGAACTAGACAAGCGTGTCAGCAGGATTTTCCACGCTTTTCATCAATCATGGTAGATGGACATACCGATATTTTACTTAGTGCTTCTTTTAAGTGTCAATCGGAATGAAGTGATGGAGCAGACTCGACGCTACTTAGGGAAAGGCGTGCGTCTTTACTATTGAAGTCATGAGGTGTTTGCTGAATGGTTAAGCAATGCATCAATTTCCGTACAGAGTACAAATTGTGCAATGTTTGCTAAACATTACCAGTTTGTAATTTGAATATCTTAAATAATAAAGAATTTTTAATCGTTTCACAGGGTTTAGAGGCAGTTTATTAGTTTTAAAGTGTGTTTACCACGTCTGTCTTGCAGCTCAATGCCGTAAATAAAAAAATATGTATTTTTGAAACAAAATGTTAGTGAAGCCTAAAGTTAATAATATTTGATGAAATAACATGGTTAAATATTTATAAACTTGTAATCTAATAAAAATATGCAATTAAAACATGTCCAACTCAGAGTAGTTGCCGCCTTAATATAATTTAAAGTAGTTTATCAAACACTTGTTTTTAAGTAGTATTTCAATTACTTCATATATAATGCAAGAAAAACTATTTAGAATTGAAGTGGATCCCGCCTTAATATAATTCAAATTACTTCATATACTAGTTTATTTTAAACTAGTTTTTTAATTAGTTGTTTTTAAAAATAAGTTAGTTTGTTCCTATATGGTTGCTTTAGAGTAAAAATACCCACTTCAGTTCGGCAAAAAAACGTAACTTTAGCTGTGTTTGATGTTCTTACTTGCTCTTGATCTTTATTTTTTGAAAGTGTTTCAAATAAATTTTATAAATTTTGCTCAGGTTTTTGCTCGATCCGTTTGTTTTATTGGGTGCATTATTGTATTTATAAAAAATTAAAGCAATATTTACAATAAAAATAAATTTCCAAAAAATTCAAAAATTTTGAATTGAGTTTTAAAAATCACGACCAAACTCCCCTCCATGTCACACTTCATCATAAATGTTCAACCCCTTCCCGCCTAAACGTGTTACGTAATTTATGAATAGCCCCTTAGATGCTTGATAGTTTTTACCTCCTCGACATCGCACAACTTCTGCTGTGATCTTGGTGAGCGATGCCAAGCATCGAGGCCACTGTGCCTATAGTACAATGCGACGTTTGGACATTGACCAGGATGCGAGATTCGTTTTTACTCATTGATAAAATGGACTTATTTAGTCTTTTTTTTTGTACCGTCTCGGTTCAAGGCAGCAAAAAATAACACAATTGTCTCTGTTAGACCAAGAGAATTTTGTGTTCTTTCTACCTTTATCATAATTTGTTCTCTTGACTAGCCCAATGGGGATCATGACGGTCATATGGCCAGTGCTTCTTACATTTTCAGAGACAAGTGCCAATTTGTCTGCAATTTCATTTCCCTTTATGTCACGATGACCTGGTATCCAGCAGATATTAACCTTATAGTGAAGACTGATTCTTAGAAGTGCTTGACGACAGGCCCAAACATATTTTTATTTGATCGTTTCACTATAGATTACTTCTATCACAGCTTAGCTGTCCACAAAGATCGTAATCTCTGATGTTCTTTCGCGAGCATCGCGAAGATGTCTGCTGGATAAACAGTACAGTAATCGGGTATTCTGTGTGACAAAGATATTTGTGGGGACTCGCAGTAGACTCCGTGCCTTCCTATATTTTGGATACGTCAGTGAAAATTGGAATGTCGTGTCCACTGAAAGGGTGATACGATTCTCACTGTTTTTTCTTCGGAAAATAGATGGAGAGGTTATGTTGTAAATCAATTTTTGGGATTATGTAATCAGACTTGCTTGAGGCGTTGATTGCTATGCACCTGCTTTTCTTAAGCTACGATTACCAACGTATGTGTCTAACGATAGCCATTGAAAAAAGATGTGAGTCATAATATTGAATCCATATCACAGTTTTGAATTCACTTTTACTGCACTTTAAATATAAACGTAACATTTTCAATGGAATCAATAAGAATCCGACTAAAAGTCGAAGAGTTGAGTAAAAAAATTACGATTTCAAAATTTTTTTTAATGGCAATACTGTGTGCAGCGATTGTTTTTAACGCTTATGCTATAAAAAGAATTAAGGAAATACTCATTGCTATATCAACAGAGCACAACAACAACTTTACTCAATAGCTAAATACCCCCTTAGACGATAATATATAAAACACATGGCGTATACGTAACATTAAATTATCCGCCAGACTTTAAGCATTCATGTTGTTGTACACATCGCACAGTGGTTGAAAATTGTAAAGAATCACCGAAATTCATAAACTCTTTTGGTGATTTTTTTTATATTGTGTAAAAATTGCTCAAATAGCATGATTCCAAAACAGTTTTTGAGAAATATTAATTTTTTACAAAATAGTATTATTTTTTGTTATTAAATTCAATTTAGTTCTTCAACTTATACTATAGTTTATCATCAATAGACAAATTTTTTGACTAAAGATGAAATGACAAAAAATAAAAAAAAAGAATAAATTCAATTTGAATTTTAGTGAAAATAATATTAAGAAAAGTTAAAAAATTAATGAAAATCCGCATTATCATTGTTCCGACTGCAAAAATTTAAAATTTAATGATGCAGATTGAAAGAACTTTTACATTACTATTATTTCATACCGTTTGGTTTTTTCAACTTTCACACCAGCCACGATATTTGTAAAAAAACTCGATTTTTAGAGGTTATTTCAAACCATTCCAGCTCACGGATGGCTATCGCTAGAGTTGAAATATGTGGGGAATCATCATAACATAAACCAAGCATTATTTTGAGGAACCGACCCGAACAACTTTTTTTCGTGAGGCGCCTTAATATATACCACCTTGTTCAAAAAGAAACGTTCATTTATGGAAAAAAATTAAAGTACAAGTTTATTCATCCAAATCAATATTGTCACCTTCAAAGAAGTCCCCATCGGCTGCAACGCACTTATGCCAGCGCTTGATCCAGTCACGGAAACCTTTCTGGAACACGTTTTTTGGTATGGCCTTCAGAGCGTTCACCGATTTCTCCATGACCTCTTCTTTGCTGGTGAAACGCGTTCCTCGAAGAGGTTTTTTGACTCGATCGAACAGGAAAAAATAACACACAGTGTTGTTTTTGGCCAAAAAGTCACGAATAAGATGAGCATTGTGCGATGGTGCATTATCGTGGTGCAAAATCCATGATTTGTTTTGCCGCAACTGCGGTCTTCTTTGGCGAATTGGTTGACGTAAACGTCTCATAACTCCCAAATAATATTGTTTATTGACCGTTTGATCATCTGGCAAAAAATAATGGTGAATTTGACACCATTGTAGTCCATGAAAACAGTGAGTATCGCCTTCTTTTTTGACTGAAAAAGACGTGGTTTCTTCGGTCTCGGTTCGTCTGGCGACCGCCATTCACTTGCCTGATGCCTGGTTTGCATGTCATACTCATGTCTCATCACCAGTAATGATGGATTTGATAAATGATTCGTCGTTTTCGTTCATTTCCAGCATGTCTTTCGCGATAGCAGCTTGGTCTCTTTTTTGCATGAAATTGAGTTCTTTCGGTACCAACTTCGCAGCGACACGTCTCAAGCCCAATTCATTCTTCAAAATGTTCTGAACGGACCCAATTGAAATGCCGACGTCCTCTGCTATCTCTCTAATCGTCAATTTGCGATTTTTGACCAACATTTCTTTGATTTTTTCAACGTTTTCTTCGGTAGTCGAACACTATGGCCGCCCGGTACGATGGTCGTCTTCTACTTCGTCTTGGCCATTCACAAATCGGTTAAAGCACTTGTTTGCTTTCTGATACGATAGAGCAGTGTCACCGTAACATTTCACCAACATTTTACGCATATCGATACAGTTCAAACCATTTTTCACACAAAATTTGATACAAACTCCTTGCTCAATTTTGTCTTCCATCGTAAAAATCGAAGACACGAAACAATTGTTGTAAACAAAACACTGTCACTTTACCAAATGTCAACGAGTGACGCTGATATTTGGCAGCCTTGTCATAGACACATGTGGCAACCTACTAAAAAAAAAATTTTCGAATCGTACAGTTAAGTCCGGTTCAAAGTGTGAATGAGCCTTTCTTTTTGAAAAAGGTGGTATAATGTTTTGCTGAGAATATTGTCTGATCCAAAAAATGTTGATGATGCATTAACAAAAAAGAAGAATTCCATTCTAATTTCAAAATTCTTCATGAATTATCTGACAATTCTGCCATTGTTTGCGGAATATTTTCCAACATTTTTAAAGAATCATGCTGTCTACATTTCGCACTCAGGGTTTCTTTGGAATCTATATCTCTTAATTCAGATAATATTTTAAAATATATTGGATTGATTGATGAGGATTTTCGCGCTGGACTCAACGGAATTCCGGCTGTGTCTGCTAACAAAGCTGGTACAACTTCCATTAGAGGCTGTGGTGAAACGGATTCTTGCTGGGCCAAATGGAACACAGCTAGTTGCGCATGTCTCGATTGCTGGTGATGCTTCTCTGGAATTCTAGAGGGTAAAATGTTGTCAAACGTTGCTGCTTACAGCAATACCAAGTAAAGACATTAGTTTAAGGAGCTAATTACACTTATTGCCATTAAAAATTCTTGAATAAATAAGGCATTCGTTAACTATTCGCACAATTTACACGAAATCTTGAATCGTTAAAAACTATGTTAAACTGTGGAAGCTTCCTAGTGTAAAAGTTTTTAAGACTAGTATCTAATCATCTTGTTTGATTATATGTAGTGCGTAGAGGTCGATAGCTGAAGCAGCTTTTCTACATTAGATAAATCGCCGTTAACATTTTGCTTAAAATATTTTTATATAAATATTTTTTTCAACTTTCTCTCAAACTTAGATTGCAATTTATTTGTTTTTATAAAAACCACACAAATACTATCCTTCAGTACTATAAACCATTCAATTTAACCGTTTAGATGTTATGCTTCATGAAAGATGAAATTGTGAAAAACAAGTGATGTGAACAATTTCGTTTGGGAAGTGAACGTGGAGTCGTTTTGATATGAAATTTGTGTTCTATATGGGAAGTAGACGTGGTTGTGAGCGGACTTAGATATATTTTTTTTGTGATCAAACATAGCTAGTTCCAACTCATATACCAAATTTTATTGGTTGACAACTTTTTTATGGGGCTCAACCACTGTGCGTCGTCCTACGTAGTTCACTGTCTTAATACATAAGAAGTAAATCACAGAGAATGCAAAAGAATGAAACAGCAAAAAAGAAAAATTTAATAAGAATGAAAAAAGAAATATATAAGCAAATGAAAGCAAATCGGAATTCTTCACGCTTGCCAACTAAATTGAAATAACTCATAATTTTGCTAAGACCTCATATCTCGGTTTATGCAGCTCATTCGTTGTTCTGGCACACACGCTTATTTTAACACACTCACACGCACACTCATATACATATATTGGCTCAGGACTGTAGCTAGGCTTTTCTATGAGGGGGAACCTTTGATAAAAAATTTACAAATATCAGTAAAAAATAAAAATCTGGAAATGTTAATTTTTGTTTTGAAAGCTTGAATGTGCTTTTTTCAATTAATAACGGATGATCATCAAGGAATATTGGACTTTGTTACCGAATAAATTTTGAGAACTTAATTTCTGATTTTTGCCTAGAATGTTTTGAGAAATGAACAAATAAAATGTAATTGCATAAATTAACAAACAAATTTTTTTTCCTCACAAAATTTCACTTATGCAACAATATAAGTTTGCAGTAAAAATAATTTATAGGGAAAAGTTACACAAAACCTTTTTATTTCTCAATAAATATTTAGCCTTTTTAATCTAAAAAATCAAAATGAAAATTCACAATGACAAATCATAATTTATTTGGTCACTTCGCCGGCTAAAATTATGAACCAAAAACATACATGTGGGTGGAAGGGGAAAGGCAAATTTGCACATGAATAGGGCAACCAAAAAAATTGTATCTCTTAGAAATTTTTTTCATTTCGGCTATCTTACAACACTATTGGTCCTTGTCAAAAATCAGGACCAAATTTTTGTGCACAATTTGGAGCGTTAAACGGTCTAACAATCATAGTCCACTTTTATAATCATATTCCACTGACAACAGCAATAGTCCATGACTTTTTATTTCGTAAAATAAGTATTTTTTAGACTTACAAGTTTTCAAAATAAGAAAAACAAAATTGCAAACTGCATAAAAAATGTCAACCTTAAAAAATAATATCATTGGATATTGAAACATATTCACTCCAGCATTAAATTTCGTAGGCAAAGATGATGCTTTAATATGTAAACCTCTTATTATTAATTCAGATATAATGGTTTTTACCTTTACAAGCAAGTTAAGCCTTCCTTTGGCCAAATAATTTATCATTGCTCAAAAGAATTTTTTTTTCAATTTGTATTGAAAATGATAACTTTTGCTTCATTACATAAATTAACGAAAAATATCCAGTTTTGATTTAAAACTTGCATTTGTATTATTTTTTGATACTTTTTGTACCCTAAAGGTGGGAGCGGGGGTTGATGAACCCTAAAAGTCCCCCCTTGGCTACGCCTCTATTGGCTATTGTTTTCGTCACAGTTCATTCCATTGTTTTGCCCACAAACATAGCTAAAAGCGAAGCCAAACAAACCAAAACTAAAAATTGGACGAATATTTCACCAAAATATACTCAACAGTAGCAAGGAAGAAGTAAAACAACACCAACACTAATACTACTACTTCTACTAGAAAAAAACATGCATGCAAACTACGTGCCAAAAATTCTAAAACTCGTTTGAATGTCTATCATGCCACGTTTTGACACCAACCCTCAAGAGAAGGCAAGCATTGCCACCAAGCGCCCACTCGAACCGGATATGAAATATTGCATTGCTTCAATGTCCGCCATTTTTTATTAAATTCATAGTTTGTAAATGTTGTAAAAGTATGCGTACGTGATTTTGACAAGATATAATTTATAATTTGAACAAAATAAGCAGCAATAAAGATTACACGGGGAAGAAATTAAACTGTAGAATATACTATTCAAACTTTACAAAGTAATGAAAATTTAAGTGGAAGTTACTGTTTATTTTAATAATTCAATAATTCAAAAATTTTACTGAATTACAAGGAAAAAGGAATGGCACCTTAAAAATCCTATATTTGTGTTTATAGTAGACCTCAGAGAACTAGAATGAGTATCCGACCGAAACGGATACTCAAATCATACCCGAATTTCTTGCTCAACCCTCAATGAAATATGTAAAATACTTATAAGCATTCGGCTCATCACCATTTTTTCGGGTATAAGTACATTCTTATATCCGAGCACGACGTGACCCGAACCACTTCGAGCCGTTTTCAATGAGTGTATTGAGTGAGTTTATTACAAATACGCTCGATCCGAATGTTTTTTGGAGTGTACTCTGAGTACTGCTCTTTCTCTGCCAACGTCTCTAAGCGTTAATTAGTGAAAGCTAAGGCTTTTATTGAAATAAAATCATATTAAAACTGCTTACTAGTGACTTGATTGACTTTTTAAAAATTTTTTTTTTTAATTTAAAAATGTCAATGTTTTGAAATTGTTTTCAATGCACAATAGATCGTGACTGCTGGTTATTTGCTTGCAAGGTTTTTTTGCGTATGAACTTTTCATAAGCACTTGTCTGCAGGCAATGTCAGCTCTCATTTTTTTGTTTGTTTTTTCTCGAAAGCTCATTGTTGGTATTTTATTGTTGCACTCTAGGGAAAAGAAAACAACAACAAAGCTTGTAATTTTTTTTTTGTTACGTATAAGCAAAACGAAAAAAAAGGCCGGAGCCAGTGACCGTTTGCTTCTTGTGCGTTAATGAACCAGTAAAATAGAAGTTTAATTTAAATTATGCGCAGATGATTTGGCAACTAAAGGTGACAGAAAAATAAAAAAAGTAAATACTTTACAAATTTAGTAATAATTGCTGATTGCAGAAAATGAATACTCAAGAAATAAATAAAAACTAGTAAGGAATGGAGCTTCGGCAGGGTACCGCAGCTTAAATATCCCTCCGCGGCCGTTCTGAACTATATCCGAAGTCTTTAGACGTTTATAAAATTTGTATGTACAATCTGCAAAAATATTTGTGTCATACGCTTAATTTAATTTTACCCTTAGCTGCCATATAGAGTAATTTGTAAGCAAAGTAAAATGCCACACCCACTTTTCAAGTATAAGGACTCCACATTTTACCGAAGAATATATGTATAAGTTGGATAAACGACGTTGGCGGAACTTGGGTACATACAGACACGATGTCATTCAGTTATATATATTTTCGAAAGTTATTCAATTTTGATAAAGGACTTTGTATTGAAGGTAGGCGTTGTTTTCATCCGATTTTGCCATATATCAAAGAGTGGCTTATGTTAAATATCAAAGTTTGTATGCAAAATTTCAAGACATTTCTGTAATTTTTGCAGATTTTTAAGCGATTTAACGTTTTCAATGAAGCCACTTGGTATGGGAGGTAGGCGTGGTTTTCATCTGATTTGGCCAAATGTCGTAGTGATAGTCTATATTATATATAAAAGCCTATTTGCAAAATTCCAAGGCATTTCTGCAATTTGAGCAGATTTTGAAGTGATTTTACGGTCAATATAAAGCTACTTTGTATGGGAGGTAGGCGTGGTTTTTTCCGATTTTTCCAAATTTCATAGTGAGGATTTATATTGAATATTAAAGCATACATGTCAAATATCAAGGCATTTCATAAATGTTTGTGGATTCTGAAGAGATTTTCCGGTTAAAATAAAGTCACTTTGTATTGGAGGTAGGCGTGGTTTTCATCCGATTTGGCTCATTCTTGAACAGACAGACGGACACACGGAAATCGACTCAGGAGGTGATGCTGACCAAAAAAAAAATATATACAATTTTCTATACCTGCCACGCCTCCTTTTCGGCGTTACAAACAGAATGACAAAGTTAATATACCCCTTACGCAGTACGCCTTGTGGTATAAAAATTGCTAATGGAAGCTTCACACCAACTCAAAAAAGGAAAGGTAAGGGCTCCATTATGCTCATTGTGCAATGAAAACTCCATTGACTTTTTTTAATAGCATAATAAATTTGAAATATTAATTCCATTCTAAAAATGACATTGAATAACATTTATTTTCAATCAAAATAAAAATGAACTAGATCAACAAATTTATCACCAAATATATCAAACAAAAAATTCAACGGCTACACTTACAATACTATCGAAACTGCGTTTTTTTTTAAAGCCTCAACAATTTTACCTCATGCGCAGCTTTCACAGTATAAGATAAAAACAAAAAGCAACACAAGAAGAACACGTGTTATTCAATTGAAATCTAAATGCTCAGCAAAAAAAAAAAACGCACAAAACATTTACGAAAAACTTGCTCACTTTCCACTGCTGCGCTCTACTGTGCTCTGTTTCATATCTGTGGCAGATGAGCCGAGTGATTCGGCTGCTTGTGTCGATTATGAGTATTTCGGTTAGTAGGATAAGTATCAGCAAGACGACAACATCCATAAGTATTTTTGAACGGAAAAAACCCGATCTTTACCCGATCCGACTCATGATTTAGGATACTCATATTTATTTGAGCCACCATATTGTAGCTTCGTAGAAGAGAGTATGAATAGAGTTGCATGCGCTAAGGTCTGCTGTTATGACTCAATTCCACTCAGCCCCAGGTCTACGTAGCCAAGGGTTTATGAAGCGACAGACAATATTCGACTTATCGAGTGTATTTATAAATAAAATACACGTGATACACATGCACTCATAACACATCTTTGAGATACTGTGCAAAAGAATAAAGTATTTATGACAATCAGAGAAGCAAACGTACTGGGTGTCAACTTCATGACTCCTGACGTGGCCACGACCCTATTCTATAACCCTATAGTAATACACACCAATTAAAGAGACATAAGAAATGTTTATTTGTATCCAAATTAAAATAAAAGAACTATATGAACGATTTAATATTGAATTAAATAGTATCAGCCAATATACAGTAGTTGAGTACCTTCATATCATCAACTGGTGAAAATCGAAACCTACATAGTACAACACATGATTATGGGACTCAATTCTGAGAACTGCACGTGAAAGTAGCCCCGAAAAGAAGAATTTCTGCATCATTCGTTTTGTCAAGTTACATGCCATAATAATTTGATATCGATTTAAAGTTAGTAAGTATCGTAAAGGGGAATTTGTCACGTTTTAGGCTCTTTTGTTTGACATAACTCGAGAACCACTAGTCCGATTTAGCTGAAAGAAATTTAAAAAAATTAAAAATTACAATTCCGTTAATCTGTTTATATAACGTTTCCCTACATAAGGAACAGTTTCGCAGTTATGAATAAATGTATGAAGAAAAAAATATTTTTTGCCTGAAAATTAAAATTTTTTTTTTAAATTCGTAAAAAATCCAAAACTGAAAAAAGTGTCAAGTCCTATTACTTTCAAGTAAAGTCACATAACCTATGAACAAAATGAGATATAGATCAGGAAAATCAATGTACGCGTTTCGCTTTTATTCACAATTAAGTAAAGGTATGAATTTCAAAAATTTGCTCAAAATTCTTTGGAAATAACATTGATGACTTTTTTTATGATTCTCAGAATTAAAAAATAAAAGGATTAAGCAAAAGGTTATTTGATTTTTATGATTGCGGTACCAAAGTAATAAACTCTAATAAATGTGATTCTCAGATATAAAAAAAAATTCCACCCACATTTATGAGTTTCGAACGTTTCGAAAAATTTATAAAGCACACCTGAATCAGGTATATAGCTACCTTTAAAATATGCGCCCATTCATTTTGCTTCATTTTTTGCTCAATAACTGGATTACAAGTCCTCAAATATGATTTTTTTCTTTATAAACTTTATTTTGCATGAAAATAAAAATTGCGATTCGTATTACAGTTATTTTTACACAGAAAATATGACATTTTTTTTGTTATCTATGCATAAAAACAAAATTTAGAACATTTTCAATTATTGTCAATATTCATCCTCGTTGAAGTTGCCGTTTGTGGTTCTGATGATCTTCTTTTCTTCGTAGGTTGTTCATCCGAGATAGACATAATATTCAAGGGCATGTTTTGTTCAGTGTGTCCACCAAAATCTTCGGTGCTTTCATCTTCAAACTGCATAATTTTAGAACTCCACCAACAAACCTCCGCAAGCAATGCATCTAATTTGTTGCCTTTGAATCGCTTTTCCATTGGTATGGTCACCTGGTGAAACCTCTCTCCTTGTTCGTCTGATTCCTGATGTAATTGTGCCAAAAAGGTATCAAGGTGGAAATGCATGAAATGTAATATTAACGTCATGGATGCATTGATTTTTCCAAAATAATGCAGCAACTTGTCTACTCGTGTCTGTATGTCATCTCATGGCTCTTTCCTAAAACGACTTCGATGACTTGTTTCAATGCGTCCCATGCACATTGGTGGTTATAATGGCTCGAAAGCACATTTGTGAAAGATTCGCTTTTCATTAATTTTCGTATATCCGGTCCATTGAGAATACCTGTTTTAAATATAAAAAAAAGCGAAAAAATTATTGCTAACGCTAATATATCGAAGTGAACAATTTTAGATATCACTATATTTAAATACAGACAACGGTACATACCGTTTCTAATTTTAGCTTCACTAACTTTTGGAAAGATGGATTTCAAACAGTCATAGGCGTGCGCAATATCTTTGACTACCTTTTCAACGAATTTTCCAGCTTTAATTTTCATAAAAATGAAATAACCTTTTGCTTATTACTTATTTCTTTTTTAATTCTGAGAATCAGAAAAAAGTCATCGACGTTTTTTCCAAGGGATTTTGTACATATCTCGAGCAAATTTTTGTAATTCATACCTTTACTTAATTGTGAATAAAATCGAACGCGTACATCGATTTTCATGATCTATGTCTCATTTTGTTCATAAGTTATGTGACTTTACGTGAAAGTAATGGGACTTGACACTTTTTTCCGTTTTGGATTTTTTATGAATTAAAAAAAAAAATGTTAATTTTCAGGCAAAAAATATTTTTTTTCTTCATACATTTATTCATAACTGCGAAACTGTGGCTTCTGTAGGGAAACGTTATATGAACAGATTAAATTCTGATTCTAAATAGTTAACAGATTCTTAATTTTTTTAAATTTTTTAGCTAAATCGGACTAGTGGTTCTCGATTTATGTCAAACAAAAGAGCCTAAAACGTGACAAATTCCTCTATACGATACTTACTAACTTGAAATCGATATTAAATTATTATGGCATGTAACTTGACAAAACGAATGATGCAGAACTTCTTCTTTTCGGGTCTTCTTTCACGTGCAGTTCTCAGAATTGAGTTCCAAATCAATGAGCTGAAAAATATTGTACTGTGCTATCTAAAGTCTTTGGTATATTAGAGATTGCTCTCTAGTTAGGATTGCTGTTTAGTTAAGGATATACAGGCCCGGCCATACTAAGCGTGATTCCCGTCGATCCTTTTAGACCTGTGCAAGCGATGTACACAAGCAACATGAGACCCCCCGAAGTGTAGGCCATGATAGTCGCTCTGGCAATGGTTCCATCAGATGAAGCTCTGCAACACAAAGGCCAAAAGCTCTAAAGAACATTTACAACTGGCCATGGCTACTTAGAACACTATATCGTGCATGACTTATACAACTTTCTTATCAGCTTAAAATTTTCCCTTAAGGAGTATGAATTAGTATGGAGTCCCTTTAGGAGTATGGATTTAAGGGTTACTATTCATTAATAGCAACTCATAGAACACTCTTTCTATGAGATCTTTTATATCAGCGATATATTTTTATTCATTTTTAAAAGGAAAAAACCATCTCGGTGCTAAAAAGTTCAACTGAACAATTGCTGTTCCACTCGTAGATTTATGTTACCATGGAATATAGACTATACATAACCCAATTCCACCAACACCGGGTTCTAAGCTAGGTACTTCTTTTACACATATAAGCCATGATTCATCTCAAAGCATCTTATCTGAAACCATCCTACTTTTTTCACTGACTTTGGAGAGTAAAGGTGTGTCAAGAACTGGCGGAGTTAATGAGATCATAAGTATATATCGACGGCTTATATTCAGAATCTTATATGCATAAAAACAATTTTCAGGAGACAATAAAAACATAATATCAAAAAAACACAATAAAAACAAAAAAAAAAATAAATAAACAATAATAAATAAGTTTTCAGATTTTTGTCATAGCTGTATCTGATATCAGATAAAGGAGATTTTTTTTCATTAAAAACGTTTAGAAGTCGAAAAGTATGGAGATAAGCTGTAGACATAGTAAATAAAAGACGGGAAGTTCTGCAATATTTAGTTCAGAAAACTTTTCAATATACTCGTAATTGGTAACAGTGTACCAATTTACAAATAACAGTGTACAAGATTAGCTCTAGTGAAGGGTTTGCAATTCATAAACATGTTTTGATTGAAATTATTTAATGCTTTCAATGGGTCTGTGGAAGTGCTTTTGACAGGCATGCGAGACTATCATTTATCATTTCTCATTTATCATTTATCAATTTACAATAACAATAACATTACAAATTTTAACACTGCAAAAAAAAAAAATTATAGTTTCATGCTTAAAAACATATAACAAGAAAACAAAATTTGTTTTCGTTTTAACGGTTTATTTACTTACTTACTTAGGTTTAGGTAGCCATAAGAACCCGTGCCCGGATTTCGGCCGACCTCATCAGCTCTCGCCAGGCGTCTCTGCTTTGAGCTCGCCTTCTCCAAACGAATACACCAAGTGCGGTTAGGGCTTCCTCGGCCTGGTCCATCCATCGACGCTCGGTCAGATTTCAAGATCCGTGATCATTCATACCGCTTACTTAAGCGATGCGCGATCACTAAATATTAATATTAAGAGTTCCGGTTTCTACAGGAATCTCTTTGAATATATAAAAATAGTCGATTTTTTTGAATCACCCTATTGTGCACATTATATTTTATAATGTATTATAATATATAATATACTATAATATATTACATTCTTTGATATAATGACAAATCCTCAGTCTAGTAAAGCGAGTGGAATAATATGAGGAAAAACTGACACCGAAACTGAGTTGACTGAATGCATTTTAACCTTTGTTGAAACCTTTGGAATACAATAATGTTCAATAGGTAAAAATATGCTGAGCTCAATATTAATTCAACCATATCTCAAACATGCGCTATGTGAGTACGCCACTCGAAGCAAAATTGCAAGCATTTCCGAACAAGTTTTAGACAAATACACTTGTCTAAAACATCACACCATACACACAGCATCGTTACTGTCATCATTAAATTTATTGTTTAGTATGTAGGGAGGCCAATTCCAGAAGCCCTTCGTGATCCCGGGACTATCGGAATTGAAATGTAAGTCCCGGCATCCGGGACTATTTTGGAATTGAAAATCTAAATAAAGTGAATAGTTCCATGTTATTTTGATAAAGTTTTGCTATAGTCTATGAATTGAAATTCAACAATTCAACACAATTTCATTCATTACTGAAAAAAAAATTAAGCATAAAAACAGGCTAAAACTGTAAATAAAATATTTGTAAATAAAAATAAATATGTAAATAAAATATTTTATTGATATTTTATTTAAAAAAACAAAAAATGATCCCTCCGACATAACGTCCCAGTTTCATTTTTTTTTTTAAATTTTTTGGTTTTTTTTTAACAATTTAGCTGTTTGATATGAAAATATTATTGAATACGTTTATTTATTATGAGTTAAATTATGGAAATTACATGGAAATTTCACATTGTTCGATTGTGTTTAAACAACAATTTTGTAAATAGTTTGACTTTGTGAACACAGCTACACAGAAATAAAAGCTTTTCTGACATTAACAAGAACACAAACCAAGGGCAATACGTTATAACTTCAATGTTCGACAATTGTTTAAATTGTTATAAAACTTTGATGTTCGCTTTGAATTCGAAGTTATAACAGCTGTTTTTCGATGACTGCTTTAGAGTAAGAATTCCCATTTCAGTTCAGCAAAAACAATGGGTGGGTTTTTAATTGATAAAAATGAAAGCAATATTTACAATAAAATTTAAAATTTTGTAAACTGAATCCAAAAATTTTGCTGTGATGTAACGCACGACCGATCTCCCCCCTCCTCATCCTCGCCCCCTCCCCCACCGCCAATGTCACACTTCGTCACAAATGGTGTCACAAAAGTGTTTATGAACAGCCCCTTTATGTTTGGGGAAATAAACCACATTACTGAGTTGGTCCATTGATCCAAATCCGCTCATGGTCCATTAATCCCAACTTCAAAAATTTATTAAAGGAAAACAAAATCTAAAAATTAAATAAAAAAAAAATGAATTGACAAAAAAGCCTGGGAAAACGAACTACTCCGTGTAGTTCGCAAAGGGTTAAATTAAATTAAAAATATGTAGCAAAAATTTTTTAAAAGTATACATAAGCATTTTATAGACGGCGAAAGACTTCGAAAATACTTAAATACAGTCGCGGGAGGGGGCGGGTATTTGAACCACTCTAATAATAGTATGGTTAATAATATAATGGTTACTAATATGGTTAATAGTATGGATAATAAGGGCAACATTCCCACGAATATTTTAATATCAAAATATTTAATTTTTAAATTCCGGGATAACGGAAAGAAAATTCCGAGATGCAAAGGAACCCAAATTTTTCGGTATTCTGGGATTGACTGCCCTAGTAGTTAGGTATAGAAAATTTTTATCCCGATGGAGGCGCAGCGCAGCTCTGTAACATAACCATAAGCAACAACATTCAACAAAACAGACAGCAGCTGTGTGAAATCAACCGCGTAAATTGTCACATCTACCAACAACGACAACGACGATGTTGACGACGACATAAATGCCACTTGCAACGTGCATTCAAATACAGGGTGCCGGCAGGTGTATGAAGTGGGTGTAAAAACGTCACTAGATTACCGCTACGTAAATAAAAACCTCAGCCTGCCGCAGTGGCATAGCGCGCAGGGGTCTTAAAGTGATTGAGAGCACTAATAAAGTTAAAGTTACTAATGAAGTATCATTGCTTACATATTAAAAATTTATAGTTCAAAACTAAATTGTTTAAATAAATAAATGTTTACTTCGCTATCGCCTTTATATTGAAATTCTACGTGCTCCCCATACCGCGGCACCCCCACACATGATCTCATATGTATGCAAGTGTTATGCTACTATGTGTGGATGTGCAAACATATATTTATTTGTATTTGCTTGTGTATGTTTTCTGCAATAAATATTACTAAAATATTTTTGGTATTTCTGCGAGCATTACAAAAGCAGTGAAAGTTAGCTGTAGCTCATGCAAATGTGACTCCGTTTAACTTTGTGTTTGTCGCACAGTGTTCGTGATATTTGCAATGCATGTTTGTGTTTGCTTCAGGTTTTGTAGCTATTAAATGTTTGTCCATAAAAAAGACCTAAACATTTTGTTGCTGGCCAAACAAAAAGTTTTAGTTATTCGAAAGCGGCACAAGCAAGAAAAAAAAACGATATAAAAAAAAAGTTCAAATCAAATAGAAAGAGCCAGGCACGTTTTGGCCTAAGGGAATCAGGAGTGGAATAGCACACAGTAGTCACAGTCACATTAGGCCGTTCTGATGACGAACCAGTCACGCTTGACGAATAAAATATTACTGTTTACGCTGACTCATGTCAATTTGTGCCAAATAGGGGTTTGCAGTTAGGAGAGAAAAGCTAAGTTGGCCATTCATATTTTTCGATGGTAAAGCGAACTTATATGACTGATTGATTTCATTATATATCTTAAAGGCTATAACGTCGACTTAAGAATTTTATATGTATTATAATATTTTTTTCAGGACCGAACAGATTCCATGATGTTTTTATATTTATGGTTTTAAAAAAGAGAACGGATAAAAGATTTTTAAATAAAACATATATATAATAGACATATAACAGCAAAATATATGTAAGGCAGAAGATATAAACTATCAAGCATTGAATTAGTGACGGGCTGGAACTTAAAATATAATCTGAAAAATATTAATTTGACCGGCCCTCTCCCCCAAAGGCGTTATTCTAAAATTTCTTAGGACAAAACTGGACAATTGCTGGAATTTTTTTTACAGGAAACCTTTATTATGTTTATATGCAAACAGCTCTAAAATGTTTTGAAATACTTTTAAGAGACATCATTAAATAAAAAGACAAAATAATTCCAGCGATAGCTCTGTACCCAATTTTCTGAAACACAAATGCCCGGTGAGAATATTAGTCAAATTTTCCAAAAACAAAATATTACTCGTATTTTAGTATAAAAAAAAACACGAATAATGCTATTTTTCCGGAAAAAAACGACTAAAAGTGGGGATAAAATATAAATAACAAGTTTTTAAAAAGCTTTTACACTTGCGAACTTGCAAACATAATCTTCGACAATTTACTGGAAGATTTAAGTCAATATTTGATGAAGTTTTTTCTCCACCGCTAGAACCGTTTTGAAAAATAACACTTTGAAAAAAGCATTTAAAGTTAAGTAAATTTCAGTAAAATAACCCAGTGGATATATAAAATGCTCAATAGCAGACGTATACACCCATAAATGGGAATGATTTTGGTGAGGAAAGAAGTCACAAGAGGCACACCGCATGGAGGAGTTATATCCCCCCTTCTCTGGCTGACTGCAGTTGACAAAATTCTCACTACACTCAAAACTGGGGGAACAAAAGTGGTAGCCTATGCCGATGACGTTGCCATCCTAATATGCGGGAAATACCCGCAAACAATTAGCAAACTAATGACTGCGGCATTGAATGAACTATCGCGGTGGGCAGAGTCGAATGGACTTGGTGTAAGCCCAAAAAAGACCGAACTCGTTCTGTTCACAAGAAGAAGAAAAATAGAAAGTTTCACATTACCGAAACTCAACGAAGTAACTCTGAAGCTTTCTACGGAAGCCAAATACCTTGGAATTATCCTTGATAATAAGCTGAGCTAGAAACGCAACACAGAGGAAAGAAGGAAAAAAGCGCTGTGCGCTCTATACATTCTTACCTACGGCTCTCTTGTATGGTGGACGATAACGCAAAAAAAGATCTACCTTAGCTCTCTAACAGGGGTTCAAAGCTGAGCGTGCATAGGAGTAACAGGAGCTATGAGATCTACACCACAGGCGGGTCTCGATATGATGCTAAATCTTCGTTCCAGAGAAGAGTTTCTTAAATGTTCGGGACTAAGAGCGCGATTCGCCTCAATGAATCACGAGCCTGGAAAAACAACATATTCGGAGTCGCATCTATTCTAAATCTCTTTGCAACCGAAGAATCAAGAAGAGCAACCGACTAGATCATACCCAGTGTGAGATTCGGTACAGAATACACCACATCCATCCCCAGCTGACAAGAATGGGAAGGAACGGCTGTAGAATCCTACGGAAATCTCCATTTATATACTGATGGTTCCAAAATGGAAAACGGAACTAGATCGGGTGTATACTGTGAAACACTGCAAATCAAAGAGTGTTACAAACTCCCTGATAACTCCCTGAAAGCTACACAGGCCATTTACAGGAAAAATCTTACCTCCACAAGCGTAGCAATTATTGTGGATCAAAGCACTGAACAGTAAAACGACGAAGGCTCGGACGGTGCAAGACTGTAAACTTGCACTGAACAGTATCTGTAATACCCACAATGTCACTCTCTGCTGGGTTCCTGGACATAGCAATATCGAAGGGAACGACGCAGCAGATGAACTAACGAGGCGTGTAGTAACCGCAAGTATAAACAGAGCTGATACAGATGTGCACATTCCAATAACCGTCGTCAAAACGAGTATATACCTAAAAGCCAGAGATATTGCTAACACAAACTGGGCTTCCAGAGGTGACTGCAACATATCTTGAAGGCTTTGGCCGGAGCTAAATGAGAAATGAACTAAAAGCCTTCTGCTTTTGGTCAAATGGGAAATACGGATTCTTGTTGGAGTTCTAACAGGCCATTGCCCCATTGGGGTTATGGCCAATAGAATGGGCATAACAGTGCCAGACTTCTGTCGGAGCTGCAAAGATCCGTAGGAAACAGAAACAATAACTCACCTACTATGCGAATGTCCAAGTCTACAGAATGTCCAAGAAAACAGAAGTCGACTCCGACATATGGGGAACAGGTTTTTCAAAGACTTTGAAGAGTTAGTGAACACACCACTGCTAGACATCTGGAGGTTCATGAAAAGCACAAGATGGTTTGAGAAACAAATCGGAACAATGGTTTAGCATGGTACCACAAATATAAAAAGGGACTCGCAACGACCCTACATACCTAACCTAAGTAAGTTTATTTAAAAAAATATAAGCCCTATCTAATTTGATCGTCTTCAAATCAATTAAGGTTAAAACGCACTCATGAACACGATCCACAATGTGACGAGCCCATATGGCGATGGGACAAAAGTAGAAGGAGTTTCCCTAGAATCATGAAATTTTGTGAGAACGAGTTTTACGATAAACGAATTGTTTTCACAAAATGTTGTTCAAATTGGATGAATGGCATGACCAGCTCCCATACATCCTGGGCAATCTGATATATTAAAAAAAAAATATGCCATATCAATAAAATTTGTACCTACACGCTGAAAAATAATAGGCCCTCCAAAACATAATTTGCAAGAAGTAATCGGTTTCACATGTATTATAATTAATTGATGCTCTTTTCTTATATATATTATATTCTCTTATATATATAATATCGTTTGGAAACAATCAGCTTGTTGTTTAGATTTAAAAAAAATATGCTTTGTTTTAAGAAAAATTTGTTTTCATTTCAATTTATTGTAATTATAAATGGATTTAGAACACTTTTAGTGTATTACTATTTATTTGCTTGGAAATATAATTTAATTAGGAATAGCATTAAATATTCACGGACAATTGCTTACTAAATATATAGTAATTGGAGTATAAATAATTTGGTTGCAGTCAAACAATAATTTTCAAAACATTTATTAAAAAAAACGTTATATATTTACCAATGATTACACTATATTTACTTGAAAACATATTTTAGCAAGAGACATGCTAAAGTTTTTCACTGTGATTACAAAATGCTTGCTCTGAAATAATTGTTGCTTTCAAGGAAACAAAATATGTTTAGAGAACAGTAAATACATTTTTCACGGATTTTATTATGTTTGAAAAGTAACCATATTATGTGTTACTGTTTTTATACACTATTTCAGTGGCACAAGGTTTTTAATATTATATCAAATATTATAATATATTTAAATATTTTGCATTAATATAAAATTTAATTTAATAAATTCCAAACACTGACTTTTGGCTGTTTGAAACTTGAAAATATAAAAACACTGCAATTTCTTCAACGGCAACTATACTTGGCAATAGTTAAAAACTTATAAAGCAAGCGCATAAAGTAAGAAAGTTTTGTCTATTTTTTGTCAAAGTGCACTACACATAAAATAACGGAGTTCTTTTCAACTCATTTTGAGTTCAACTGTGTTAGAAATAAATTTTCATTGGGTAGAAGCTAAAAATTCTATTTTATCAAGAGCATATTATTGTGGACGTTTTTTTTAGGACAATTATATTATGTTGGACACAACTAATATCTTCTTGTATTGAAAAGTAATGTATTTGTAGAAAAGTTCTTAATTATTGAGTGGTTCCCTGCGTGTACTCATAACTATTTTACAGCAGGTAAAAACTAGTAAAGAATGGAGCTTTGGCAGGGTAGCGAAGCTAAAATTCCCCCCGCGGCCGTATTAAAGCACATTAGAAGTCTTTAGCCACACGACGGACACGATGACATTCAGTTTTATATATTTACGAAAGTTTTCCTATTTTGATGACGTTACTTTATATGGGAGGTAGGCGTGGTTTTCATACGACTTTGCCGAATATCATAGAGATGGTTTATATTATATAGCAAAGCTCATGTGCAAAATTTCAAGACATTTCTGTTACTTTTGTGGATATTTAAGAGATTGTAGTTTAAAATAAATCCACTTTGTATGGGAAGTAGGCGTGGTTCATAGAGATGATTGATATAGAATATCAAAGCTTTTGTGCAAAATTTTAAGACATTTCTTTAATTTTTGTGGATTTTTAAGAGATTTTTGTTTAAACTAAGCCCACTTTGCATGGAAAGTAGGCGCGGTTCTTAACCGATTTTGCCAAATATCATAGAGATGGTTCATATTAAATACCTAAGCTTATATGCTAAATATCCCTAATTTTTGTGGAATTTACGATTTAAAAAAAGCCAATTTGTGTGGAAGGTAGGCGTGGTTTTCATCCGATTTGGTCAAATATCATAGTGATGGTCTACATTAAATATCAAAGGCTATGTGGAAAATTTCAAAACCTTTCTTGAATTTGAGCAGATTTTTAAGAGATTTTAAGATATACGGTAAATATAAAGCCACTTTATATGGGAGGTTGGCGTGGTTTTCATCCGATTTTCCAAATTTCATAGTCAGAATTTATATTGAAGATAAAAGCTTACGTGCAAAATTTTAAAGCATTTCTTTAAATTTTGTGGATTTTTAAGAGATTTAAAGATTAAAATAAAGTCACTCTGCATGGGAGGTAGGCGTGGTTTTTATCCAATTTGGCTCATTTTCGAAATCGATCTTCATTTTTTAAAAATAACCCTATTTTTTTAATTTCATCGCGATAGCTCTAAAACTACGGCTGTTATCGTACCGACAGACAGAATCTGGTTTGACAAGTACACCGACCGCAAGGCTTAAGTACTTGGGTCTCCAGACCTAGGGTAATAGTTCATGAAACAGACAACCAGAACTTATGTGTTTTACTACAACACGGACCCTTTTATGCTTTAACCAGTTAAACATTCCGCTTCCAAAACACAAAGCATCACCCAGTCCCCTACCGATTAGGAGCATTATGCAATATATTACATACTGCCCGTAATAGCAGTACCAGCTAAGATTTCAATAGTGACGTACCTACAATGCATCTACTGGTGAAGACGAGACCTATCCAATTTCTTGCATATTAAGACAGATATGCCAGCCTCAACACAGTCAATCTAGACCTGTGTAGCATTCACACAACCATAACCAGTGCGAGTCTCCCCGAAGGGCCAGCCCCCGACAGTCATCTGGCCAACTCGATCCCATCAATGAGGATCCACAACATCCCCGCAAAGAGACCAAAAATGCACTCATGCAATTATGAAGGAGTGCATTTTTATGCGTGACCGTGCTCAATGAGCACTGAAAGGGCCATTCTAATAGCTCACAGCTGCCGGGTCTGCTGCGAACAATTACGCATGTCTGTTACCTACAGAGGAGGACCTCATTTTGCCACTCTTATTCTGGCAGTCCAGATGATCTAAAGATCTCAACATCCAGATAGAGTATTGGCCTTGTTCTCAGGGACTGCCGTGCTCAGTATGAGAACCCATGCTTACACACCATTTCACCACTTACCTCAGTGACCGCCGTGCCAGTTTGAGGAACCAGTCAAACGTCGACGAGCAAATCCCTAAGGAAAGCCCGAGAGTCAACATGTTAGGCACGCATGTCAAAGCACTCAACTCCCAAATTTATCGGCCTTTTCTAGTCTCAGTGCGGTGGATAGATTGGGTCTACCCCATTTGACGGGTAAGGCTGTCCCCGTACTAACAAGTTTTAAGGTCAATTGCTATACCATCGCAGACTTGTTTCATATCGATATACCGAATATCACCTGCTACCAAGATGGGCGCCACCCCGAGCTCTTTGTTGGTCCTATTAGTTTTTACGTTTGCAGGACGTATCCTACAAACAACCATCCTCCTTTATCCTGGCTTTGGACAGGCAGGCGCAACTAAGTTGCTAACCTGGCGGAGTTCGACAGACAGACAGACAGACAGACGGAAATTGACTCAGATGAAGATGCTGATCAAACATATATATATACCCTCTATACCTTCCGCGCCTACTTATTGGCGTTACAAACGGAATGACAAAGTTAATATCGCCCTTAAGCCGATATTAATAACGGCCGATTAATAATAACGGCCTTACGCAGTACGCTTTGGGGTATAATGCACGAAATTCTGCATTATATCTGGCATATTTCTCCAAAAAATTATTCCAGATCAATAAAATTTTACACCCGTAATAACTTAATAGCAATAAATAGTTGGTGTGAAAATAAATCAAATCGGCAGACTAATACACCTTACTCCTATAAAACCGAAATTGGTAATCTGGTGTATTTGCCTAAGAAATTACCCCATATCAGTTAGATTTAGTGCGCTTTAGTATTTTATAGCAAGAAATAGTTGGTGTAAGAATAAATCAAATCGGTAGACTAACACGCTTACCTCCAATATAACCCAAATCGATAACCTGGTATAGTTCTTCAAAAAATGATCCCAGATCAAAAAAATTTGGTACACATAATTATTTAATAGCAAGAAATAGTTAGTGTAAAAATAACTAAATCGGCCGACTAATACAGCTACCTCTCATATAACCATTGCCAGCATTGAGTAATCTGGTATATATCCCTAAAAAAATCTCCCAGATCAATAAAATTTGTTACACATAATTATGTTATAGCAAGAAATAACTTTATATTAGAAAAAAATATCATTAGTTTTATGGATTTGAAAATAAAACCTGTATTTTTCACTATGAATTTGTTTTGTATTTTAACCAAAGCATGCTCCAGAAAATTGCCTATAACTTCTTATAAACTTTTGGAAATTTTGCATTTTTCCCATACAAAAAAAACACAAAAACGTTCATACGTTTTCTGCTTATCTGGTAGCTGAATCAGAAATCGAGGCATTAACATAACAAGCCTTAACGTTAGCAGTGCTCACGTTAGCAGTGGTGACATTAATGGCCGTATTTTGTAAAACGCAAACGATCACATCACTTGGGGTTTTTTGTATAGCAATTCCGTTTTCATATGAAGTAAGACAAACTCTCTTTCTCTCATTGAAATTTGCCACTGATATTTATTGCCAGGCAAAGAAACCCCAAGTGAAGTGATCGTTTGCGTTTTACAAAATACGGCCATAAAAGTGGCAGCGATATAATGTTGCTGACGTTTACATTGCTAAGATTAACAGTGGTGACGAGTATTTTTAACTCTAATCCCTATCAAAAAGTTTTAAACCTAACAGTTTAAAGCCTAAAAAAGTTTTCACTTAAAAAGAAATTAAATATCAATTAAAATTTTTTTCGATTTTACTTTTTAACAAATTTCAGGCAATAAAGTAAACGCAAGTAAAGTCAAGTTGTACTCTAGTAAAGAAGTTTCTTATTAAAATTGTTACATTTTTATACTATAACTAAAGAACAAAACCACAAACATTTTATAACTTAAACACCCAAATACGAATTGAGCTGTGTGTATCAGTATATAATATAAGCAACAACTCAATTTATAACATTCAAATAAAAAAAAATATGAATTTCTCTGTTGCCAAAGTATAGCAAAACTACAAGATAACTCATGTGATTTTTTTTTTTTTTTGTTTTAAATCCATGGGTTAAAACTTATTTTCTACCAACGAGCAAACACAAGGACATAACGGTCAAGGTGCTGTTGTTGGCTATGGGGATAAAGATCATGTCGGAACTGTACTAAACAAATTTAATACTTTTGCTCGCTATAGCATAAAGCAAGAAAAATAAAGATATCAAGAAATCTAAAATTGAAATATTATTAAAACAATCGACTTATAATATTATGTTATGTTGAGCAAAAGCTAAAAAAATGTCAAAGGACAAACATGATGCAGTTTGCACTATATGTGTGTGTGTGTGTGATCGAGTGTGTGCTACGGAAACACACAGCTACTCATACATGCACAATTTGTGCACGTTCTCAAGTTGGTTGAAGACATAGAACTCTTCTAGTTATATCTAGAGACTCAAGGAGTTGGAAAGAAAATATTTAATTTTTTGTTATTCGACACAGCAATGAAGAGATAAAAAAAAAAGAAACAAAGTAAATGCAGAACGAAAATAACAGCTGCAAGTCTGTTTTTGTGTGTGTATTTATGTGTTTGTATATGAATACTGTTTGTAGATTTTTTTTTCCTGAAATTGTGTCAGCTGTTGCGACTAGTTTTGGGAAGTAAGTAAGCCAAAAATTTCTGAAAAACACTCACACGCGCAAACACCTACATAGTATATACACACTGACTCGGTCACTCAGATATTAAGTCTGCCAGCCAGCTAGTGAGTCACGACGTTAGTCAGTCAGTTAGTAAGTATCGCTCAATAGAGTTTTCACCATACTGTGTTGTGATGTGCTTATGCGTGTTTAACTACATGTGTGAGGTTGTGTATGTGTGTAAGTGTTGCCTTATCGAGTTAGTTGGTTCAAAACAATGGCTCAATTCATGTAAATCGAGTTAGTAGTACAGGACATGAGATATTGATTTATGAGCTGAATTTCTTAAGTTCTTAAAATGACTAAAGTGTAGAATAAGTTTTGAGTTTTTGGCTAACAAGGATATTCAGCACAGTTTACATATTATAACCAGAAAACCCTTTGAGCTTGAAGTGAAGAAATAATTAAAAAAATTAAAATCATCCTCATCATCAACAGGTAATTAATTTTGGAAATTTATCTAAATTTAATTTTTTGAGTTTGGCTCTCTTTTTTCGAGAATTTTTGTTTGTCATAAATTAATGCTAAATTTGTTGTGAGAAACAAAAAATTTGTAGTTAAATTAACCAAAAAAAAAAGTAGGTAGTGGGAGGACTGTCGACCGAAGTGAAACTTAAAGCTATGAAATAACACAGTTGTTATGAATTTCCGAAGTAGCTAGAGTTGGCAAATCAGACTCTTTTAAGGGACATTTTACCTTATTTTTTCGAAATTTGATGAGTTTGTTTTAGTAAGGAATGTTTAAATCCTTACGATTAGAGGTATTTGAGTAAATATTTTTCATTGCTTTACATAAGTATTAAAATGAACAAACAAATTTTTTTTTCGTGACCTCACTTCCGTGTCACACGCGCGTAAATGAAGAAGTAAAAAAAAAACAAATAGAAAAAAACGGTGTCCAGGATATCTCGAGCTTGGCTTATCTGAAACCAAAAAAAAAAATTTTGGTAAGAGTTTAAGCCTAATATGAGTGGCTGTCTAAGAGTCTTTTTCAAAAAAAATAGTTGGAAACAATATGGCGGCTACGCAAAGTTAAAATAAGCCTAAGATTTTAGGACAAAAGTACACCCAGAAAAAAGCTTATGTTAAATTGAAAAAAACCTAGTATAATTTATAAGATGGCCTTGGCAGTTTTCAGCCACCCAAGTACTTTATCAAAACGCCTAAGTTTTACAAGTTGATTTGCCAATTTTTATTGGATGATAAATTAACCAAGTATTTGGTAATTTTTTATACACTACTTTTAAAAGATTGTTGAATTCCAAAAACATAACTTTTTTCGGGTTTTGGTTTTTTATTTTAATTTGTTTTTTAAGCTGCTGCCTCTCGTTATGTGATTTGCTTGACTGAAACCGACAACAACACAAATTTTTCTTTTATCACCACTGTTTTTTTCTTAGAAATGAATGACTCTTCTCGGCTTTCTTGCTGATTGACGTCTATTGTAACAGGAACATTCAATTAAATTAAATTAAATTAAATTAAATTAAATTAAATTAAATTAAATTAAATTAAATTAAATATCAAATACAAAAACTTTACCTTCGCTGCCGTTGAAATTTGAACCCACATCAACCCGATACCACTGTGTATGAAGACACTACGCTACGCATTGAGCTAAACTCCTTCGTTACGCTGAGTGATTTATTCAATATTAATTACAACTGAAGCTATGCTTCAGCAATCAACAGAATACTGCGACATAATGCATCTGTTAATACAGCATCTGTTAACATATGTGAATCAAATATTTTTTTGGCAGGGTATCGAAGTATGTGCTGTATTAAACCATAAATTGCTTAGGTGAATAAGCATAAGCTTATTGTTCCCGTACAATGCTCTTTACCCAAGCCGACTTAGGTGATTTACCTATTGTTTTTTTTCTCGGTGTACTTGCAAAAATTTTTTGAGGACTTTAAAAAAAAATACTTGAAGTCAGCCCCTCAAAAATATATTTTTTTAATTACTCATCAATTTTGAAGTAAATCGGCTTAATAGTTATTGCGCAATCTTGCACACCGATTTTAAAAAGCTTATTTGGAGAAAAATGCGTTTAAAGTTTTAAAACAAGTTTTTTGGTACTTTTTATAAATAAATTAAACTTTTCTTGAAACAATACCTCTTAACTCCTTTTATCAATTTATGCGGTATTGAATGTATAAACTGCTATTTTATAATGTTTACATATAATATATTTGTAGCACAATTACTTTGGTTGGGTCATCGGTAATTGGCTTGGTAATCGGTTGGTAATCGGTTGGTAATCGCTTTGGTAATCGGTTGATAATCGCTTCGGTAATCGGTAATCGGTTGGCAATTGCTTCAGGAATCGATTGGCAATCGCTTTAGTTATTGGTTATCGGTTGGTAATCGCTTTGGTAGTGGTAATGGGTTGGTAATTTTTTATTTTTATATTTATTTTTTATAAATTAATTTGGTAATTGGTAATGGGTTGGTAATAGCTTTGGTAATCCGTTGGTAATCACTTTGTTAATCGATAATCGGTTAGTTGTCCCTTCGGTAATCGGTTAGTAATAGCTCTGGTAATCGGTGATCGGTTGTTTATCGCTTCGGTAATTGGTAATCGGTTGGTAATCGCATGAAAATCGTTAATGGGTTGGTATTTGCTTCGGTAATTGATTGGTAATTGCTTCGGTAGTTGGTTCGGTAATTGGTTGCTAATAGCCTCGGTAATAAAAAAAGAAGCTCACCAAACATGTTCGTTTATCGTAACCACGGCATAAGCAATGCTGTACAATGTAACAGAAATGAACAGCTAAAAGCGTGATGATATCGTGAATAGCGTGATTATATCGCAAATCTATAGTTTTTTCTCTACCAAAAAGTGCTCAAAGCGCCTAAAGAAGTTTCCACTTCAAAAAAATTAAAATTTTTAACTTTGGCAGAGTGCAGGGGGTTAAAGAAAAAAATATTTGCAAAGACTGATTCGATGATGCAAAGGCATTCGATTAAGCCAGCTTGGAGAGCTAAACCTTTGATGGAGCCATAAAATGTCCCCTAAATCATCATTTATTTTTAAAAAATTTATTAAAAAACATAAACAATATTTATTCACTTTGTAAAAGAACATAAGAAATTACGAAATATCTACTGGGAGGTATGAAACTCTTTTTAATTTTTTATCACTTGTTTTATATCAGGCCTGATAGAAGAAAGTTGAATTCTCATATCAGGCCTGATAGAAGAAAGTTGAATTCTCATATCAGGTTCGGTATCCAGTCTATTGCGGTATTTTTTTTTTCAGCGTGGAAAAAACACTTTTTGTGACAAAATTTTTTAGAAGTATGAATAGAGCAAATTAATTAAAAGCTTTTGTAAATTATAAAGTATCAAATTAATAACATCCTCTAATTATTTAATTCAAAAAATATCGACAAACAACTTGGTGATCAGGTTTTTCCCAAGAACCTTTTTGAAAAATACGATTTGCGGTGCTCACTGTATCTCAGCTGGAAATTATCTAGTCATCAGCTTCTTCGCCAATGTTCTCTGATTATTATTTTTTTTATTTTCAAATTTTTGGTGGTCATTTAAAGTGAAAATTGCTATTTTTCATTAAAAATTCCACCATTTAGTAGGTGAGACCCCCTTTATTAAAAAAAAATTTCTTATACTTATCGTTGGGGTAGGTATTTTACATGTAGAAAGTTTGTACCCAGTTTGAAATGAATATGTAATGTTTTTTTAAATGGCGGTGAACACGTACTTTTAAAAAGTAGTTTCGAGAAAACCGTCTAAAGTTTGGCTGTCGGAGCCAAAGCCTGTTAAAGGAAAGGCGACTAATCAGTCAATAACTTCACGAGACTTGTTTTGCTTGACTTCAAATTTTGGAAGTATATTTTTTGGATCTTTAGAAGACAAAAAAATTATTGACTTTTCAAAAGTGCAAACCGTTACTCACCCCTTAAGGGAGTATTCCTGGTTGGAAGGCTGTTTTTGGACCCTTTTTGAAAAACTTCTCATTCGAAAACGCAAAGAGTTATTTAAATTCTGTTTTTTTATTGTTTAAAGAACATATTAAATTAAATAAAAACATTTTTTCCTTTGTACGAGGGCTGTTCAAAAAGTTGTTGGCCTTTAGAGTTGGGTGTCGAAACATAAGGTATGCTGATTGCGGCCCGAATAACTCGACTTCGGGATCATCTGAAATGAAAAAAGTAAACGGCGTTAGATTTAGTAAAGACGTAATTTTGGTCCTTACCTCAATCATAATTTTGCGATTATTTTTTACAAAATGGCGGTCACTGAAAAATGAAAAACCGATTTTGGGTCTTTTTTTCTAGTTTAGTATAAAAAAAATAGTAAAAAATTGTTTAAGATTACGATTGAGGTCGTGATCAGAATGGTGACAATTTTGCGTTGATTGTATTTTGTTTCATCAAAATCGGTTCAGAACTACGGGCGCAATCTGGGCCGCAATCTCGAAAAACGTGGTTTCGAGATAAACGCGTTAAAGCTTGAAGTTATTTTTTTGAATCAAACAAAATTTAAATGACAAATTTGAGCATGCAGTTTTAGAAATTCAACCATTCTGCGTCGATTTCACTTGGTTTCATCAAAATTGGTTGAGTAAAACCGGAGAAAAGTGATTTCGAAGATCAAAAACTTGATTTTGAAAAAACTCAAAGAAAATTGTAGGCAATAAATCATTTTTTTTTTTTTTTAAATACTTACATATATCAATCTGCAATGCCAGCCCCATAAAGAACTCCTTCCTCTTCTTCAAAAATGAGGACTCAGCGGCTCTTTGTACTCTTCGGGCAGTTCTACCTTCTTTTGATGCGGCCAGAGCTCTGGCTTCGGACCTTTTCAAACGTTCTTCGTTCCGAGACATGGCGAAATCATATGTGACGTTGCCAATCGGGATGCCCATTAGGTTCATTATTTGAAGTTTTGGCAAAAAACCTTCGTTAAATAAGAGAGTTGCAATATAATTGGCAATCTCAATAGTGCGTGTCCTCATCTCTTTCGTGTTGGTTACCACGAAACTGGCTTTTCAAGGGACGAGTTTTTCGGTTGCTACCAGTATTTCTTTTATTTTTATTTCTATTACTTTTTCTATCCATTGTCTTTAGCACAATCAAAAATTTTTATCAAAACTGTAGGACGCGCGCACATCCGGTTTATAACTCAATTCGAAGTGAACTAAACGCTGCCAACATTCGAATAACTAAGCTCAAAAATGTGTATTCATTTATTTTTAAAATGCGTATACAAACAAGTTATTACCTATCAAAATTACCATTCAAAAAGTAGCGAAATTAATCAAATCGCATTTTGGCGAAAACATTGCTGTACAAAAAACGCCATATCTCCTAAAGTATTTCGAATTTCTAGAACCCTTTTAGGACGATATTCTCAAATAAACAAGCTATAAAAATATGCAAAAAAAAATAAAAAAAAGAATTTTGCCAACCAGGAATACTCCCTTAAACAGCAACAAATATGTTTGCTTGTGTGTTACCACACATGAATTATTTTTCCATGTGAGTTTTGTTTTTGATATTGAAACTAAATTTTGTTTGTCCACAGCCATAATGTGCAATATTTTCTGCATTTTTTTTTGTAAATAAAGCACTGACAAGTATTTTCGAGGAGCTCCTACAAAGGCTTTGCGGAGCACACACTTTGAGTAAGGTTACGAACATAGTGAACGCCGGTTCAGACAGACAGGCAGATAAGATCAGAAAACACATTAGAGCAAAAGAGATGGATGACTTCGTTGTTTTATTACTTCAATGTGAAAATCTGATCTGATCTGCCTGCCTGCCTGCCTGCCTGAATCGGAGCTTACTATGTTCGAAAACTGACGCTGGATTAAGCGATTAATTGTGTCTTGGAATCGGTATATTTAGTTATTGATTACGAAAATTTAATACCTAAAAAAATTAATTTAAAAAACTCTATACAGTTAAAATGTTTTTTTGATTTGAGCGCAATCGGCTTAAGAGATATTAAATTCAAAGTTTCAAATTTCTGATCTTATTATTATCTTTCTTCATATTTACCCCCTTGTGCACGGATCATAAGAACTTTTGCAATACAGCACAAAAAAAAAAAACTCATGTAATGCAATTTTGTAGATGACTAAATACTTTGAGTGTACTTATGGGAAATACGTCCGCAGGGGGTATTTTATCTTCGCCTATGTCCTTAATATATTCATTTTGCCTGGCAATAAAACGACAATTTTTTTTCTCTCAAGTCCAGGTGGGAAAACTACCCTTCAATTCCATCTGCGGATGCCTCCGGTTGTATCTGCAAATTGTTCTAAAATACTATAATATATTACTCAAACGATAACTAAGTGACACATAGGACTAAATCGAAAACTAAGAGAGATATTTAAAAAAGGATAAATAAATTGGAAAGATCTCCTTTAAAAATATAAGAATTTAAACTCCCCGATGTACACATACAACCATATTTTACTTGGGTGACGACGTGTATTTTGCGTTGCAATAGACGCAAGTAAAAGCAACAAAATGTAGGAATCTATTTCTTTTTTATATGTCGGCTTTGGTGATTGTTACTCAACAGAAACAAAATGAGAAACAAAACGAGACGTAAAAAGCTTCGTTTCATTAAAGATTCACTCAACCAAATTTAATTAAAAAATTAAAATCAACAACAATACCAAGAGACCAGCAAGCAATAAGTATCTGCATTGTGATGTACATAAAATAATATTTTTTGTTACAGTTTTAAGAACTTTAGAACGCTCTCAGAGCTCAAAGTATCTTCTTACATTATAGTCAAAATTTAAGTTTAGAGATTTTTGTTGAACTCCTGTTCCATAAAAAATCAAGTTTAAGCTAATTATTTTGCGCAATAAAATTAACATAATTGAATGCATTGAATGCCAAGTAAAGTGCATCTTAAAAAATGGCAACAAAAAGATTTCAATTTACTATTTCTGCTGTCGGAATAGAGGCAAAAGATGGTTAAAATAAGCGCAGCTTTTTCTAAATATAATACGAGAAAATTAGAACACAGCCAGTAAATTTTCCGATTTAAAATGCAGCGAATTGTGTGAAAAAGTCGCTTTATATTCGAAAAAAAGATGCCAAAAACTTTACCAAAAAAAAATGTATCAAGAAAGTAGGAGAAGAAATAGAATGAAAACTGAAAGTAGTAGTGAACAGATAGCAGGAAGAAAGTCATAGAAACAAATGTAAAAAAATGCAGACATTGAAATGTTGGCAAAGAAAAAAGAAAAATTTAGCTCATTGCGATAATAAGCCACAAACGCAGAGACAGCCAGACAGATAGATAGAAAGGCAGACAATCAGGCGAAGAGGGCAGCACTTTACAACTTAAACACACACACACACTCATTTAACATTACATCGTTATGACCACCACAAGCATCACTGAGCGGAAGCAAAGCCATGTTGACTTGCTACAAAAGCCCTGCCAAGCTGAAGATTTAAACATTGGAAAAACGCGCCAACCGGAAATGATGCTGATACAAGAAGAGTCAGTCAGTGAGTTGGTTGGGAGGAGTGGGGAAATGTGACTTTATAGGTTTTTATCTTGAATTGCTTTGATGTTGTTTTCTGTTTTCAGAATTTTTTCTTTGTTTTTGTTGCTTTTCATTTCTTATAAATGAATTCATGCTGTAGAAGTTCCCAACAAAATCAGTTTGAATGTTTTTTTTTTTTTTTTTCTTTTTTTCTTTGTGGATTTTCTTAGTTTAGTTGCTGTGCTTAGCTTCAATTGCCATTATTTGGGTATATTTTGGGTGCTGGTTAAATTGTTAGCACACAGCTACAAAGAACTGATTATGAAGAGAGCAAAAGAAGAAGAAGAATCAACATTTTGACTCACAGACTAATTTATGGAGCACGCAGCGATTATTGGCCTCGATGACTATCAAATCGTTAGTTAAGTTTTTTTTGTTTATTTTTTTTTTTTTGCAATCATTTTTTATTTTTATTTCTATTCTAGTTTTTTTTTTTTTTTGCTTTCGATTTATTTGTTTTATGTCATCTTTGGAATTGTTTCGAATAAAGAAAAGCTCAACGACATTTAAGCTACTTTTGAGTAAAAACAATTGAAAGAAAGTTTTCACATTCAGACGGAAATTCAAAGAAATCAACTGACGTATCTTAGATTCATGAAAGAAGATACTTTTTTTTTTGTGGTTTGATATTTGAGCTGCTGGTTTGGAGTATATTTTTTGTTTTTAATGTTCTGGTAGATAATATTATCTTATGTCCTGAAACAACACATCTTTTTATGTCTGCAATTGTCCGCAAATGTGGTTAATTTGAGTATTTTTATTTATTGCATGGGATCTCTTTGGACTAAATTTAAAACTCACTGCTACAAATAGTTCGTTTAGATAATAAGTTAGAAAATAAAGACAAACCCGATGAGCTGTTTCCATATAAGTGATAGACAAAAATAGAAGCAGATGTTGGATATCAATGATATTTTATCACACATTAGATAAGTGAGGACTGCTGAGTTAGAGAGTCACACTTATTGTTTTCTTGTACTTTTTCCAAGATACGAGGTTTTATATATATTTTTATATATTCCCTTATTAATTACATTGAGTTACAAAATGAGAAAAATTCAAAAGAATTGGCACGAGACATAGTAGAGGTAGTAGGTATGGTTGAATATAAGATAACTGTGTACTTAGTTTTTTTAATATACCCTCAAAATCGGGATTTGTGATCAAAAAACCGATTTTAGGTAGGTACATGTATAGTTTGGTATGAACTCCTTATTCCTTTGGAATAAATTTGATGCTATGGTGAATATTATATTTGATTTTTAAACCATGCTATATTATATTTCAATACGATCGATCTTAATTTTCAATTTGTTAAGAATTAAAATCTTATGTATCAGAGTTATTTTTTCGATTATCAAAGGCTTATAATGCAATTTTTGTGAAACATTTTTTATTTGATTACGACGCACAAGCAACATTTACTAGTTTAATTTCAATGATGACGTGAGTTCAAAACCTACAATACTTGGGAGATAATATAAAAATTATATTATGAAAGTATAAAATAAATAAATTGTGCACTCTAATGTGCAATAAAATGAAATGCTAACTTTTTAACATTTTAACATTAAAGCTTAAACCAAATAACAGTATTGAAATTAAATACAAACTGACCATTAAATTCTAATGCCTTGTTCAGACTGTGTGACAAAACTGTCATTTTTTAAGTCATTATCAATGTCATTCGTAATCACACTATCTGAACGATTGTCACAACAATTCGATGACAAACTGTGTCACAAATAAGACTTCAACAATGGCATGTTGATGTGAACGATGGATATTTTGTGTAACTAGTTGAGTGACGCAATAACATATAAAAAGTTAAAAGGCAACATGCTGGATTTTGTGTGACGATGTGACATATAATTTTGTTTAGCTTTTTTATAAATCAGAACAAGTCTGTTATGAAATAATGAACATCAAAAACGGATATCGGTATGTTCTGCATGGCAGACAGTGGCTCCAAGCGGCGGGTGCATTCTGCTTTTAGTGAGCAAGGTTAAAGCAATTTCTACGTGGCATTCCTGATAGCTTTTGAGGAGCAGAAAAAAGGATCTAACACTCCTGTTGGCTAATTAAACAAGACGTCTACATCGCTTTTTTTTTCTCTTGCGCTTCTCCTTTCTGGTTATATATTTTCCAAGAACAGTTTCTAATATGCTCCAATGTGATTGATATAGAGTTAAAAAACAAGGTGAAGAGTACTTGTCCTAAAGTACTAGTAAAGCAAATAAAAAATATACCACAGTTTCCGTAAATTCATTTCTATGTCAATTACACTCAACCAAAAAATCAAAGAATTGATTTAAGGAATGATTCTATAATTCAATATATTTCTGTTCATTGGTTCAAAGAAATAAGTCTTTGATTTATTTAAGTTTTTCTTACTCCCAAAGATCTCATACTTTAAATGAATGTACGAGTTCACTGATTTCAAGGTTTTTACAGTTTAATGAATTTTTTCTTTGAAAATAATAACCATTTCCTTGATTTAAATAATCGATTCTTCGGCTGTAAGAAAAAGTTCATAATATTAAAGGACAGTGGTTTATTGAACCAATGAACTCGTACATGGATTCAATTCCTTAAAACAAAAAACTTTTTCTTATATATTAAGTACGGTTTTGGTTGAGTGTAATTGAAGGGTTTGAAGGTTAAAAAAGATCTTTAAGTCTTTTTATGTTTATGAATCCTTATAAATATGGATTTACTTTTCGGCTTAATATTGACGATAACATAGCTGAGTCCTTTTTTAATTCCAGAAACAAACTTTCGTAGATCATTTCAGCTTTATATATCTCTTTCATGCCCTAACGTTCATAGAGAAGGAGTATAATTCGGGCATAGTACTGAGGAATATATGTTAATGGTTCGTCTATTCGATATTTTCGAATTCCTTGGGGTTTTAGGATATGAGTGAAGATTTCATTAGCCAAAACATTTAATGATAACCCATCGCATTTAACGCAGTTTCTTTATTGGGACTTTATGGATTCTTTGAATTCCTTGAATAAAAATCAAAAATTGTTTGGCCATTAACTTCCATTGGGATTATTTATGGACTTAGTTTTGTATTGGATTTCTATTTTAGATTTATTAGCCACATAGTCACAGGTTCTACTAGGGATATCTATAAAAACATAAGTCCAGAAAGTTAATGCTCTTAATGGCGAAAAAAAAAAATTAAATTCTATACAGAGTTTAACAAGAAAGAGTTCCATTTAAGAAAAATTTTACTTTTTTACCCTTATATGGACGAAGTAAGCAAATAATTTCATCAGTCAGTATGTCTGAGTCCGATTTGTATAACATTATACATTTTAGTTGAATTTGATCTTAATTTTCAAACCATAATTTTGTTTCAATCCATTAAAAAACTTATTTTTCATGTTTAATGGAAGTCCATTGTCTCTGAAACTGGTGCTGCAATTCAAAGTAATAAAGAAAAACTACATCTTGAAGGCAAAGTATATTTCCTAAATTCAGTCTATCATAAATTTATTTTTTAAATTTATAATACATGTTCTAAGTAGCGCTTAAAATTTTACTGAAATTGATAATAATATTATTATCAAAAAACATTGGCAAAATTTTTTCGATATTGTTTCTTTTTCTCACTTCCACTACTAATAACAAAAAATAAAATTTCATCGAAGTTGTTTTGAACAAACTGTTTTTGAAATATCGTTGTCGAACTTCAAAATACAGTATTTTCAAATGAGAGTGTGAACGATTGTCACACAAAATGGATATGAGATCGTGACTATCCATTTGATAATTACTGCTACACAAATTTTATGCCATTTTGGGGCACACAATATGAACTATTTTTCAATTAATGGCTGATTCAGACTGTGTGACAACATGATCATTTAATATGTGGCAACAATTGTTAATTTTCATGTTAATTGAAAAATAGTTCACATTGTGTGTCCTTAAATGACATAAAATCTGTGTGGCAGTGATTGCCAAATAAATAGTCAAAATCTCATGTCAATTTTGTGTGACAATCGTTTACACTCTTGTTTGAAAATACTGTATTTTGAAGTTCGACTCCGATATTTTAAAAACAGTTTGCTCAAAACAACTTTGATGAAATTTTATTTAATAAGTAGTGGAAGTGAGATAATGTTACAATATCGAAAAAATGTTGGTAATGTTTGTTGATAATAATATTAAATGTTTTAAGAAAACTCCATTTACACAAAAAAAAAAAACTATGGTACAAAAATAAGTTCAAAATTTCATCATCCAATTTCAGAAAATTTTTAAAAAATTAAGATCAGAACCACGCCTACCTCCCATACAGAGTAACTTTATTTTTACAGTAAAACTTCTTAAAAATCGACAAAAATTAAGGAAATGCCTTCCAATTTTGCACATAAGCTTTGATCTTCAATGTCAATCCTGACTATGAAATTTGAAAAAATCGGATAAAAACTACGCCTACCTTCCATACAAAATGGCTTTTTTATTAACGTTAAATCTCTTAAAAATCCACAAAAATTAAGGAAATGTCGTGAAATTTAGCTCATGAGGTTTAATAATTTATATAAAATATCTCTATAATATTTGCGAAAATCTGATTAAAACCACGCCTACTTCTCATACAAAGTGGCTTTATTTTAAACTAAAATCTCTTAAAAATCCACAAAAGTTAAAGAAATGTCTTGAAATTTTGCAAATGAGCTTTGGTATATAATATGAGCCATATCTATGATATTCGGCAAAATCGGATGAAAACCACGCCTACCTCCCATACAAAGTGACGTCATCAATATAGGAAAACTGTGGTAAATATATAAAACTGAATGTCATCGTGTCTGTCGTGGCTAAAAACTTCGAATATAGCATACTTGAATTCGGCAGCGGGGGGGGGCGGTATTTCAACTTCGGTACCCTGCCAAGGCTCCATTCCTTACTAGTTTTCTTAATTTTAAAGGAATAGCTATTCTTAATATAAACTTAAATAAATATTATTTTTAGTATATGACTTAGATTAAATTGAAATACGGTTTCGGTGTTGTAATATGTACAATACAAGATTTACTTAAATTTTGTCTCAAAAATAATATTCTCCTTTGATTAACTTTAAAAGTTCACGCTCAATCTTGAAATTCCGAATTCTTCAATTTGAATTGAAGTCATTTTCTTATGAATGGCAAAATTCAAAAACTCATGACAAACTCTGAGCTATATAAACTATACTCGAAAGTATAGTACATAAAATAAAATATTCACAGCCACTAACCAGAATGTCAATTAAACAAACAACTGCTACTCAATTTTGAAGAAAAGTATCAGAAATATTCAAAAATAAAATATATGGAAATTCTATTCAAACCAACCGGAAAATTGCAGTTTGGCTTTGGAGTTGTCATTCCTTGTGGATTTCTATTTTGATTCTTTGGCTGCCTTTTTGGTTCTTCCGCAGCAGTTTTGTAGCTTGAGGCACAGATGTGGATTGTTTTTGTAGAATCTCAATTTGGCATGCAAATTGCAACAACACGTTACAACTCACGTTGCACTAGTTCGCCCGAACACACACACACACACACACACACATACGTTCCCATTGCAAACGGTTATGCTACATTGCTTAAAACGGTAAGCATGGTTAGGATGGTGTGGAGAGGAGGGGACGAGGGGAAGAGGAATTGGAATGGTGATGAAAGGATTGCGTGGCATGACTGCGAAGGTGCATTCATTTTGATCGAAATCGATGAATTTACAATTGGAAGTAAAGAGAAATCGCAATAAATATGCACAAAACCGGAAACTGCTGCTGACGTTGACACATTCGACTTACACATACGTTAAGTAAACGTTGCAATCGGTAGTATATGTATGTATGTGGGTGTTTTAAAAAAATACGATTTTCTTTCTTAACTCAAAGCAGAAACAATTTGAGCAATCCTCGATTCCAACAGGTAGATCGACTTGACTCGACTTGAGTTGACTTCTTGTTTTTGCTGCTTCAGTGTATCTATGTGTGACATTTATTGTGGGATGTCAGTATGTCAATTGCAAAATTTATCAATATGCACGATTGTATTTTCATAGTGAGAGTTGGTATGTGTGTGTATGTGTGTGTGTGTGTGTGAAAGAGTGTGTTTGGTTTCATCAATATATTGTGCATCGATGCCAACTCTAGTTGAAATTAATCAGCTTGAAAGCTATGCAAGCTTTCTTCATGAATCAGTCTGCTGGACAGCTTTTGTGCAGAAGTTCATCTTTGTGTTGGTGTAAGTTTATCTGTTGTGCTTGCAAGCGTTACATTTTGCTTTAGAGTGTTTGCAAAGAAAAATTAATTTACTTCAATTTATGGTGACAGCGACAAAGTGATCGATTGATTGTCTAGCAACGTGAGTAGAGCGTAAAAAATTTCGATTTCAATTTTGTAAAAAAGAAAATTGTTGTTTTTTTCAATCTTAGTTTTTGTGCTTCTTACTAAGAAACTGGTAAAATATTAAATCCTTGAAAATCTTTTTTTGTCTAAAATATTACCTTCAGAATCCAAAATTACTTTGATCACATTCTGAGAAAATATTACACTGCAAGTAGAGCACCCACAAAATATATGGAATGTGAGTTTTTCCGATATTCTTGCTTCCCTCCCATTTTACGTTAAATTGAGTTTAAAAACTAATTGACGTAGTTCGGCGTATAACTGCGCAGCGACGACGCTGGCTGGGTCATGTCCATCGTATGGACGACAAAGTTCCACCGAAAAAGGTACTCGGGACGAGGGTCGTTGGTCAACGACGACGAGGGAGACCACACGGGTTGTTATGTCCACCTGAGTAAGTAAGTTAGTCGTGTCGACAAACATTACTCTCTTGATTGCTTACACCTTATAAAAAGCTTATAGTAATATGTCAAAATAGAATTAAAATCGAACACTAATATTTGCGTTTTTTTCTTATTTATAGTAAAATTAGTTATGGTTCTTCCGTTTTCAATAGTTTTTAACGTATTTTATGTACCACTAGCTGCTCAATTACGAGTTTTGAATCATGTTAGCCGAATCGACTAACATTGGTCTTAACTTAGGCTTAAACAGCTTCCATTTTATTATTCTTATTTTAGCAGTATTTAAATAGCCTTATTCAATATAATGCGTTGTAGGATTTCTCAGATTATTTGATGTGAGATAATCGTTGCACTTTATACCGAACCTTATAGTCGATATCAATACAATTATTTCGCTTTTTGAAGTGCGATATTAATTCCAATTTTTTCATATTCATCCTTTTAAATTCTTTTACTTCTCACTCAAATAAAAAGAAAGATTCATTCTGTCAGCAGCAGTGTTTTTAATGGCTTCCTTTTGTGACCCTTTCTTTGTTTACTTATTTATCGAAGCTATACAATCTCAGTATAATGATTTTTTTTCCCTGTTTATTTCCTAACAACTAAATTGTTGTGCTTTCTTGTGATTTGACTCTTCAGTTTGTCATGACTCTGTCATTTCCATAAGCTAAGACGTTGTGTGCGCTACTGACTTCAACGGCCACTTTCGAAGCACGCATCAAAAAAGTGAAATAGCAGAAAGCATGCAAATTGATGATGGACGGTAGCTTGGCAAACGAAACAGCTGCTTTTCTCAACTTAGATATGCAAAAGTCGACTTAGTACAACAAACAACAACAATGCTGATGATGCTTTTCGTCCTAGAGCGTTGTGTTGCGCATATTAAGTGTGTCCATTTCGTACTTTGTAATGTAAGGGGGGAAAAAAATAATAAAAAAAAATAAATAAATAAAAACAAAACAAAAAAAAAAAAGAATAAAAAAAAAATTACGTATGTCAAACACATAAAGTTTTTGCATTTATTTATTTTGTCTTGAGGGGTTTTTCTTTTTACATCTGATCCCAATGAAATGTTATGATTGCTAATATTAAATTAGTTTGATATTTTGATAATTGAAAAAAAAATTTTGAAAAAATGTGCAATATACACGCAGGGAAAACAATTTATCTAAACTTATAGGATTTGATTCCATTTTTATTTTAAATAAAGTATAAATCAAAAAAATTAAAAATTTTTAGTAAGAGATATGATAATAATGTGAGTAATAGCAACAAATCTCTCCAGATACGAAAATTTTCTACGATTTTTATCATACTTATATTATATCATATAAAATTATAATATGCTTTGTTGTCTTCTCCGATTTTTAGTATCAATTTAGCTTTTTCGAATTTTTTTGAAAACTCTTTGGCAGTTGACAAAACAGCTTCTCTCAAACAGTCTGAAAAATTTCAAATACTTAATAGAAAAAGTCTTAAAGTTTTTTTGGCAAAACAACGTATCTCCTTTTAACGCTAATGCCATGTTAGGACTGCATGATAAAAGTATCTTTTTTCAACTCATTATTACAACTGATTACAACTGTCTAAATAATTGTAACAACAATTTGATGATGAGCTGTGTGACAAATTTAACTTTAACACTGGCATGTTAATGTAAGCGATGATAATTTTGTGTGACGCAATTACATACTTACTTACTTAGGTGGCCGTAACAACTCGTGTCCGGGTTTCGGCGGACCTCATCAGCTCTCGTTAGCCGCCTCTGCTTTGCGCGAGCCTTCTCCAATCGGATACACCAAGTGCGGTTAGGGCTTCCTCAGCCTGATCCATCCATTGGAGGCATTGGAGGTCTCCCTCGTCGTCAAACCCTCTTTGACTGATTCCTTTTCGATAGCGGAGAAAGCAGCGGTAACATCTCTCTTGGTTCTGCCGACAATATCAATATCATCAGCGTACGCAAGGAGCTGGACGCCTTTGCAGAAAATGGTGCCATTACGATGCACACCGGCTTTTCGTACGATCCCCTCCATGATGATGTTAAAGAGATCGCAAGACAGTGGATCGCCTTGCCTGAAACCTCTTTCGGTACTGAAGGTTTCGGCGAGGTCATTTCCTACCTTGACGGAGCTGCGTGTGTTGCTCAACGTCATTCTGCAAAGTCTGATCAACTTTGCAGGTATACCGAACTCAGACATTGGTGCGTATAGGCAATCCCTTGTCGGGCTATCGAACGCAGCTTTAAAATCGACAAAGAGATGGTGTGTGTCAATTTGATTTTCGTGGGTTTTTTCCAGGATTTGTCGTAGCGTGAAAATCTGGTCTATGGTAGACTTACCAGGTCAAAAGCCACACTGTTAAGGTCCAATCAGTGTTTTTGTAATCGGCTTTAATCTTTCACACAGTACGCTTGAGAGAACCTTATATGCGATGAAAATTAGACTGATACCTCTATAACTGGCGCAGATTGTTGGGTCTCCTTTCTTAAGTATAGGGCATAGTTCGCTAAGGTTCCAATCGTCGGTCATGCTTTCTGCTAGCCATATTTTGCTGATGAGCTGATGCATGCGCCTTATCAATTCATCGCCGCCGGTTTTAAACAATTCAGCTGACAGGCCGTCAGCACCCGCTGCTTTATTGTTTTTGAGTCGTTGGATAGCAACTCTAACCTCTTCATGGCTAGGTGGTGGTACTTCGACTCCGTCATCGTCGAACGCGGCATTGGTGGAATCGTAGCCAGTAAGTAAATTGGAGAATTGGATTGGATATATAATTGGACGCAATTATATACAAACAATTAAAAGCCAACATGATGCTGTCTTTTGTGAGACGATGTAACATACATTTTTGTTAAGCTTTTTTATAAATCAGAACAATTATCTCAGCTATGAGGGCCTTACCAAACGATGTATCATTTTTACATTACAAACATATTAAAACCGCATTGTACATTCCCTAGTAAGGTCGTTATATTTATTATTATTTATTTTATACAATATGATACAATTTATGTACAATTAAATTTTATAAAAATGTAAAATTGTCAGGATTTCAGGTACATATATACAGATGCAATCCGGTTAGCTTCTTAGTAGTAAATAGAGAATTGATTAGAGCGGTGCTCCCATATGCCAGGCTAGACGGACGAGGTCGAGCTCATACATGTGCTAGGCAAGACAGACGAGGTCATATACGTCATATACGTCAAACCGGCATATGCCAGGCGAGATGGACGTGATCTCGCTCTGGATAATCATATTTAACTACACAGCTATATTGTATAAGTTGTGCACAACATCACAGGAAATATTCCGTATCCTTGGAAAGCATGATCCAGATTAATGGCGGTACTGTAGATAATCTAAAATATTAAATTTAATTGAGTAAACGGATTCATTTAAAGAAATTGCATCTGAAACAAAATTAAAGTCCCCACAAGCGCTTCTGAGTGGTTCGTTTTGCAAGTAATTAGTTCTACAAAAGTTCATGTAAAGTAACTCAAAAGATCTTCTAGGTCGGAGAGGAATATTAATACTAGTATATATATATATATATACTATATATATATACTAGGAATATATACATACTAGTGAGTAATGCAACTTTCGATTGTCCTTACTGAATCAAAGGCATTTGAAAGGTGTTTTAATTCATTTCATCAGTTTTATTGTATTTTTTGAAAAGTAAAAACATTGTCAGTTTTTATTTTTTCGACAATCAAGCAACACGCTCTTTTTTGTATATATGAACATAAAAATGTCAGAAAAAAGCATTGAAAATGATAAAAAGAATGTTTTATGTAATTAAATCTGTAATTAGGTGCTATTATTTGCTTTGTACATATTTGATTTGAAATATGATACCACAGTTTTAAAAGTTAAGATGTCAGATAGAGTTGCCACTAAATTTTTTGCATTTTTGCGAATTCAGTGCTGGGCGAATGCTAGGTAAAAATGGCGCGCTGAATCCTAATCCGTTGTCAGAAATTCAAAATTACAAGAATTCGCAAAAAATACAAAAAAAAAAAAAAATCAAGTTGGCAGTTCTATCCGCCATTTGGAATTTTAAAATTCTGAAATCGGATTCGAAATCAGTGACCCGCTAAAACTGTTATACAATATTTTAAACTCTTAAAAATATATTTTATTAGGTTGCAATTCTCTGGTAAAAATTTAGGTGACATCCTTCTCCGTCATCTTAAATTTTAAAACTGTGACATTAGTTTCCAAATTAAATCCGTTGTCAGAATTTCAAAATTAAAATAATTCGTAAAAATAAAAAAACAAAATTAGTTGGCAATCCTATCTGCCATCTTGAATTTTAAAGAATGCACATCAGATTCGAAATCAGCGATTCCCATAAACTGCCAACCACGTAGTTTCTCTTAGCCATCGCTTATATACATTGTACGTCTTTATCTACAATGTTTATAAGAAACGTTTCCATTGTTTTGTTGCTTGTTTATAAACAAAAACCTTTCACTTTTTTTTTGGCAACGAGTGGGCTGCCCGAGCCAACCAACGCGAACGTCAACAACAACTGCGACAGAGCAGCTGCAGCACAGCGATTGCGAAAGAGCAGCAGCAGAACAGCGACTGCCGAGAAGCAGCACGAACGATAATGCCGTTCACGTCAACAGAAAATCGTGGCCAACACAAGAAGGATCTACATTCAGTATATTCATCCTTATTGCGATTGGCTTCGTCGACACGAATAATATTGACTGCTCCCAATTGGCATCGACGTTGTCAATATCGATAACAATTGACAACTATTGACATATGTTTGATGTTGAGTAGAAACGACGAGATTTCGGTCGATACAGTTTTAGGCGACGACTAGTGCAACATTTTGTAAGTAAACTTTGTTTATTTGTTATTTTGAACTTAATCAACATTAAACAAAATCAGTGGTGCGTTTATGTAACTCTTTTCTACTAGTTTTTTCTCAACTGGTTGAGATTGTGACGTCATAATGACGACATTCTCAACTAGAGTGTTCATAGAACTGTGTTGAGTTGAGTATTGTATTTTCTACTAGTTGAAAAGTTCTCGTCAGCTTTATACTTGTAGAGTCTGTCAATTTGCGATTGAGAATGGATGGTGTTGTAAGTGTGATTTTAATTTCGTTTAAATTTGTTAAAATTTTTTCTTTATTTCGGGTGACTGAAATCCAAAAACAAAAATTAAAACATTCTCTCAAAATTATTGTTGAAAGTCAACAATAACGATTGCTAATAAAATCATCAACTGCATTGCTAAAATTTTGTATTGGTTTTAAGAATTAATTTTTCTTCAATTTGATTTTTCTCATATTTATACCCCAACGAGTACTGCGTAAGGGGTATATTAACTTTGTCATTCCGCTTGTAACACCGAGAAGGAGGCGTAGAAAAACAGAAGATATAGAAATATATATATAATTTTGATGAGCATCACCTCCTCAGTCGATTTCCGTGTGTCCGTCTGTCGACACGATTACAGCCGTAATTTTAAAACTATCGCGATGAAATTCAAAATATAAGTTTATTTTTAAAAAAGAAAGATTAAGTTCGAAAATGGGCGAAATTGGATGAAAACCACGCCTACCTCCCATACAAAGTGACTTTATTTTAACCGTAAAATGTTATTTAAATTCACAAAAATTAAAGAAATGCCTTGAAATTTGGCACGTAAGCTTTGATCTTCAATCTTAAGCTTGGCTATGAAATTTGGAAAAATCGGATGAAAACCACACCTACCTTCAATACAAAATGACGTCATCAAAATTGAAAATCTTTCGTAAATATATAAGACTGAATGACATCGTGTATGTACCCAAGTTCCGCCCAAGTCGTTTATTCAGCCCACACATATATTCTTCGGTAAAATGTGGAGTCTTTATACTAAAAAAGTGGGTGCGGCATTTTTATTCGCTTTGCTATTTTTTCGATATTTATCGATAAAAAGTTCGAAAAATCTTTGGAAAAATATATAATGCTACATATCTCGAAGGGGATATTGAGATATGAAGTAATTTCTTAATTTTTTGTTTGGGGAGTCATATTTTAAGCGCCATATCTCGAAGAAGAGAGAAAGTTCATCATGCTTTGAATAGTTGTCACATTAAATTGAATAAAAAAAACAGTAAAATTTTCCCTGTATCGGGTATTTCCTTACGTCAGATCTATTTTATTTGTCTCCAGCCGCGATTGCAGTGTGCTGGTGCTCGGTGCTAGCATGTGGGTGCTCGGCGATTTCTGTTTGAACTTTTTACATGTGTTTGCTGTTGAAAGTGCAGCACTCTGTATAGAGCTCCGGTGCTGGGGCTTTTGGGTGCGCACCATTCCGAATCCTGCTGGACAGCATCAACTACATAAGTGACAGTACAGCGCGATCAAGCATTTCAATACAAAAAATGAAAGCCAAGTTTTCAAGGCTGAAATTCACGCAAAAAAACAATCATTACAAACAATTTTCAAATTAAAATTTTACAGTTTTTACCTTATATATTGATCTAGATGCAGTTGAGATTAAAAAATTTTTTTTTATATTTACTTGATTGGCACAAATTTTTCTCAAACAAGAATACAATTCTCAATCACAAATGTCAAATTGTCAACTCACCATGAATATCTCAATTGGTGAGTTTCATAATATACATAAACACTTGTTCTCTATCGGTAGAGTTTAGCAGAGTGATTGAGCATGACCTCACTACCAGTAGAGAATTTCTCAACTAAGTTACATGAACGCACCACAAAAAAATTCAAATAATCACTCCAAAGCAGTTTGCAACATTAGTTTCAGAACTGGAAAAAACCCGAGCCTTGCAAATGGTTTCCACAGAGAAAATATTCCAATCGATTTAAAAAGTGATTAGCATACCATTTCAAAAAAATGTAATGCTTCAGGTGAGTTGAAAGTGAGTGATTCAGAAAAAATTCAAATAATCACTCCAAAGCAGTTTGCAACATTAGTTTCAGAACTGGAAAAAACCCGAGCCTTGCAAATGGTTTCCACAGAGAAAATATTCCAATCGATTTAAAAAGTGATTAGCATACCATTTCAAAAAAATGTAATGCTTCAGGTTCTCCAATGAGGGTTGGTGTTGGTTATCAAAAGGTACATAATAGTAATCTATTTTAATAATAACTAATTGAATTTGTAGGTGTGGAGGGACTGGAAGTGCAAGACAAAAAAAAAAAAAAAAAAATTACCAACAATAAGACTGAGTGTCGTGCAACAAACAGTGGAACATTTAAACAATTTCATTTTAACAATATATTAATTTTCTTTGAAGCCGCAGATTTTGTTTGAATTCTTAATCACTTGAACTTTCACTTGTATCGGAAACAAAAAACATTTTATGGCAAATATTGAAAATCAAATAATGGACGTAAATAATTTAGTTATGACATTTGCTTTCTTAAATTATCGATATCTTGTCAACGTCGACACTTAGGAAGTTCCTTAGTAAATACCGATTTAGCATTGGCGTGGTGTCAATGCCGACATTGAGAAAGAATTGACAATGACGCCAAAAGTAATAAGGGCGTCTCGTAAACGTCTTGTAACGTAAAAATCTTGTTTTGTTACTTAATATTTATTTTCCTAAGTATATATATACAGTATTGTGCACAATCTATGCAACTTTCCCTACCCAATTGAATTAAGTCTCAAATTTTTATTATTGTTCAAAAAGCTTATAGAGCTTATAGTTGTAAGTACATTTATAAAAAAAATAAAAACATATTTCCTTTAGTAACGGATTATACAAAATCAAAAACTAAATATACTCCAGAAAAGACTGTGCAAAACCTAAGCAATTTTATTTGTTCCACTACATTTTAAGAACGATTTGCATTGCTATGGTACATTTTCAATATAATTTGACCAACTGAAAAATAAAAGGAATTAATTTTGGTATTTTATTCATTGATGGTTGCCCGATGTGTTAAATATTTTGTTTTTTTCATCATGTGTAACAAATAAAATGTTTATGAAAACGACAGTAATTAACGTTAAAACTTATAAAAATATTATTAAATTTATGAATCAATAGTTTTTGGGGTTAATAATCTAATATAAACACAATGGAAACATTGCAAATGCCAATTTTGAAGGACCACCTCGAAAAGTTAATTTAGAAAGATTTCCATAGCTTAAAAAACTAAACAAAAAAACTAAACAAAAACATTAATAAAACTGCTTTTAATATTTTAAGGGAACTATTGGAACTTTATATTTGGATAAAGACTCCAGCACCACACGTAATTTTGCTTTTTAAGATAGTTATGTAAAGTTAAACAGAAACAAAACAATTCTTTCTTCTAAGAAAAGACGGACTCAAAAGATTTATCCAATATAAAGTTGTTATAAGGTGTAATAACACTTAAATATAATGCAACTGGTCAGTAAATTTATGGAAAACTATATTTTTTTCAATGTTGAATGGTTGTCATTTACTTGTTGAACAGTGTTCAATACTCGAACATTAATAAACATTTTTAAAGGGTCTGTTAAAAACGCATGGGAAGTATTATTGAGTTAAACTTACTTTTATAATTAACAGTGGCTTCAACCATGAAACAACACATTTAAAAGATATTTTCATACATACGAACTTTTTAGAAATTAAGATTGTTCATTATATTGAGAAAACATAATACACATTAGTGGAAGATTCACTACAACTAAGATTCGCAGTTTAAAAAGGAGATTAACAACATGGTAAAAAAATATTTGAAAACATTATTTAAAATCTGAGAGAATCAGATACTCAAAGTAGTGCTAGAGTTATCATAAATTAAAAATATTATTTAATGTTGTGGTAAAAGTTGCTTAGATTTTTCACAGCCCATTTTGAACTATTATTTAGTTTTGATTTTTAATAAACTGTTGCCGAAAAAAAAAATGTTTTGGTTTTTTAATAAATATTATATTTACTATATAAGCTTTAAAGGAAACCCTTTTCTTGTTTCATTTACTGCGTAATAAAAAAAAAAATTCGAAGCTTTATTTTAATGGTAAGGGTAAGTTGCTTAGATTTTGCACAATACTGCACACATCTTTAAGTGTGCGATATTCGAACGAGTAGTGAAGTGACTGGAGTATTATAATTTTATCATATCGTAGCGGAAAGTGAAGTGATTAAATCACATATAATTACGTAGTAGTTTAATAAGAAAGTAAGTGATTATCTTATAGAAAAACTGCCGATGTTATACGTGAGGATTAAGATTTCCTCAACATAGTTCGTGCCTGCCAAGTTCGGTGAAAGCGACTTACTGAGAGACTGATCTGACTCCGACAGACACAAATTGAGATTTAGCCTCCGACGTGCCACCATTGATGGACGATGATTTTTTTTTTTAAGATTATTTAATTCCGCCCACGCAACATGTTCCATTCGTCAAGGAATTATTTGCTCTCAAATATTTGAGAAAGCAAACACTAAAGGAGATCGCCTTCCGCGAGATTGGTCTTTATCTAACAATTGTGTATCAATTCTAATTGAATTATCATTATAAACTTAAGTTTTTAAGTTTGTCTTGTTTAAATAAAAAAACTTCATATGTTAAACTTAGGCATTAAAAATATTTCAATTGGATTACACATAAAAACTACTGAAGTTCGGAGACCGCAATATTTTGCATTGATCCCTGGGTTCGGCGAGCTCATCCTCGGCCGGAAATTTAGGTCGTTGCAATGAGTATATATTGATGCATGATGCTTCATATATTTAACGTTTGCAACTTAGCACGGGTGTGTTCAAAAGCATAGCGTTTACACATGTAACACTGCTTAGAATTAAATGCTTGCACACTTTACAATTTCAACAATTTAACAACTTAACAATTGTAATCGACGGAAGGCATGCCTCTAGTGTTCTAGATGTGTGTACATTTCGGGGGGTCAACATTGACTCGGACCATTATCTTGTTGCAGCCAAGATCCGCATGCGATTATGCAATGCAAAGAACATACGCACAGGAATGCAACGAAAGCTAGATGTCGCTAAGCTGCAATTACAACGGACTGCCGAAGCCTACTCCGCTCAACTCTCGGCTAAGCTCAACCAACCAACCTCTGGACTCGACGACGCCGGTGGATTTTGGGCGCATATATCCCACTCCATGCGCGCTGTCGCTGAAGAAGTCATTGGTTTCCGGCGCCCGCAACCTCGGAACCAATGGTACGATCAGGAGTGTCGCAGCGCGACTGCAGTAAAAACCGCCGCATACAGAAAAACGCTGCAGTCAGCTGCAACGCGAGCCGTGCGAGAAAACTACCGCGAAAAGAGGAAGGAAGAGAGGCGCCTTTTCAGACGCAAGAAAAGATAGCAGGAAAAGCGTGAGCGTGAGGAACTAGAGGTATACCAGGGCAAGAAGGATGCACGAAAATTGTATCAACAGGTTAAGCGTCTAACCCAAGGTTTCAAGCCCGGAGCATCCACTTGCAGAGACGAAAATGGAGATCTGAATACGGATACACAGTGTGTGCTTAGATTGTGGAGACAGCACTTCTCCAATTTACTTACTGTCGACGATTCCACCAATGCCGCCCATCGAGAGCGCAGTGCAGTGCCACCAATCGACGATGACGGAGTGGAAGTATCACCACCTAGCCATGAAGAGGTTCGAGTTGCTATTCAACGACTCAAAAACAATAAAGCAGCGGGTGCTGACGGCCTGTCAGCTGAATTGTTTAAAACCGGCGGCGATGAATTGATAAGGCGCATGCATCAGCTCATCAGCAAAATATGGCTAGCAGAAAGCATGCCCGACGATTGGAACCTCAGTGTACTGTGCCCTATACTTAAGAAAGGAGACCCTACAATCTGCGCTAGTTATAGAGGTATCAGTCTTATTTCCATCGCATATAAGGTTCTCTCGAGCGTACTGTGTGAAAGATTAAAGCCGATTACAAAAACACTGATTGGACCTTATCAGTGTGGCTTTCGACCTGGTAAGTCCACCATAGACCAGATTTTCACGCTACGACAAATCCTGGAGAAAACCCACGAAAATCAAATTGACACACACCATCTCTTTGTCGATTTTAAAGCTGCGTTCGATAGCCCGAGAAGGGATTGCCTATACGCAACAATGTCTGAGTTCGGCATACCTGCAAAGTTGATTACACTTTGCAGAATGACGTTGAGCAACACACGCAGCTCCGTCAAGGTAGGAAATGACCTCTCCGAAACCTTCAATACCGAAAGAGGTTTCAGGCAAGGCGATCCAATGTCTTGCGATCTCTTCAACATCATCATCATGCAGGGGATCGTACGAAAGGCCGGTGTGCATCGTAATGGCACCATTTTCTATAAAGGTGTCCAGCTCCTTGCGTACGCTGATGATATTGATATTGTTGGCAAAACCAAGAGAGATGTTACCGCTGCTTTCGCCGCTATCGAAAAGGAATCAGCCAAAGTGGGTTTGACGATAAATGAGGGTAAAACAAAGTATATGCTGTCTACAAACAATGGAGCGCGGCGTTTAAACTCCCACGTTTCATCCGGCAGCTATAACTTTGAAGTAGTCAAGGAGTTCGTTTACCTTGGCACCGCCATTAACACTAACAACGAAATCAGCCTGGAGATAAAGCGAAGAACAATAATTGCTAATAAGTGCTACTACGGGCTCAGTAAGCAACTAAGTTCCAGAGCACTCTCTCGATCGACAAAACTAACACTCTACAAGACGCTCGTTCTACCTGTGCTGCTTTATGGCGCTGAGGCATGGGTAGTTTCGCAAACTGACGCAGCCGCTCTGGGGGTGTTCGAGAGAAAAGTTCTTCTCAAAATCTTCGGTCCTGTTCGAGTCGGCGATGACTATCGCATCCGAATGAACCACGAGCTGTATGAGCTCTACGGAGACATTGACGTAGTTCGGCGTATAACTGTGCAGCGACTACGCTGGCTGGGTCATGTCCATCGTATGGACGACGAAGCTCCAGCGAAAAAGGTGCTCGAGGCGAGGGTCGCTGGTCAACGACGACGAGGGAGACCATGCCTCCGATGGATGGACCAGGCTGAGGAAGCCCTAACCGCGCTTGGTGTATCCGATTGGAGAAGGCGCGCGCAAAGCAGAGGCGCCTGGCTAGAGCTGATGAGGTCGGTCGAAATCCGGACACGGGTTGCCACGGCCATCTAAGTAAGTAAGTAAGTACTTAACAATTTCAAAATAATATTAACTAAAAAATATTTTGAAGATTTGGTTCCTTACGTAAATAATATAATTAATTCCAATTACAAAAATTATCGTTCTGATAACAGTACATTCAAAAAGTCCATTGGATGACACATAGATGGCGTTACTAGATTTTTTTCTATATGATTTTTATTTAGTACCAACCTTCAAACGATACGTATACCAATTTGACAGCAATCTGACAATTGATTCGCGAGTTATAACATTTTGTGTGCAACTATTGTTATTGAAAAAAAAAAAAATGGAAAAATGTAAATTTCGAGTTTTGATAAAGCATTGCTTTTTGATGAAAACAAATACAGGGGAAACCAAACAATCAGTGGCTTGATAAACATTATCCGGACTCTGCTCCATCGAGACAAATGTTAGAAAAGTGCATTGCTGAATTTAAACGTGGTCGTACCAGCACAAATGATGCAGAGCGCAGTGGACGCCCAAATCAGACTCCATACAACATCAAAAAAATCCGCAAATTGGTTATGAACGATCGCAAATTGAAGATGCACGAGCTAGCTGACATTGATCAGATGATGGTGTTTTTACTATTTTACACGAACATTTGGGTATGCGAAAGCTCTGTGCAAAGTGGATGCCGCGTGAGCTCACAGTCGACCAAAAACAACAACGAATTGATGCTTCAGAGGAGTGTTTGGCACTGTTAAACCCCAATAAAATCGAATTCTATCGTCGATATTCGACAATGGAAGAAACATGGCTTTACTATTACACATCAGAATCCAAAAGACAGTCAGCTAAGTGGACAGCAGTCGACGAACCGAATTAAAAGCGAGTAAAGACCGAACAGTCGGCTTGTAAGGTAATGGCGTCTGTATTTTGGGATGCGAAAGGAATAATATTCATCGACTGTCTCCAAACAGGAACCACCATCAACAGCGACTATTGCTGTGAACTTTTAGATCGATTGAAGACTGAAATCGCCAAGAAACGGCCACATTTGCTAAAGAAAAAACAGTTGTTTCACTAAGACAATGCACCGTGTCACAAATCGATGAAAACGATGGCAAAATTGAATGAATTGGGCTTCGAATTGCTTACCCATCCACCGTATTCTCCAGATTTAGCCCCCAGCGACTTTTTCCAATTTTAAGATCTCAAGAGAATGCTTGCTGGAAAGAAATTCAAGTCCAATGATGAAGTAATCGCTGAAACTGAGGTCTATTTTGACGAGAAAGAGAAATCGTACTATAAAAGTGGTATCGAAAAGTTGGAATATCCCTATACTCGTTGCAACGCTCTCGAAGGCAACTATGTTGAATAATATAATCGAGTTTTATCAAAAGTTTGTTTTTTTCTTACTTATCGTACGGACTTATTGAATGACCTGTTATAACATATACGTTATCTATATATTAATACGCAAACAAAAAGTTTGTGATCCCTTTTTACCTGTGTTAACTTTAACATATTTACATAAAACTTATATCGATGGAAAGCTATTTTTAAGTAGATGTGCACAATATAATTTTTATTCGAGTATATTGTCATTAAAATAGGTAAAACAAAGCAATTGTAAAAATTCTTTTTTCCCAATGGGACAATGAGAAAGTAACAACAAAATGCATAGCGGCACAGCTCTATTAAACATCGTTGCTGTAGCATACAGTTAGACGTTTGAGCATGAGAAAAGGTTAGAATGACAGATGATGGATATCATATCAAAGGCAGTTGAAATTATGCTATATAAACTTAAAAGCAATGATTGTGGTTTTTTGTTTCTTGACCAAAAGAGGCTTGTTGGTGTCATCTATGAGAAAATAAAAGTATTTTATTTAGTTAAGTGATGTTTTTCCACTATTATTTTATTACTCTGCATTGCAGATCTTTAAGATAGACCCCTGCAGTTAATAAAATCTAATTGAAATTTTACTTAAATTTGGTTTTTAAAAAGAATGTTACATCAAACAGTAATAGTTGAAGTACGTAAACTCATTCCATACAAAGGGTTCATTCCTGCTTCCTGGCTCATCAGCAAATGAGACAGACGTACTCGTATTTAATTATGAGACATGTTGTTGACAATAATGCGTTGCTTGGGGCGAAAAGTGCAAAAAATGTGTTAGTCAACATAACAAGAAAAGTTTTCTGTTTTCGTACTTCTGGTTAGATATAATAAAAAAAAAAAAGATGAAAATAATATCCCAGCTTCATGGCGATACTTTTTGCATAACAAGTTTTAATAATGTTTCACTTCTAGGAACGTTTTTCTTTCAGCATGTAGCTGTTTTTGTTGTACTTAGCTGCAGGCAAATGCAAACTAATTAATTTGTCGTCTGTCCTTCTTATTTGTCTTAATATGTTTTATTTTTTCTGGTTACAATTAAATCCTGCTGCAGGCAAAGACAGGATTCGTTCTTGTGTCTATTGTGTCTTCTTTGCTGGTTTAATATAAGGCAGTTTGGTTTTTGGTCAAAATTCGTTGAATGTAATATATGAATAAGCTTAGAGTTTTCCATGATGAGTAGTTTATCGTGCATTGAAGTAGAAAAGTCGACCATAATTATACATTTTTATTTGATCAGCATGATTTACATAATATGTTTAGAGCAAACCAAAAATAATTTGCAAAATAAAACTTAATCTATTTATGGCACATGTGTATTAAAAATGTATAAAAAAAAAATCAATGCAGAAAATGCAAACTTTTACACAGATTTTTAGAAATTGAAAGATTTTCATATACCAAAGAGTGTGAAATTTTCTTAATCTAGCGTCACAAAAATAAAGAAAAAACTTGCAAAAACTAATTTTTGTTTTTCCGAAACATAGTTGGGACATTCCATTGTACCTTTTGCATTGCCGATTCTCCAATTTTCTTGAAACTTTGCACACACAATATATATGAAATAACAGAATGATAATATGAAAAAAGAAATTCTACCTTATTTATAGCATCATTTTGTAAATCCCTGCACATCACTTCACGCTGCGTTATTGAAATTAGCAATTTATAAAACGCAACGCTTCATGGCGTGTTATTTAGCGTTGAGTAACGTAATAACGTAGAGTTAAAACACTTCGTTTTGGCATTTTATAAAACGCAACGCTGGGATTTCGTTCAAGTGTCAAATTCATGACTTGTTCTTGAGCTACCGTTAAAATGGAGAATTCAGCAACGAAAGGGTAATATATTAGGGCTATTCAGAATCTTGAGTATTAGACATTGCAAATTTATGCATTTGTAAAAATTTGCCATCAATCGTGAGCGGTCTTTTTCGGTTTACTTTGCAATACTTGTTCTTAAATGACGTTTTTGTTGGGTTTCTCCCGTTTTATTCGTTTTTTTTATTTACATATTTTGCATATTTTTGTTTCTTATTTTTATTTTTTGACTTTATTTTTTTGACAACCAGCTGTTAGCTTAGAGTTCAGTATTGCATATGTAAAGTAAACCTAAACTATGGGTTTTAAGTATTGAATATTTACACAAGCGTAGTAAATGCATGTTTCTATATTTTGTTAGTGTAGAGTAAAAGTATACTCTACCATTTTGCAAATGCTATGATGCAAGACCATTTGCACCTGATTGTGAACAGCCCTATTGTATTTTTATCAATGAATTTTGTAATTGTTTAATAATTGTTCAATCAAATTTTAAAAAAGCAACAACTAACCAACAGTTTAAAATGCTGTTAAAGGAAATTGAGAAGCTACCGGAGCTAGCAAGGGGTACGCCACTGTTTGGTGGAAACAGGGCCAAAGTGGAAAATGCTTGAGATACAATGGCAGCCAAGCTCAACTCAATTGGACCTCTTGTAAGAAAAACGGCTGAGTGGAGAAAAGTTTGCTAATAAATTTTTAGAATTAAATGTGCTTTATCTATGCATTTTTTATGCGAAGCCGACTATTTTATTCGATTTTTTAACCTGTGAATAAAATTGCAACATATTTTTATATATACTATTTTTATTTTAGGTTTGGTCGGATTTAAGAGGTCGGACAAAAAAGAAGTTGGCAGCAAACAAGGGCAATTTAATAGAAACTAGTGGAGGCCCAATTATGGCAAGTGGCTTGAGTGATATTGAGCAGGCAGTAGACAGGCTGCTTAATCTGAGAGCAGCTGTTGTTCCGCCAAAGGTTTGCATGAGAATGCCGACTCCAACAAGTTCAGCGGCACCACAAACACCTGCAGAGCCCACAGAACTACCAACAGAGGTTACACCAGTCACATCAGCACTTTGCTCGCCACTGGATATACAGGGTGGCCCAAATGAGACCTAGTGATGTTAAACACGTATAACTCTTGTAAGAACGTTTTTTTTTAAATGATTTATTTTTATATGTTAAATAAATTTTATGGAAATTTAACGTGACTATGTGTGAAATATGACATCAGGCAAATGACCACCATTTTGGTCGATACAGGCATTGGCTTTTTTTAGCGCATTTTGCATTACACGGCGTAATGTTTCTGGTTGCAGGCGCCGTATTTCGTCTCGAATATTCTGCTTGAGCTATCCAAGTGTCTGTGGTTTGTTAACATACACTTTGTCTTTTAAATAACCCCATAAAAAAAAAATCGGGCGCAGTTAAATCTGGTGAACGAGGAGGCCAAGGGAAATCTGAATTTTTTGAAATTATGCGTTCACCAAAAATTTCAGGCAGCATGTCCATAGTTTGTCTAGCAGTATGCGCAGTGGCTCCATCTTGTTGAAACCACAAATAAGGATGTTGCTCCACCATTGGCCGCAAAAAGTTGTCGATCATTGTTCTGAAAGAAGCCCCGGTGACCGTTTCTGGCGTTTCATTCTCATTCTCAAAGAAATATGGGTCGATGATTTTTATGGCCATAACACCGCACCAAACAGTGCATCTGATTGGGTGTGACTGATGCTGATGTATTGCCCTTGGATTTTCGGTGCCCCACAACCTACAGTTTTGTTTATTCACATAACCACTGAAATGGAAATGCGCTTCATCCGTCATCAAAAGATTATTTAAAAAATCATTTTGTGTGGCTAATTGTGTAAAGGGAATAGCGTATTGTAGTCGTTGTTGGGGGTCTTGCGGTAGAAGCTGTTGCACAATTTGAACTTTGTATGGATACATCTTAAGATCCAACTTTAAAATTCTCTGTAATGTTGTTCTAGGTACATCCAATTGGCCGGAACGACGACGAGTTGAGACAGATGGATCATTTGCAACACTCTGCTGCACAGCTTCCACGTTGTCTTCAGTACGAATATTTCGATGAGCACCTCTTCCAGGACGTTCGGCAACTGAACCCAGTTCCTCAAAACAGCGAACTAAACTTGTAATCATGGAAGATGTGGGCGCTGATCTTACGTTAAAAAAACGGCGATAGTTTCGCTGCGTCAGAACAATTGATCGATGAGAAGAATAATAAAAATCGTTAATTTTAATGCGTTGTTGTGGACTGTACGTATTCATTTCAAATTTCCAAGAGTTCAGTTATAATCTGCAAAAAGAAAAAATAAATTATGTTAAAAAATAAAAAAGTTATTTGTGTTTCACATCAGCTGGTCTTATTTGGGCCACCATGTAGATGCCACACCGCATCTTGACTCCACGAAGAAAAGACGAGCTAAGAAAAAGAAAAGAAGCAACCGTGAGCACTTGGATTGGTTTAGGCAGCAAATTGATCAACAAAAGAAGTAAATTGCTGTTCTTTCAAGATTAGTTGTTGCGGTTGAAAAGCAAGCAAGTGCAACAACGGAAATTCTTGCAATTTTGAAAGAAAAAATTCTTAAGTTTTCGTTAAATTTTTTTTATATACTTTTTTATTTTATTATTTAATTACTTAATTTTAATATTATTTTTATTTTACCTTAAATACCTGAACTACCTGAATGAATTGTGATGTTTTATTTTTTACTTTATTTAATTTTTTTACTTTTTGCTTTTATGCTTAGTTTACAGATCTATTCTGCGCGTTACCGGTAATAGTAATCTTGTTACCGAAATTTGTTACCGGTCTTAGTATTCGGTATTTTGTACACTCGGTAACGCTTTCAAAAGCCATAAGCTCGTTTAAGATCAAATAACACTCTTTCCTTGCATTTGGCTGTTTTGCTTGTTACCACCTAAGGAGATGGTAACAATATTCACTCGTAACGCTTGCTTGTAGAATACCAAAAGGAGGTGAATGTTACAAAAGGTGAGTTTATTCGGTAATAAGATTAACGTTACCGCGACAGAATCGATCTGTTAAGCTATAATGAATTTATTTTACTTTAGGTTAACAAAATTTTCTATTAGAAAAAATGAACTCATTAATAAATAAGTGAAGTTATGAAGCCTTTATTGCATTGTTTATTTCTTATAAATTTTAAAATAGTTTTTATTGGAATGACTTCAATATATAACAGGAACAACGTTTTCATGGTCTTTACTACCACTCGAATAATACTCTATTGGAGGCCACTCATTTTTATAAAAGATGCATGAATTATGTAAAGCACAACACACATTTATTATTTTTGTGGTCTTCTCCGATGAATATTTCAATCCCCTCTCTCCAATAATGCAACGGAATCTGTTCTTCAGGACACCGAAGCACCTTTCAACTGTTTTACGGGCTTTGTACAGTCTATCGTTGTAAAGCGTTTCACTTGGATCAATTTGGTAACCAGCATCGCCTGCAAATGAAATTAGTTGTTATGAACAAATATGTATGATTTACATTTTTGCATACCTTAGATCGACGTATTTCTCTTTCCAGCGGTGTATTTACTTTTAAAAAAGGTTTCCGCCTCACTGCTTTTCCATACAAAAGCGTCATGATTTGCACCGGGATGCCTAGCATCTACATACTTGATGACAAGATTGTGATCGCAAATCTGAAAAACAAATGCGTTATACTGTTATATAGTTATTTAATTTATTTGTTTATAAACTTACTATCATGGCTTTGATGCTATAAAATCCTTTTCGGTTGTAGTATAATTGCGCCTAACTTCTGCATTTGGTGCCTTAATTTTAACATGGGTCCCATCCACACAATCGACTACATCAGGAAATAGAAATTTTGAAATTAAATTGATGATTTACTTCACTTTTCTTCTTTCTCTTCTGTTAACTGCAAAGTGATCCACTTCGAGCAGAAATTATCTTGGAAAACTTCCAATCACTCTGCAATAATTTCCAAGACTTTCGACTGTGACATACAAGACAGAAACTCATTTCCAAGAAAGCTGCCAATTTCAATGTTGCAGGAACCGCTGTGTTTCGGCAGGAGGCTTTCATGTGCGTTAAAATATCATTAAAAATAATTCCAAACAATTCTTTGTTTTCGCGAAAATTTTTCACAAACCTAAATCAATACTTTCAAAGTCTTTGATGATCGCGTAAGATCCGTTGTGCGCATTGCTCCGTCATCAACGCTGTCCGATTCGAACGATGAAGAAAAATTAAATCCACAAAATGTTGCAAACATTTAAAAGCCGCAAATAAACAATTCAAAATCACTTATGCAAACAAATATAGTAATAAACAAAACTAACAGCTGATGCCAGCATGCAAAAACTGGATAAAAATTGAATTTGTTTAAAAATTTAAGAAAATGGCGTTAATTTCTTTACATCTGACAATGTTGAACTACTATTCACTGACAGTTCATCGTGATAACGTAACAGAGCGAACGCAACTACGTAGTGCTTCATATAATGCCAACATTAAATTCAAGTGATGCGTTGCGTTAGCGCTGCGTTCCATCTTGGTGATGGAAGAAGTCAAGCAAGCTTCGACCCTAAGATTGTGCTTTGGACTTTGCCTTTGCTTTGATTTGTTTTGATGTGTTCCTTTGCCATTCTGTTGATTCTTTTAAGACGGAGATTTTGTAATTTTCTTGATTTTTTAGAAGTAAGGTAGGCTTTAAATAAAGAAAATAAATCGATTTTCTTATTTTTTCTATTAAATAGTACATTAGAATATTCTCCCATGATTTTAAATTAATTGAAGTAAAATTCTAAGAGATAGAGCCCTCGGTAGATCCGACCATCAGTCCTATCGCGTCGCAGGTTTATTAAGGCAGCTCGAATATTAATTTTTGTAGTCAATTATCATGATTTCTCAAAAAGTTATGAAACGATTTTTGTAGGTCTTTTCTCTGTATGTTTTTGGTGTGCACGGTCATAAGATCAGTGTAGGTCAGATTAGTGAACAATTTAATGCACAATGATATAATTTATTCTTGAATTTTATGTGGGTATCAGAGAACTGCAATGAGTCGCTTTTTTAGCACTAAAAGTATTCTCATAAAAAATAAGTATAAATTAATTTTCAGCCCTGAGCACATCCCTTTAGGAAAATCAACTAATTTAAAAGTAGTTGATAAAGTAGTTTTTTGTCAACCACAACTAGTTGAAATTCTGACTTTTTTCCATAGAACGAACTAACATATTTTGTATGGTGATGTCCGCTAAATAAGTCAATTGACTTTCGTCTGCATTTATTTTCAACTACTTGTTAAATTAGTTAAATTTAAATTATTTTTTAACTACTTTAAAATAAATCATTTGAAAACTATTACTGATGGCCTAAAGTTAATAATATTTGATGAAATAACATGGCTAAATATATATAAACTTGTACTCTAATAAAAATTTGCAATTAAAACATGTCAAAACAGAGTAGTTGCTGCCTTAATATAATTCAAAGTAGTTTATCAAACACTTGTTTTTGAGTAGTATTTCAATTACTTCATATATAATGCAATAACAACTATTTAGAATTGAAGTGGATGCCGTCTTAATATAATTCAAAGTAGTTCATATACTGGTTTATTTTAAATTAGTTTTTTAATTAGTTGTTTTTAAAAACAACTTAGTTTGTTCCTGTAGGGATGCTTCTCATATCCCATCCACTCTCACAAGCATGCGTGCAAGACATATAAAGTACGTGAGAGTCTTCTGCGTACAAGAGAATCTAAATCGTTTGAATACTAAATACTTTAAATAGTTTTGCTGAATGTGCTCAATGACTCTCTGATACTCATAAAGTACTTAGAGTCATGGAAAATATCCACATGACTAACGTAGCTGCTAGCTCGACATGTTGGCATATGGAACAACATAAAATCGAAAAATATCGAAAAATCCTCGGAAAATCTTCGAAAAAATATAAAAACTGCCATATCTTGAAGGGGAAGCAAAACTGGTAAAAATTACCCATTTTTTGGGGCTTTCTAAGGGTGAAGTATTTCTAAGACATACAAAGAGAGGGGTCTATCATCCCCTATTTTCCATATTTTTAGGGGGGACACATCGAAACACCTGCTTAACTGTCCACTGTAAGTGAAATTGTAAGTCAAACAGGTGTTTCGGCTTCTCCCTAAAGATATGAAGACTGGAGGCAGATAGACTGCCCTATTTGTGTGTCTAAAAAATTCTTCCTCCCTTTGTAACCCCCAAAAAAATGGTTAGTTTTAACCTTTTTTGCTTCCCCTTCGAGATATGGACCAACATAAAATCGAAAGATATTGGAAAATCCTCGAAAAATCTTCGAAAAGTGCCAAATCTCGAAGGGGAAACAAAATAGTTAAAAATTAACCATTGTTTGGTGCTTTCTAAGGGGGGAATCTTTTTTGAGACGCACAAATAGAGGGGTCTATCATCCCCTATTTCCCATATATTTAGGGGTGAAATATCGAAAAACGTTTTTAACTGTCCTCTGTAAGTGAAATTCTAAGCCAAACACGTGTTTCTGCCCTTCTTAAAAATATGGCAAATGGGGGGCAGATAGACCCCTCTATTTGTGTTCGGATTCAGCGACTCATTTTTACCTAGTGTTCGCTCGTACAAAGCTCGGAAAAAATCGAGAGCCCTAATATATACTTATTATAGAACTATTGGTGACATTGACATAATATTAAATTTCCGGCTGATACTCAAAGATCATTTGCATCCAAAGTACTTATGATAATCATACTCCTAACACTCTCTTTTGCAAGAGTATGCGTATGATTTATATTCAATTATACGAAAATGAGTTGAGTATTTTTGGTTGAAGAGTATGCATGCATATAAGTACAGAGAAATTATGGGCATACGATAAATATGCTTACTTAGGTGGCCATAAAAACCCGTGTTCGGGGTTCAGCATACGATCAGTATACTCAAAGTATGAATCACTCGTTACAGAGTGGTAGGTATGAATATACTGTAAGTATATATAATTACCTGGAACCTATGTACGAGTACATATAATCAGTCAACACATTTTTCATTTATGTTTTTGTATGTTCGCATCAGAGAACTGCAATGAGTATCCGACGGAAATGGGATACTCAAATCATACCCGAGTTTCTTGCTATTTCCAACCCTATCCATACTCAATGAAATATGTAAAATACTTATACGCATTCGGCTCATTAGCATATTTTCGGGTATAAGTACATTCTTATATCCGAGCGCGGCGTGACCCGAAAGACTTCGAGCCGTTTTCAATGAGTGCGTTGAGTAAATTTATTACAAAGACGCTCGATCCGAATGTATTTTGAGTGTTCTCTGAGTACTGTTCTTTCTCTGCCAACGTCTGTAAGCGTTAATTAGTGAAAGCTAAGGCTTAGCTAAGGCTAAGCTAAGGTTATTTGTTTGCATGCTTTTTATTGCGTATGCACTTTTCATAAGCACTTGTCTGCAGGCAATGTCAGCTCTCATTTTTTGTTTGTTTTTCTCGAAAACTCTTTATAGGTATTATGTTGTTGCACTCTAGCGGAGAGAAAATAACAACTCTTGTGATTTTTTTTTTTTTTTGTTACGCATATGCAAAACAGAAACAAAGGCCGGCTCCAGTGACCGTTTGCTTCTTGTGCGTGAATGAACCGGCAAAATAACAGTTAAATTTAAAATATGCACCTGAGATTTGGCAACTTAAGGTGACAGAAAAATAAAAAAATAAATACTTTACAAATTTAATAATAATTGCTGATCGCAGAAAATTAATACTCAAGAAAAAAATAAAAACATTTCTAATGAAAGCTTCAAACTATCTCAAAAAAAGAAAGGTAAGAGCTATGGAATCTCTAAAATTGCTAAATAAAAATATATATTCTTTACTGCAGGACAACTAATAAATTCATATATTCCAAAAATATATTTATATCCAATCATTTAGTATTATATTGAGTTACAATTATTTTTAATCAACATAAAAATGAACAAGAACAACAAACTTATCACCAAATATATCAAACAACAAAATTCGACGTCTACACTTGTGGTACTATCGAAGCTGTGTATTTTTTTTAAGCCTCAACAACTTTATCTCATGCGCAGCTCTCATAGTGTAAGATAAAAATAAAAAGCAACGCAAGAAGCACACGTGTTTTTTGTTAATATCTAAATGCTCATAAAAAAAAACGTACAAAACAATTACAAAAAACTCGCTCACATTTCACTGCTGCGCTCTACTGCGCTCTGCTTAATATCTGTGGCAGATGAGCCGAGTGATTCGGCTGCTTGTGTTGATTATGAGTATTTCGGTTAGTAGGATAAGTATCAGCAAGACGACAACAACCATAAGTATTTATAAACCGAAAAAACCCGATCTTTACCCGATCCGACTCATAATTTAGGATACCCATCTTTATTTGAGCCACCACATTATAGCTTCGTAGAAGAGAGTATTAGTCGAGTTGCGTGCGCTAAGGGTTGAGTCGGTTTTTGTACTTATTTTTTTCGGCTATACTCAGAGTCGCAAAAAAGCTATCCGTTGCAGATCACTGGTACACATACAAAATTTATATTTTCAATATAATGAGATTTGTTTAAAGAACAAATAATGCCAATGCAAATTAATGTTTTCCAATGGAGTTAGAATTAATAACAATTAAGTATTTTTGTATATAGGAATTGAAATTTTTTTTTAAATTTTTTATAAAAATATGTTGAAGGAACAAAACAAATTAAATTGTATAGAAATCTTAAACTTATTAACTCACGCACAATTAGTGCCAAATTTTGATCACACATCCACATAAACACACTTGGCATAAATTAGCGTTTGCATGTGTGTGTGAATTCTTTTCAGATAAACAACAAAAACCAAGGCAGTCATTTTGCATAAAATTGTGCTATGAATTAATAAAATATTTCTTTCATCATATTTTGCTTCCAGCTTCATTTACATTTTAGCTTCATAATGATAAAAATTTTGAACAGAACAACAGCATACAGTGTTTCCTGTTTTGTAAATTTCTTTCCTGTTTCTTAACTCTTATAAGTAATGCAAGTTTTGTGTTACTAATTGCAACAACAGATAATTATGTATTTATTATTCTGTAATCTTTTTCATTCATTTTAAATTCTCTGGATGAAATTTCTTTAAGATATCACTAGTATTTGATTTTATCATGCAATAAAAATTAATCAAAATATTAAAGAAAATAAAATAGAGTTAAGCTTCAAATGGAGTTAATTTCACTTTGTATTATAACATATACCTGTGTCAGACATGAAAACAAGAATAAGTTTAATAGCCTTATTCTGTTGATTGACAACTGTCAATCAGCTTTTGTTTATATTTAAGAATAAGACATTTTTACAGCTGTCAATAAATTTACAATTGTCAATCAACAGAATAGGGCTATAACTCCATAGTATTGTAAACATTGCCATTATTTTACACTAGCTATTGTCCGCCGCGCTTTGCTACGCTTTGGTAGCAATTACTTAGTTTAGTTAAGTCAAGTTTAGTTTATTTATTAAAAGCCATTGAATAGAAATATTCTTACAGACATAATTTAAATAGATTAGGGTGTGGTGGACTAATGTGTACCATAGGGTGATGTGTAACACGGCGTTTTTTTCAACAAATTGTTCACATATGAGTGAATGAACCGACTGTGATATGTTTCTTTTGATAATATCTGACATGAAAAATATCTAGTTTTTCATGTGTTAGAAGTATGCCGATATACATTTAACTAAAGTACTTAAAAAAAGTGAAAAATGCTTGCTGAAAAGTTTTTTTAATTTATGTTAGATGAGTAGGTGTAAAATGCTGTTTTGCCTAATAACCTTAAATATAACAAAAGATTTAACATTTTTTCTGAGTGCTGAGTAACACTCACTGTGGGGTAATGTGTAACACTTCGTACACATTATATTTGCCATTAAAGAGGCAATAACGTCAAACTCTGAAATACAATCATATCAACGGCATTAAAAGCAGTCGGTCCAGTTCGTACTATTCAGCCCAGACCAAAATCCAATCGTGGTGGGAAGCCAATGAAAAGCTGTGCTCTAACAACGCTACAGAAATGTTTACAATTGCAGGAGGTGGCAAAAAAAAAAAAAAAAAAAAAAATAGGAAAAGAAAACCAAACAAATGACAAAGAATAGCTGCAGGTGCTCGGCCGCTAAACCGGCGCTCTTCGTCATCATAAGAAGGAGATCGAGATTTTTGCATGATTTGTTGCGATTTTTTGTAAAGTTAAAAGGCTTAAAATGATAAAAAAACCAAAAAAAAAACACAGTATTAGGGACTATGAGAGATGGCGCTTATGATGATTTGTTAGCCACCAGCATTTCTTTATAATAGATCTGGATTCATTTTTGTCTTTAGATGAGATGGATGTGTCAAAAAGTTTGTTTAAAAGGTTAAGTATTTCTAAAACGACTATTTTATTATTATTTTTTTTATATATTTTCTATATATTTTTGGAATAAACGCTTCGTTTTGAATGAAACCGTTTTTATGAAGATAAAAAAATGATTCTGTGGGCGCAAACCCATTTGCAATAGACATTGAGTAAAGTAATCCTCGCTTTTATAGTATGGGCCTCTTAAAAGAATGTTGTTATCATTTACAAAACAACGTAGTATGCCCCATCAGAATCCGGTACTTTTTTAAGCATGGGTTACTTTGAGCAAACGATGGTAAGGCTTGTTTTGGTTAATAAAATAACCGTTTGGTTAATATAATATGCTAGTAGGCCACGGACGTTTTCTTCATTAAACCGTCAAAACTTCATATAAAACTAGCAAGGGTGGAGCTTCGGCAGGGTACCGAAGCTAAAATACCCCCCGCGGCCATATTGAAGTATATTCGAAGTCTTTAGGCACGACATATACGATGGCATTCAGTTTTATATATTAACGAAAGTTTTCCTATTATGAATTATGATGACGTCACTTTGTATGGGAGGTAGGCGTGGTTTTGATCCAATTTTGCCATATATCACAGAGATGGTTTATATTATATATCAAAGCTAATGTGCAAAATTTTAAGACATTTGATTAATTTTTGTGGATTTTTAAGAGATTTTGCGTTTAAAATAAAGCCAATTTGTATGGGAGGTAGGCGTGGTTTCCATTCGAGTTTGCCAAATATCATAGTGGTGGTCTATGTTATTTATCAAAGCCTATATGCAAAATTTCAAGGCATTTCTTTAATTTGAGCAGATTTTTAAGAGATTTTACTTTTAATATAAAGTCACTTTGTATGGGAGGTAGGCGTGGTTTTCATCCGATTTAGCCCATTTTCGAATTTTATCTTCCTTTTTTAAAAATAAAGGTATGTTTCGAATTTCATCGCGATAGCTTTAAAATTGCGGCTGTAATCGTGTCGACAGTCGGAAAGACGGACAGACAGACGAACACACGGAAATCGACTCAGAAGGTGATGCTGATCAAAAATATATATATTTTTCTATACCTGCCACGCCTTCTTCTTGACGTTACAAGCCGAATGACAAAGTTAATATACCCCTTATGCAGTACGCGTTGGGGTATAAAAATCATAGACACGCTAAAGGTGGTCGGTCTATGGCCTTACGTTCAAATATAAACAAATTTTGATCGACAATGTCTCACTCTCAATAATTTTTTACAGTTTCCATTGAAAGCAACAAAAACTATTGAACGCCGTTCAAACGATCCCCGAGTGACCTCAGCCCTTAAGGCAATGCATGTCAAATGAAATAAAAAACATTTTTTCTTTTGTTTTGTTTTGCATCTCAGCCCTGCATATAAACGTATCTCACTTTTTGCCTTGCACGAGGCTCATCTGTTTTTTTTTGTTGTGCTGTGCTTGCTGGGCACAAAAAGTGAAGAGTAGAGAGCAACATGGAGTTTATTGAAACTCTCGCAACACAAACGTGTGAAAAAAAACGATCAAGCAATTCATGAAATCGGGGATGTTTTTTTAAAAAACTTAACACTTTAATTAAATACACTTATTATTAAAATTTTAAAATTAAAATAGCCTTATATTGTGTTGTCGCAAAAATGTGACATTTTAAAACTTATTTTATAAAAATTTAACAAGTACTTTTGGAGATTACCTCTAAACAAAAAATTTCACTTCAATTTTATACAATAGTTCAGATATAGATATAGATATAAACTTTTTTATAGCATAACTTTAACTTTAAATATTAATATACTTCAAATATTAATACTTTTGTGGTACAGAAATCTAGATTGTCTTATTATTAAATGTTGTTGTATTGTTGAGAACTCAATTGATGTTTAAAAATTATGATTAATACTGTGAAGAGCACCCTTATAACTATACCGCTTCAAAACCAAAAAAATATATATAAATAAAAATAGTTAAAAAACTGCAAGATTCATTTTTTTAAAATGACAAACTTTGTGGAATGTTTATTGTAGAAATAAAAATCTAAAAGTTGTTTTGAGACAATCAAGAATTTTTCCGGCGACTTCAGAACAATCAAATTGTTACTTAAGAAACAAAAAAAAAAAAAAAGCGAAACGAGCTACAATAAAATGAACTTCAACTGGCAAAACTAACTAAATTGCCTACTTTTTCAGCTAAAAATTTGTTTCGGTTCAAGTCAAACATTCAAAGTAGCCGAAGAACGCAAAAGTTTCTACAAAGAATTCAGTTAATAAAAGTCAAGGATGTCAACATAGAGCATGAAGTAAAATAACAATAATTTTTTTTTTTCGACAAAGCTTTTGCTACATTTTTGCTTATAAATTGACTCAAAAGTTGAAAAGTAAAAATATGAGTTAAACAAATGTTGAAATTTGTTTTAAAAATTTATTTAAGCGGTATGGAGGAAAATTGCAAAATCGTAGGATGTGGGAGTTAAAAGAAATAAAAAGAAAACAAAAATATGGTTGGTTATACTAAAGGTATGCCGTTGGTATGCCATGAAAATAAAAATCACTTTTTTAAGTTTAATTTCCTGTTTCATTCGTCAGCAATTTCCTGTAGCGTCCATTACATGAAAGATACGAGCAATAAGAATTGATCTAATCTACTTTAAAGCCAAATATATACTTAGCCTTTTTATATTATTATAGCGTTTTTAACTTCAATATCCGGTTATATTTCGCTACGTGCGGTTGTGCTTTTCAAATCAAGCTTTCAAGTATCAAGCTTTTTCAAGCACTTGAAAATTCACTTGTTTTGAACTTGAAAAAACCAAGCAAAGCAAGCTTCGTATCAAACTAATCAAACGCAAGCTTTACTGCTCTGCTGCGCACAAAAACTTGAAGAGCTTGAAATTTTCGGGAAAATACTTGAAAAGATTGATATGTTCGGCAAAAGCTTATAAGCTTGCAAGTATCCAAATAGTTCGAATAGTTCAAATTGGGAAAGCTTGTTGTCTTGGGGTTCGCTGATTGCGATTCTGATGTCAGAATATAAAAAGTTGTTTGGACACTAGGGTAGACCGTAGCAATACTTTTTGTGATTTTGTCGGATCAATTATTTGGATTCTAATGTTATGAAGATGATGTTCTGAGATTATAAGGTCTATATCTCGAAGGGGAAGCAAAATAGGTAAAATCTAACCATTTTTTGGGGGTTCCTATAGGAGGAAGCATTTTGAGACACACAAATAGGGGGTCTATCACTCCCCCATTTTCCACATATTTAGAGGGGACGTTAAAACACGTCTTTAACTGTCCACTGAAAATCAAATTGTAAGTCATACACGTGTTTCGGTTCCTCCCTAAAAATATGTCGAATAGGGGGGGTTAAAAGACCCCCTATTTGTGTGTCTCAAAAATGCTTTCTCAAAAACATAAAATCGAAAGTTATCGAGAAATTCTCGAAAAATAATTGAAAAAATAGAAAAAGTGCCATATCTCGAAGGGGAAGCAAAATAGGTAAAATCTAACCAGTTTTTGGGGGCTTCTAAGGGGGGAAGCATTTTTGGGACGGACAACTAGAGGGGTCTATCAATCCCCCATTTTGCACATTTTTAGGTGGAAACGTCGAAACACATCAGATTCGAAATAATTGACCCGATTTACAGCACAAAATATTTAAAAAAAAAAGCACGAAGAAAACCTTTTTGAGGACCACCCTTACCTGCGACCCGTATTTATCACAAACGATTTTTAAAACTATTTATTTGGGTACACCCTTGTGCCCAATCAAACCAAGTATACTTGAACTTGATTGAAAATTATCAAGTTCAAGCGCGCTTGTAATCATAAATTTAGCAATTACTTGAAATCGCAAATGAATAGGCTTGTGCAGTTCTCTGGTGTGCATGTCAGTTGTAGACTACGAAACCGTTACACTAATTTTTATAAAACTTTCAGGAAAGCAAGTTAGTCTTGAGAGTGTTGCTGTGAAATATGGTGTCGATCAAACCAATGAGGCAGCCATTGAACAAGGGGGCGTGGCACCTCCCGTACAGCAAATATTTGCGATATCGAATAGCGTTGGAATTAAAGGTCGCACAGTCTCAGAATTCGGTTTTCGACCTCAATTCACACGTGACCTTCCACTGATAACAACGGGAGGCGTGTTTTTTTTTTCAGCAGCCCAAATTGTCGGTATAAATTTCGAACTATAAGTCACACATCAAAAGAACTCGGAACGAGGGAGCATTGGACAAGAGGGCGTGGTACCGCCCAAGCACTTAAAATTCTTGATATCGAATAGCTATGGAACTAAATGTCGCAAAAATTCAAACTCAGTATGGAGCTACTAATTGGCCAGCTGTTTGTATTGGAGAACTAGCGCAGGCATTTTAAAACGGGAAGTGGATCCACCCATACGAGTCAAATTTTCAATATAGAATAGTTATAGAAGTAAGTCACAGAACATTGAAACTTAGAATGAAGTTGTCACTTAGTGGTGTCCTTCTACTAGAAAACTGGGAAAGGCATTGAACAAAGGGGTGTGGAAAACATTGAAACTCAGAATGGATTTAAAATTTGTGGATGTCCTGCTACTGGGAAACTCGAACGGGCATTGGAGCTTGGCATCAAACTAACAGTACGTTCAAAAAGCCCATAGGATGACACATAGAAGGTGTTACTTGATTTTTTCCCATATGATTTTTATTTAGTACCAATCTTCAAACGATACGTATAAAAATTTGACAACAATCTGACAATTGATTTGTGAGTTATAGCATTTTGTGAATTGTGAAAAGTGAATTCCGAGTTTTGATAAAGCATTGCTTTTTGATGAAAAAAAAAAATACAGTGGAAACCAAACAATGGCTTGATAAACATTATCCGAACTCTGCTCCCTCGAGACAAATGGTAGAAAAGTGGATTGCTGAATTTAAACGTGGTCGTACCAGCACAAATGATGTAGAGCGCAGTGGACGCACAAATCAGACTGATATTCCACAAAACATCAAAAAAATCCACAAATTGGATATGAACGATCGCAAATTGAAGGTGCACGAGCTAGCTGGCATTGTAAAGATATCAGATGGTAGTGTTTTTACCACTACCTGTTTTTTAGACGAACATTTGGGTATGCGAAAGCTCTGTGCAAAGTGGGTCCCGCGTGAGCTCACAGTCGACCAAAAACAACAACGAATTGATGCTTCAGAGGAGTGTTTGGCGCTGTTTAACCGCAATAAAATCGAATTCTATCGTCGATATGTGACAATGGACGAAACATGACTTCACTATTACACACCAGAATCCAAAAGACAGTCAGCTGAGTGGACAGCAGTCGACGAACCGAATCCAAAGCAAGCAAAGACCCTACAGTCGGCTAGTAAGTGATGGCGTCTGTATATTGGGATGCGAACGGAATACTATTCATCGACTATCTCCAAACAGGAACCACCATCAACAGCGATTATTACTGTGAACTTTTGGATCGATTGAAGGCTGAAATAGCCAAGAAACGGTCACATTTGCAAAAGAAAAAACAGTTGTTTCACCAAGACAATGCACCGTGTCACAAATCGATGAAAACGATGGCAAAATTGAATGAATTGGGCTTCGAATTGCTTACTCACCCACCGTATTCTTCAAATTTAGCCCCCAGCGACTTTTTCCTGTTTTCAGATCTCAAGAGAATGTGTGTTGGAAAGAAATTCAAGTCAAATGATGAAGTAATCGTTGAAACTGAGGTCTATTTTGACGTGAAAGAAAATCATACTATAAAAGTGGTATCGAAAAGTTGAAAAATCGCTATACTCTTTGTATTGCTCTCGAAGGCAGCTAACTATGTTAAATAATATAATAGAGTTTTATCAAAATTTTGTTTTTTTCTCACTTATCCTACTTACTTATTGAATGACCTGTTTAGAGTCTAATAAAAGTTTTGAATATTCTTCTTTTTCCAATCTAGTTTCCGGGTGTAGCAACTCACACCGCGTATTCTAAGTCTTTTTTAAAAAAATTGTTGTTGAACTGACCTTACCAACAAGCCAAAATTTGTCCAAATCGATGAAGCCATCCTATGTAAATTTATATTTGAAATGTGCACAATTTTTGTGGCGCTCTGCTTTAAACTTTTGCAAACATGCCCCCCTATATCGATTTAAAATATGTATATACGTCAAAAATATATTCGCAAAAAAATAACAAATATTACTTCGTATACCACAAAAGTTATACCACATTAAGGTATACCATAAAAACAGCAACCACTACAAAAGACTTCGGCGAGGTTTTATTTAGTTAAGTGTGTGTTGTAAAAGTGATTTTAGCATAATGTACCATAATTTAGGCAAATAAAAAAAAAGGTCACGTAGGCAAACAGAAAATATTGTTGGAGTAAGTTTCTGCAGGTCATTGAGTAGCAAAATAAAAAAAAAAATTTAATGACGTCCTTTGGGAACGAATTAACACTGTGTGCTCTTGAAAAATATAAAATTTTACAATATTTAGCTTACTTTTTTTCAACCCATAAATAGTAACATAAAAGAAAATAAATAATCTTAACTGCAGCAGCAAGTCAATCGATATTTGTTAACCTCTTAGCCAGAGTTTAAATAATGTTGTTTGTTTGTTATGAGTAATTTAAATTCAAGCAAATACTTTAACATCCTTACTTATCATATGTTTCTTGTAAATTTTATATCACCATCAGGTCTTTCATTATTTCAGCAGCATCAACATTCTAGATGATTTTTTTTCAAAAATTTTATTCTACCTCAGCGTATTAAAGAAAGAATTTTTTTTATTATTATAAATTACCACGTTTATTTCGTTTCCATACAATTTTCCCATTGTTTAGTATTCAGAAGTGTCTCTTGTTGAATGTATCCAATTATCTGCTACTCTAGTATATACATAATCTGTTATTAGATCTCTATTTAGCGTACTATATGCACATAGTGCTGTAATCAGCGAAAATAGATCCAAGTTTTTGACAGCGTTTAAGCCCTGTGTATTTTTGCCAATTGCCTTTTAAGCACAACAGCCTTATTTTTATGTAACACGTACCTACTAACGACTAGTATTGATGTTACCCTTATTTAACATACAGATCAGAGACCTGCAGCGAATCGTTTTTTTACGATTCTAAATCACTCGTCAAAAACAGAGTGCGAGTACGTGTGGTTGCACACAACAACAATCACTTCCACGCAAAGCATTCTCATAACAGCGATGAGCGACGAGTGCCGCTGCCTTCACTCATCGCTCATTAGAAAGACTGCTGAATTCTAAGCATATGATTCTAAGCACCGTCAATGACTCTAGAGTCATTGAATGATTTGCGTGCACTTCAATATTGGCGTGCGTTTTCCTTGTTTTACTTATGTTTTGTGTTTTACGTTTTGATTAAGATAAATAGCCAGCTACTAAGTTGGGGATCGCTAGTTCAAAGAATTAAATTGTAGCAAACTTACCTTATACTTGTGTGTTGTCTATTATTTGTTCCTTGTTGTTATTGTATTGTTTTTAACCAATCTTTTAAATCACTTTCACACTTGCAATGATGAATTGCTGAGAACCTTTATGTTTAGGGATGCCATAAAGAAAGCGGCAATCCAAAAAAAAAAAACAGAATTGCCGCTTTTAAAAGCTGTAATAGTGTATATTACTTCCATTTATTTAAATAGAATGTTTATTATAAATGTCATATAAATGTTAATTAAACCTGCCCTTTAAACCAAGTTGTTTTTGTTGAAAATATGTTAATATGTAAATCAATAATTTTTAATGTATGTATTTATATTTAAAGAACTTTTGAATGAATTTTTTATTTATTATTTTTTTTAATAATATTTAAAATGGTTTTTATTGTTTTTCATTAATTTAGAAACAATTTTCTTATAGTCTTAAGAAAATTTTCCAAAAGCGGCGGCACTCGTCGCTCATAGCTGTTATGAGGATGCTTCGCGTGGAAGTGGTGGTTGCTGTACGCAACAGCACGTACTCGCATTCGGTTTTTGATGGATGATTTATAGTCATTCGTTAGAATTATAGACTCGTTGCAGTTCTCTGATTCAGACATATGTGGTCCATGACAACTTACTCGAGTGAAAACTTACTCGTTCAGTTTTGCAAAAAAATGTTTGGAAAAATTCAAAATTAAACAGATGTGTTCAAAGTAGGAGAAGAAGGAGAGACATATATTTTATTTCTATCAGTTACAACCAATTTGGCCAAACAGTAACAAGTACGAAAGAGATGTCGGAACTGTTTGGACATGTAAAGAATGGATCGAAAAATGATTGGAACCATGTCCGACTGTGAACATTTTTCCATGCACTATACATGTTCGGAGCGCCTCATCTCTAATCTGTGCTAAAGGATGAAGGATGTTTCACTTCTCTGTGATGGTCAACAATTTTGTTTAGTTAAACTTTTGGAGGTCTCATCTCTTTATGGTTTTTATTGTTATAAAAAAAAGTGCGTCGTTGGACACTCAACAGTTAATTTAAAACTAGTTCAGGCCATGTGATCAGTCATGTTAAATTAATTTTTTTTTTTGTAACCAGGGTCGTATTAAGACTAGCAACCCCTGCAACCCCTGAGCAAGGAAAAATATGCTGCCCCTTTTTTTAAAATTCAATACAGAATAAAAAATTAAAGTTTATAATTTTAAGAAATATAAATTTTTTATGATTTCCATACTGGGTCAGCAAAATTAGCTCAAAAAAGAGTCATATTCGGTAATAATTAGCGGAAAGGTGGAAATAGTTTTAATTACTTCGTAAGGACTTAAATTATTGGACTTAAAGTTTGCAAATTCCCCCTAGTGAGCTTCGGTACCACACTGACTTTTATGTTGAATTTTTTTGTTTTACGTCTTTTAAATTAAATCACTCGAAGACAGTTCATCCTAGAGGAACGTGTTATAAGACTAAATTAAAGACCATGATATTTTACGTCAGATGAGTTAAAGAATTCCAATAATATCAGAGTTATAACAGGAAATATTCCATAAATACCTCGACATTTTCCAACTTTTCTATTTTTTCACAAATAAATCAAAAGATGTTTATTTTACAGAAAAAAAAACTACATGCATAAAAAACAAAGCGCGTACAATTTTGCATCGATTCAGTATCAAAATAAAATAATTTCTTATATAATAGGTGACATATCTAAAAGTCAAAAATCTTGAATTTTTTCCATTTTTTTTTTAGAAAATCATAACGTTGGTTCAGGGATTTTTCAATTATCCTTGAAATAGCTGAAAACCTTTCTAATCGCTTCATTAGGTCTGCAGTAAAGAGTTTTGAGGTTTGTCTGATTCTACCTAGTTACGAGATCGTAGTTATGATGAACGCCCACTTTTTATTATTCGATATAACACCTACAAATTATTTTTCCGGTTTTTTCACTTTTTAGTTCTGTTCAGAAAGATGAACTCCGTTTATCTTACAAAAAGATCTTATATGGTAAATTAACACTACAGTAGTCGCGTACTTAAATGAGATATGATTGGTTTCACGGTCTACAGATGTATGCCATTTTAGAACTAAGAAATTGAAGATAAAAATTGAAGGGTTCTTGTTCAATATATGGTATTGGAAAATATTCGGCATTGCATGAATATCCTTTTTGATGTAGCAATTCAAATCTCAGTTAACTGACAAGCTAACGTGTTACTATCAGTTAACTTGTTATATGCCTTTGTTATTAAAGAAAAGATTTTTAAGATTATAATTACAACACAAAACTTATAATCATAATATGATAAAATAGTTATGGTGAAATATTCGATTTTCTAAAATTACCAAGAACACAAACCAGCAGTTGATCAATGTTTGAGTTAAGCTTAGGGGATCTTAATGTTGCAGCTCCCCTTAAAGGAAAAACCTCCTTTGTCGAGTCAATAAATCGATATTTTGGAAATAGTCTGAATCGACTATTCAAAAATATTCCCTTAAAAATTTTAAGTATATCTGCAGTATTTACGAAGTTACGTTGTTTAAAAGTCGGGTCGGATGACGAAAACTTTTAACGCGTTTTTCTCGAAACACCTTTTTCGACTTTGTGAACAAGATTGAGAAAACTCTAGTGAACTAGTTTGAATAAGTAGGGGATTTTAAATATAACTAAATTTTCAAAAGTGTGGCATTTACTATTTTGTGAAAAAAATTTCGTATAGGTACTCTTATCCCTTTTTAAGAAAAACGAACTTTAAATTTTAAACTTTGTTCAAAATTTCAAAACATGCCATTTTGACTTTTTCTATTAAAAAAATATAAATGTCACATAGAAGGTACACCGAAAAAAAGCTTATGTTAAATTGAAAAAAAACATAGTATAATTTATAAGATAGATATAAAATAGGTGATAAATTAACCAAGTGTTTGGTATTTTTTTCATACACTACTTTTTAAAAAAAATTTAATTTCAAAAATAACTTTTTTCGGGTTTTGGTTATGCTTTTTTTTTTAATCTACCGCCTCTCGTTCTGTGATTTGCTTGACTGAAATCGGCAACAACACAAATTTTTCTTTTATGTACACTGATTTTTTCTTAGAGTTTAATGGCTTCTCTGCTTTTTTTGCTGCTTGACGTATATTATAACTAGAACATTAAATTAAATTAAATATCAAATACAAAAATTTTACCTTCGCATGCCGTTGAGATTCGAGCCCACACCAACCGATACCACTGTGTATTAAGTCACCACACTAAGCATTGAGCCAAATTCCTTCGGTACGTGGATTGATTTATTCAATATTAATTACAACTGAATCTATGCTGCAGCATAACACAATAAATTATTAAACGATTTTTGTTGTATGGCTATCAACAGAATACTGCGACACACTGCATCTGTTAATGCAGCATCTGTTAACATAGCTGCAGTTATGTCAGCAAGTAGTAGCAAGGCTGCTTGGATCAGTGGATAGAGCGATGAACTGGCAACACGAGTTCCACGTTCGATTCCGCAAGGCGGGCATAGAATTTTTTTTTATTTTTCTTTTCTTTTTGTTGATGTTATGTAATACAATTTACTGGTGTAAATATTAACATGTGTTTTTTAATTTACATTATGTTACTTTTGAATTTAAAAGTGGTCTTATTACAAAAAAAAAAAAACATTAAATTATCAAATCTATCCTTCTCTCGTGTGTCTAATGACGCAGCTCTGTTTTTTTTTTTTTTTTTTTTTTTGCAGAAAAGAGCTTAAAACTATGCCTACGCCATCCATGCTAGTTGTTTTTTAATTTTGTATTTTTCGATTTTGGGCTTAGGTGAATCAAATACTTTTTTTTTGGCAAGGTATCGAAGTATGTGCTTTCAAAGCAATGTATAAGACAATAAATTGCTTAGGTGAATAAGCATAAGTTTATAATTCCCATACAATTCTCTTTACCCATTCTGACTTAGGTGATTAACCTATTGCTTCTTTTCTCGGTTTAGTATTATAAAAATTACAATAAATTATGATTTTTGATTTTTCAATTAAATCGTCACAAAAAATTTTAAAACGTTTCAAGTTATTGTAATTGATTTGTAGTTTCCGGAGTTACTCCCTTAAAATTTGCGCTTTATGCATTTACTAGACAAGATACAATCCAAGGTTACGCTGCCATCTTTAAACTGATTTATTAAGATTAACTAAAAGTCCGAAAAGATACAAAAAGAAAAAAACTAGTACGAGTACTTAATTGTTAACGAACAACACCGTCCAGCGTGTTTTCGTAGCACAATGGATAGAACATGCGTCCCAAGATTTTTTTGTAGCGAGTTCGATTCGCGCTGGGACTTGGAAGTATTTTTAGAATTAAAATTTTTTTGCTGGCATAAGGCATTAGTAAAAACAATAAAACTAACAACTTTTAGAATTTGACAGTTTATTCCATACTAAATTCATTCACTTCTCCTGTCTCATTTCCTTTACAAATTTCATTTCCTTTAAAAATTTACTCAATGCGTCACAAAAGTATAAAACAAAAAAAAAAAAGCATACCAAAGAGCGAAATAAATACTTTAAAACATTTTTGCTCTGGTTTTTAGTTCATGCTTATAACATTTTGCGTTGTTTTTTATCTTTGTTATTTCGGATAAAGCGCTTTTTTACACCATATTTGTTGCAATTTATTCCATTGTATTTTAAGAATATTTTGTACGTTTGTCCTTTGTTTTTATCTTAAATGCTTTTCTGTTTTATTCACGCTTTAATTTGTTTAGATTTGTAAACAAATCTAAAAGCAGCTGAAAGTTGGCGCGGAAATACTTTCATGAGGGGTGTATTCAAAATAAAGCAAGGACGAAAATATAGCTAATCCGCACGAAGCTGCAATGATGCTACCATTGACCCCCTCACATTTTTATACAGCCATCTTTTTCTATGTGTGCTACTTTTGCTACTTCTTCTCCTTCAATCCTTTGTGCGGTTGTGTTATGTCCTTGCTACTTCGTTATATGCTTGTCAACATTTATGGTACGAATAGTTGTTGTGGTTGTTGTTTTTTTTTTTTTTTGTTATGGTTTTTATTATTGCCTCTTAGCATTGTTGCTAGTTCATTGTTGCTATTAATGTTGTATGTAGTTGTATTTGTTTGACATTCAAATATTTGCCTAACCTTATTCCAGCACCAGCATCAGCATCCAACGCGGCTCATCCTTACACGGGGAAAAGTAAAACGTAAGAATTTGTATAAAATTATTTTAATTTCTACAGTTTTTAGAAATTTTTTTACTATCAGTTTTTTTTCCAGTTAAAACTATATATTTTTTCATGATGAAGAATGTGGAGTGAGGTGGTTAATGGAGTGGGTGAGTGGAGAAATTTGTAATATTATTCTAACTACAAATTGGTAAATAAATGCATTCTTGAAACTTTATCTAAGCTGAGATACAAACCTCGGCAAGCCAGACACATGCGCTTCCACTGAGCCATTGCTCGCGTTAAAAAAACTTGGAAAAATTACTTCTCTATGAGAACTTCCCGCATTTTTTCTATGTCAGCTATTTAATCTTCGTTGCAGAGGTTTCCGCAGTTCTAGTCAGTCTTTTTCAAACGTTAAACTTCATATATTGCTTAAACACTGTAGTAATTGAATATCGTCATGATCAAAATGTAGCGGAGCTTTCCTGTATTTTTTCTGTCAACTTTTTACTCTTAGTTTCAGTTTCAGAATTTTCTACATTTCATATTCTTACTTTTCGAAGTTTAAACCACATATATGACTGTGGTCCCATTATTTATTCTTGAGTATTTCGAAAAATTATTGAATTACTGAGACAAAAAGTTATTTTCACTTGGATTTTAATTACTTTGTGAAGTTTTAATAGTATTTTCTTCGCTTAATTTTTTTTCTATGTACTTCTGCATCTTTGCACCCACAAATCGTTGCTGCTCAAAGTGTTCATGTACTATTGTCAACAATTGCATCTGCAACAGCTACAAGGATACGCTGCATTATCTGTCCTGTCCTCCAGATACTGCACTCTAGAGCAGAGTGATAAATAAATAAAATTCCATCGCATGAGGGCGCCACTAGCTTTGGTCTGTCCAACAGTGCTTTGTGGTTGACCTACAAATGTGAAAAATGTAAATGCTAAGGAAACTATGATAAGGATAACGAAAAAATAAATACAACAGATCCCATTCATTTTGTTTTATTAAAGCAGCACATTATTTGATGGAATTTTTGCATTTTTGTTTGTTTTCAAGGATATAAAATACATTAAATAAATGCACAAAGTATACCATAAATAATTGCTGGGTTTTTCATAGGAGTTTGAATGTTTTGACGTATTCTTACGCCAATACATAAATAGTTATGTACAGTTATTAGTGCTTAAGACACAAATCACGGGATTTCTATAACACGGAAAAATATTGCGATGCTTTTAAATTTATTTTTTTCGGAAGCTTCTACTTTGATTGAAATAACAAAAATTTCGGTAAGTCAACAAAGATTATGTGGGCTTTAGTTTTCTAGTCTAAAGAAAAAGTTTTGGGCATTTTTTTAATTCAATAAAAAAAAACTAAAAATATTTTTAGTATCCATTTTTCTTTATATGTTTATTCATATTGAATAATAAAAAAAATTAAAATAACAAACAAAATAGTAAAAATTAAAAAAATACAGGCTGGTAGAGTGTGGGTGTTAAAAAAAGGGTATATTCATCTTGACACGATTTCAACCCTTCCAGTCATCTGAAAAAAAAAAATTCTTAATTAGGGGCTGTTCATAAATTCAGTAACACTTTTAGGGAGGGGGTGGGATCATTGAAGATTTGTGGGGAAGTGTGACATTGTTGGGAGGGGGCTCGGTGGGAATCGATCGTGCGTTACGTCCCTAAAAAATTTTCGAATTCAGTTTCCAAAATTTTGCAGCAATAAAAATTCGTTCTTCACGGTTCTGTATCGCTAAGTAGAAAATGGCGCACCATGCAGTGATTTTGAGTGGATATAATGGCTCTTTGTGAGTGATACGTGAATTCTCAGCATCCCATAAGTGCAAATTTGGTCGACGTTGATGACTTATTCGTGATATATTCAGCCAAAGCGGATATATTCTCTTCAAAACGAGCAGTACGAGACTTTTCGGCGTCTCTTAGTCACGTGTTGTTACAGTCTGAAGAGGCTATCGGCGAAACGCCTCAGTGCTTGCCCAGTTGACATAGGACTGCCAGAAAATCTTAGGCCGAAATTCCCGTTGTAATGACCTGAATTGGATGAGATTGAATTTTCAAGTTAACAATAGCTTTATTTTACAATTCTTGTATCTAATACGAGTATCATAAAAGATTTCAAAACAAAATGTTTAACTTATATACCAAAAGTTGAAACTGTTTTCTCTATATGCGGAGAAAGGTCGGGAATAAGGATAAGACTACCGATTAAGTAGAGTCCCTACCACTGACTCAGTGACAAGGCCGAATTAGATATGTTGAGGACAAGAAGGTGAATAGGTGATTGGAATGCCTACCGTTGACTATTATCGCAGAGCCATTAGGTTTCGGGATATGACCAGGTGACTAAAATCGCAGAGGAGATAGGTTTTGGTATATTACCAGGTGACCTATCGATGACTCAGTGGCTAGACGGAGTGAATTTTATTAAGTTTCAGGATATGGATAAGACAAAGACAAAGACAAAGACAAAGACAAAGACAAAGACAAAGACAAAGACAAAGACAAAGACAAAGACAAAGACAAAGACAAAGACAAAGACAAAGACAAAGACAAAGACAAAGACAAAGACAAAGACAAAGACAAAGACAAAGACAAAGACAAAGACAAAGACAAAGACAAAGACAAAGACAAAGACAAAGACAAAGACAAAGACAAAGACAAAGACAAAGACAAAGACAAAGACAAAGACAAAGACAAAGACAAAGACAAAGACAAAGACAAAGACAAAGACAAAGACAAAGACAAAGACAAAGACAAAGACAAAGACAAAGACAAAGACAAAGACAAAGACAAAGACAAAGACAAAGACAAAGACAAAGACAAAGACAAAGACAAAGACAAAGACAAAGACAAAGACAAAGACAAAGACAAAGACAAAGACAAAGACAAAGACAAAGACAAAGACAAAGACAAAGACAAAGACAAAGACAAAGACAAAGACAAAGACAAAGACAAAGACAAAGACAAAGACAAAGACAAAGACAAAGACAAAGACAAAGACAAAGACAAAGACAAAGACAAAGACAAAGACAAAGACAAAGACAAAGACAAAGACAAAGACAAAGACAAAGACAAAGACAAAGACAAAGACAAAGACAAAGACAAAGACAAAGACAAAGACAAAGACAAAGACAAAGACAAAGACAAAGACAAAGACAAAGACAAAGACAAAGACAAAGACAAAGACAAAGACAAAGACAAAGACAAAGACAAAGACAAAGACAAAGACAAAGACAAAGACAAAGACAAAGACAAAGACAAAGACAAAGACAAAGACAAAGACAAAGACAAAGACAAAGACAAAGACAAAGACAAAGACAAAGACAAAGACAAAGACAAAGACAAAGACAAAGACAAAGACAAAGACAAAGACAAAGACAAAGACAAAGACAAAGACAAAGACTCACACTAAGATTAAGACTAAGACTTAGAGTAATAAATACAGTACTTTTTGGATATAAGAGCCGATCAAAATGCTCAAAATTCAAATACTTTATGTTGGAAAGCTTAACGCACCTCTTGGAGCTTATATAATAAATTCGATCTTATAGAAAATTGCATACATACTCTACCAGTATTAATAAAACAAATTATAAAATAGAAAATTTTTAAAAATGCATGTTTGCTCATACAAAAAGATAAGCAATCGTTAATTTATATTGGTACATAAATCCATATCCGTCTTCATTGTACATGCACATAAAATATGTACGCAATTTGAGTACAATTCTGCTTTGTTGACAGTTTTGCACTCATCTATAATTTTGATCCTTTCCTTTATTGAAAACGTTCTAATTTTATGTCAAAACATGCTGTAATTAAAAATTCCATTTATCCTTTGAAAAACATGGTAAACTATTTTACTTACATTTTTTCCAACTTGACCACTATCTGCCGTAACTTAAGGGGACATAGCACCTTTAAATTAATAATAATAATAGCAATAATAATAATAAATACAGACACATTTTAATGAAATTTAGAACATATGTTTCATTTGTATTATGGTACCGCGTCGTCTGCTAAGACAAAAAAAAAATTTTGGTATAAAAATAAGAAAATTCAATTTTTTCGAAAATGTACTTCTTTGCCCACAAAAAATCTGTTGTAACTCAAAAAATTGTGTGTTAATTTTCTCATCCGCAAGTCCTTTTGAGTATTAACATGTGTAGATTAACGTGCGCGAATTTCAGAACGATCGGATAAATACTTTTCTTTTAATCATGCACGCCAACTTTAAAAACGTTGTTTTGAGAAAATTGCGTTTAAAGATCGACATTCACTAGAAAGTGCCGTGACTGGTTTCGCTATTTATGCTCATATTTTATTTTTTTTGGGGATTTCACTATTATACTATTAAAATCATGTCTTTAAAGGTTAATTTAATTTATTCATTAAAAAAAAAAAAATTGAGTTCTTGAAAATTTGTAGGTGCAATGCAAATGCAGCTGTAGGTTATATGCAAATACAAGACATAAGATTGCCATACCACAAAAAAATCATCACAACGCTATCAACTTTTTTATTTCTTTATTCTGGGGATTTTTGTATGAATTTTTTCAAATGGTTCACACATTCGCAACGTTATAAGCGGGCCGATTTTTTAAGCGAGAAATACTTTAAACGGCAATTTTCCTGTATATTGGTTGTGATGATTTTTCTTGACCTAATTTTGCTAACTTATAAGAGGGGAACTTAGTACTTATAAAGCTGCTATAAGAAAGGCCAAACGAACCGCGTGGGCAACTTTCTGCAGCGATATAGAATCAACGTCGGAAGCATCTCGAATACGGAAAATTCTATCCAAATCCCCCACATCGCCAAGCTATATACAAAAAAGTGACGGCTCTTGGACAGATTCAAGCCTTGAATCTCTCAACCTCCTCATGGATACCCACTTTCCCGGCAGTACAAGCGACACACCGAGTGCCTCAACAACGCCCATAGGTGCCTCATACCAACTGGTGCATTCCATAGTAGGCAAAAGGAAGATTACATGGGCAGTGACCACATTCCAGCCCTATAAATCTCCAGGTCCTGATGGAATTGTGCCGGCCCAGCTGCAACATGCCCTACAGCACATAATGCCATGGCTTCAGACCATTTTCTCCAGTTGCCTACTACTAAACCACACCCCCAATAGTTGGAGAGAGGTTAAGGTAGTCTTTATATCTAAAACAGACAAAGCTTCTCATGCCAGTCCAAAAGACTTAATACCAATCAGCCTATCGCTTTCATGTTAAAAATTCTAGAAAAACTTATTGAAGTTTATCTGCTACAAACCATCCACCCCTCGAAACTTCAAGTGCTCAAAATCCACAGAAATGTGGGTAAATCCACAGACACTGCCCTCCACTCCCTAGTCACGACTATCGAAAGGTCACTCTCAATTAAGGAATATATGCTAGTGGCATTCCTGGACATTGAGGGTGCATTCAATAACGTCCTTCCGAGCGCCATCACCCTGGCATTGACGGATTTGGGGGTCGGGGCATTCCTAGTTTCGATCATCGGCAGAGCAGTTAGCTCGGAACAAGGAGGCTCCTCGGCTCGCAGGTACGTCAACAGAGGTACTCCACTCTTATGGGTCGTAACGATCAACCAGATGCTACGACGCATGTCCGTATCATTATGGAGTCAGTGCTTTGGAACCTACGGACTCAGATTAAACCCGGCAAAGACGGAACTGGTTCTCTTTACCAGGAGATACAAAACCCCTATACTAAAACCCCCGAAACTGAACAAAGTCAGGCTCAACTTCAGCAACAGTGCAAAGTTTCTGGGAGTGATCCCAGACAGGAAACTTCTATGGAGTGAGAATACTGAGGAACGCATCAATAAGACAAACATAGCGCTCTTCGCTTGCAAGAAATCAAAAGGCAAGAAATGGGGATTTTCTCCCATCATAGTCCGCTGGATTTACAATTCTATCGTCCGACCAATTATACTCCAAGGAGTGATTGTCTGGTGGCAGGCCACTCGTAAGTCTTCCGTATTAAGTAAGCTTCTGAAAGTACAGAGCAGTGCAGAACTATGTATAACACTGTGGAACAAATTCAGGTTAGCAAAAGTTAGGTCGATTCTGAGAGTGAGGGGTGAAAAAAAGAGGCTAAATTAGAAGACCCGTATCGCGGCGTTTGTTAATGTTAGTTCGAATTTTTTTTTAATCGACCTTCGAACATTGCAGTCAAATGCCAATTTTCAGCATATTGCTTATATGGTTTTTTGGATATAACTCGTCGACTAATTGATATTTTTTCAATCTGTAATAGCCAAATTATTGCTAGAGACTTGTGCATTTTTTAAAAAAATTGATTTAGAAAATTTTTGTGGTGCTTATGAAGCAAAATGCATGAAAAGAAATAATTTTTCCAACATTTTGCTTCATAAGCACCACAAACATTTTCATGTCATTCTACACTTACCTCCCTTAGACCTAATTGCCATCCTGGGGATCCTGAGGCTGGATCCTGGTTCGGAGATGGTAACGGACACTCAGAGATACTGGCCATTATTCCTTCCAACACAGACTACCGCACACCACAGGTAATCATTGATAAAAAATATATTGTCCGCATTCCTACACGACAGGATTGGGAAAGCAGGCCTCACTACATGGAGGGGGCCATAAACATATTTACTGACGGCTCTAAGCTCAAAGGGCGAATGGGTGGGGGAGTCTTTTCCCCGGACCTGGGGAGTGAGACCTCCTTCCGGCTACCCGATCACTGCAGCGTCTACCAAGCGGAGGCCTTAGCCATCAAGGAAGTAGCACAGCACCTTAACCAGCTGAGTACCTCAGGGAAGGCTATATATATTTTCTCGGACAGTCAAGCGACGCTGAAAGCATTATGCTCCTATACCCAAATTTCTAAATCTCTTGCTGCATGCCGCAAATCTCTCAACGAGATGGCTGAGCAATTCAGGATCCACCTTGTATGGGTGCCTGGGCACCGTGACAAAGAAGGCAATTGCAAAGCTGACGAACTGGCTAGAAAGGGTACGACCGCCACTATCCTTCCTGAAAAGAATGGGGTAGGTATACCCTTGGCCATCTTTAAACTCGAGTGCAGGCGAAACACGCTGCGCCAGTCCAATGAGCGGTGGTATAACCTTGTCACCTGTGTCACAGCCAGACTTACCTGGCCTTCCAACGACAGCAATGGCACCTCCTCCTTACTGGGACTCGGCAGACCGAATCTCTCTGTTCTGGTAAGGGTACTCACCGGACACTGCTTGATAGGAGCTCACGCTATTCGTCTAGGCTGTGAAACCAACGACTTCTACAGAAGCTGCAGAGATAATGAGGAGGAGGAAACCGTAAACTTTCTCTGCCACTGCCCCGCTCTAAGTAGAAGCAGGCTAAAAACACTTAGACGACCCCTCTTTCACTCTCTTGCTTCAATCTCAAAGATAGATCCAAAGAAAATCGATAGATTCATTAAGTCCACGGGATGGAGACAGGACTCTATAACACCAAGTTTAAGGAGATTATATGGTATCACAAGGGGCCTATATTGGCCTAAGTGCACGAGACGGGCAGCCGTCTCAACCATACTAACCTAACCTAACCTAACCTAAGAGGGGGCCCCATTATCCTGGGGATTATATCCAGAAATTACTTTAGTAACAAAATGTATTTTTCTTTAATTTTATAGGTATAAAGGGTATAAAAAAGTATATAATTTGTATTAAAAATAGTTTTTTAATAAGAAATCACACTATCACACTACAAAAAGAAATCATATTAAATTGGTAAGATATTCTTTTTAAAAATCAAACAGATTACTTTTAAAATCAATAAAGAAATCACATATTTCTGACAAGATTTTCTTTTGGCTTAAGAACGTTTTTATAAAATGCAATAAATTTCTTCAAATTATGTGGTTTTTCTACTGAAAATACTCAAAGCATGTATTAATAAGTTTTTCTATTAAAAATTCTCAAAATGTTAAAAAGATTTAATCAGTATAATAAAACATTTGCTTTGATGAAAACCAAAGAGAAATCTTATTGATTTTCTTCGATTTTAATAAGTTGTTTTGGCTCTGTGTTAAAATTCTCTTAAATACTTTAAGAAAATAACTACAACAAATCATTATTTTAAATGACCTTGATATTAAGGGTTAGGGGAAAGTAAGCTATCAATATAAAGTTTACTATTATGTCTCATTTTTAAATAATTTTTAATTTCTTAGCACTGTGACAATAGCATTAAATATCTCAAGCATGTATCAAATGAGGCTGGTGCAATAAAAACAATTTGCTTTTTTGTGCTCGTAAATTTAGCGCTTTTCTTTTGACATTTAGTACTAAAACAATTTACGAGATTTGTGCGCGTTCATTACTTAAGCTTTGGCCATAGCATTGCCATATTTTACACAAACAAAAGAGATCGAAATTGTTTTATTGTTGAAAACACGCAACACAAAAGTGTGCAGCAATTGCTGCTGATGCTGCTGTTGTTGCTGCTCTTGTAGCTGTTGTTATACTTATTATTATTTTTATGTGTTGCTATTTGCACAAGAACAAACAAGAACAACTGCCGAAAACAAGATGTAAAGGATGTAGTAGAAGCAGTAAATAAAAAATATGAAAAAAAGAAAAATTTAAATTTCTATATTTTGCTGCATGTTATGGTTGGCACAGAAACAAAGTATGATATAATACAGCAACAAAACATAGCATTACAAGACAACAACGATAATAAGTGTGATAGAGAGGGAGTGAGGTAAAATAAATGTATCATAAATAATGCAGAATAACAGACAAAAACACAAATGAAAATGAAAATGAAAATAAAAACGTATAAGAAATAAAAGCAAATCTATTCAACATTATTTGTTTCCGTTTCCTCCTGGCAACACCGTCGTCGCGCATTACAGCGCCAGTGCTGCCATTTCCAGCTGCTATTGACTCTGACATAAATCGCTAGCAAAATCTTTTGTGCTGTTTTTGAAAAAAACAAAAAAAAAAAAATATAAAAAAGCATGAAAAACAAAAAACTAGAAAAATCACTTGTTTGTTGTAATTTTTCCGAAATAACTGTGCTTTGCTCATAAAAAACAGTAATAGATACAAAAAAACTGTAGCAGCTGTTTCCGCCTTTTTTTTGTGTTTTTTTTTTTTTTGTGTTCAGCAGTAGTGGAGCAATTTTAAGTATTTGACATAACGGTACATTGTGCTGAGCTGCTGCAATTTTTAATAAATTGAAATGAAAAACAAAAGCATTTGAAAAACATGTGTTTCTTTACAGAATGACACACAAAAGCGAGCAAAAGATTGTGTTGTTGTCATTTGCTCCCTAGATACTTTATCATGCGAGCGCGCCGCCATTCATCAAGGATATCTGGCATCATAACTTTTATGCTGTAATCCTTGCTTCTATCTACCTCTACACAATTATAAACCATGACTTGAGCATTTTTCAGAAACTGTTCGGAACAGAAAATAAAAAGATACACAATGAAATGTTACACCCCCCGAAATACATTAGAAAACTTTACAACACTGGCATTGCTTCCGCTACGCTCCTACAAGTAGCGAAGGCGGCAACGCATGAAATCAGCACAGTTCATCAGCAGCTACAGGATGTGCCTGTCAGGACACTTTGGCCCATCACATAACATACCAATGATAAATAGTTCACAAACATTTACCGGAAATTTGATGCTGGCAGCACCGTGCCTCAAATAAATTACCTAAATACGCAGTCAAGCGACAGGCAACCGGTCAGGCTCCTTTTGAACCTTTTGAACTCCTTTAGAACATCAGTATAGTGCAAGTTTTCTTTGGCATTTTTTCATGTTGACGACGTTTGTTTTTTTTTTTCGTTCTGCCCCTTGAAATGTTCTCTCAAGCCTGTCTACAAATTTCCTTAACGCTGATTTTGTGCAAAAATTGCAACGTATTATGTACGATTCTGTGGTGCACAAACATGTGCTTACAGGTTCACAGCAAAATCGTGCCTTAATTTTTTACTCGCTCGCCTTTTTTTCGTGTTCGTTGCCAACACAAAATGGTGAATAACACGAAAAGCGGAAATCCGCCAGTGTTGCATTTGAAATATGCATGCATGTCGCTATCCCTCTAATGTGGCACGTAATTCGTGCAAAGAGTTGTCATTGTAAATGTTTGTCGAGTGAAATAGTTGCATCTGTCTGTATTTCTCTCTGTCCGTTTGTCTACACAAAATAAATGAAGGTGAAAAAAACTGTGTCAGCACAAAGTTCTGTGTGTCCGGGTGAATGGTAAATGCACCGTGACGAGTGCAAAAGTTTCGCCAGTTGCAGGAAAAGTTGTGTTTCTAGTGAATCATTTAAAAACGCATAACTAAAGATTTATTAAGATTAACCTAGATTGTGTGGGGGCACATGATTGGAAGGAATGACATCATCTTTGATTTTTTTTAAATTTTTTAATAAATTCGTTTTATGACTGGATAAATTCTCCCATTAAATAGTAACTTAATATCGAAGTCATAATTAAGCAATTGCGATAAAAGGAGTCAATTCAATTCCATTACGCAAACTAGGGTCGCTTGTATGGGAGGGTTGGCCAAAAAACAAAAATTCTTCTTTGGCACATTTCAATAACTTTTAATGTCCGGATTATAATAGACGGATCGGAACGGAGTCTAATGTCATCGTAGCGTAGTGAAATGCTTGCAAATGGTGTAGCAATTATAATAGCAACGGTAGAAGAATTTATTTTTACAAAAATTTCTTATTTCTCAAGAAATTACATTAACCTTCATGTGCTCGGTAGTCAACATTTGTGGTATTTTTGCTGAAGAAGTTGAATTGAAATAAAAAATTACACACCAAAAGGGTTCGAGGTTTTCAGTTACTTCCAAAAAATTATTGTAAGCAGTTTTGGTCACTGTCGGCATAAGAGAAAAAAAAAAAAAAAAAAATTGGCACTCCTACATTTTTTTTTGTAAATTTGTTATTAAAGTCCTTTTTTTTAATGAAAAAAAATCTGTGATATAAATGTTAAATGTCGTTCTTAAATACTAAATGTTTAATTCGTAAAATGTTTTAATTGTTTAAATTGTAAGTATAATTGTTCAAGTAAAAAGTATTGTTAAAAATATTGTAAAAAGTTTTTCCAGTTTTTCCCGGAGATGATTGCCAACGGCGATCGAAATATCGGAAATTAAAATAAAAATTAAAAATTGAAACCACAAAAGTTTTTCATTTGAAATATTTTGGACCTTGAGTCCGCAGAATTCAACAACTTAAGAGTTTTTTTTTTTTCGAGCTCAAAGTCTATGTTGCTTTATGAAAAAAACAACCAACAACAAAAAAAAAAAAATATCATGTATATAAGTACCCACTGAACCATAAGCGAAGGTTTTGAGTTTTGAGTTTGAGGTTTTTCTTTTTTATTTTGTCGCTTAAAAGTGCTTGTTATAAAATATTAAATTCGTGAGAGCTTTTCCCATAAAGAAAAATTGTGCATATTTTGCGAAATTCATTAAAAACTTATTTTGAGTCGAAAATGAATCATTTTTGTATCATTTCAGTAGGTAAGACTTCATTGTAAATTAACCATTTTTTGTTCATAAATGAGTTCGGAAATGAATTATTTATGGTTCTTTTTTGCATTCTCAAAATAAGTTCAAAACAGAATAATATTTTTTATCATATCTGTAGGAAACAATTTCTCATAAACGAACCATTTTTTGTTCATAATTGAGTTCACAAATGAATCATTAATGTTACTTTTTATATTCTAAAATCAGGTAAATAAAGGAACTTAAAATGAATATGTTAACCTTCCAAAAAAGTCATATGAACTTTTTTACGAGTGCGAGATGGATGTACTGCTACACGTGTGCATTTCAACATTTAATTAATTTTCAACATTTCAACATTTCTATCAAAAATTCAAATCAAGCGAAAATAGAATGAAAACCACGAAAACATTCCATGCAAAAATGTAATCAAATAAATTCCCCATTTAATAACTTAACTATTTTGATATTTCATATATAATTTGGAAGTTTGTCAAATTGGAAAACAATCACGCCTTTTCCCCTTTGAAACATCAATATCATGAACAACACAATGCGTAAATTCCAGCTCAGGTATATTAATCCTATTAACCCAATGATTAATATGATCTCTAATTTTAGTAATAATCATTTCTTCTTTAACAAAATATCGATATGTAATTATAAATAGTATTATGCAATAATAAAATTTATAATTCAAAAAGGTTCTTTTTTTTTACTCATTATTGAACAAAAAAAGGTTTGTTTTTGAGAGGCAATTCAGTCCAAAGATTGATAAAAAAAGGGTTTAATTTCGTTTTGGTTTTTTACAAAAGAACTTTTGTATGGTTCATTTTTGAACTCATTTCCGAAGAAAAAACAGTTTGTTTCTGAGAGGCATTTTCGTCCGGCGATTGATTCAAAAAGGGTTAATTTTCGAGTGCCGAAAAATAATTTTTATGGTTCTTTTTTTAACTCATTTCCGAACAAAAAAGAGGATAATTTATGGTTATTTTTTAAACTCATTTGCGAACAAAATAAGATTCGTTTTTGAGAGGCATTTTAGTCCAACGAATGATATAAAAAGGGTTCATTTATGAGTGCCGAAAATTAACGTTTCTACCCGAAAAGGTTCATAAATGAATTCAAAAACGGTAGTTTTGGTTCACTGGGTAATCACACAGCAGACTAGACAGACTGCTTCGTTGGCCGCTACACCAACTCTTCAGTAGCCTTGCGTGATTGCTGTGATCCACTAAGCTGTTTATATTCTATTGAAGATTTCCAGTAAAATCCGGAACAATTCCCCCGGAAATTACCTTTTCCCACAGTGCCATAAATTAAATACCACCAAAATTATCACGGTCAAAATAAACAAAAAAGTTCCCACCGCGATTAAAAAATACCACAAAAAATCCCGCGATCATTAAAAATTATCACTAAAATACCGCGCTTTTTAAAAATACCACCAAAAATCCCATATGCATTTAAAAATTCCAAAAATAACCCCTACGCATTAAAAAATACCACAATAAATCAGAAGTAGTTCAGAAAGCATTTTGTAATAAGAAATAGAAAATGTACGAACAAGGTCGTAACACTTTGTTTACTCTAACTCTTTACAACTAAAAAACCAAAGGTATAATAGTGGTATTCAATGAACGCCGTATTTATGATGTTCATAGCATAAGAGAGATATATTTAAAGAAGCGTATTTTGCAAAAACAAAAATTTAAGGAGTTTTACAAAGGTAACTTACGACATAAAATCGTGGTATAAATAGAGCGTTTAATGCGTATAATGGCAATGATTTCATTTGAAGTTTTTGCTAAATAAATGCGAAAAAAATCATTGGAAAAATAAATTCCTAAATTCCCACTGCAATTAAAAATACCCCACTAAATTCCCACGCAAATTAAAAGATACCACGCTGAATTAAAAAATACTTTGAATTAAAAAATTCCATGGGAATTCCCAAAAAAAAAAAAAAAATTCCCAAGGGCAATTAAAAATGACCACGAATGGGGTTTTTCCCACATAACTGGCAATCTTGATTCTATTGGTTTCGTCAATGTTACGAGTAAACTATTTTGAAATTCATGCATGTAGTATAAATCATATAAAGCAGTTAAAAGCTCTTCTAATTTTTGATGCATACTGTAGTAAGCTCTTTTTCGATGATAGATCAAACCTTTTTACTACTCAAGGGCCTGTTGAGGTAAGTTGTTGTTCTTCTATTTTCACAGTCGGTCTTTGTTTCAGCAAATTGCTGTTATTGAACTATCTTCAAAAAACTTCTCACCAAATAAGTATGCCTCAAAAATTAGAAGAACTTTACATGAGAAAAATGTGCCGACAGATATTTCAAAGCAAACATCGAAACTTTTGATAAAGGACTGGTAAATTTGAAGATATTTATTTTTAGTTTTTATTCCATTAATTTTATATAACTATGTTCACACATAAATAGCAGAAATAATCCATAGTTGAGTGCCGTTGGTGTACTGCTTTGAAATTTGCACTTTACTTTACTTTAGATCAAATTGCAGTAAAATTATTTTTCCGCGACATGTTGTAATTCTATTGTTTGAAGAAGGATGCCGAAACAATCTGGGCGCAAAAAGTAAGCCCGCAATATAAGTTTTAAGATGCGTGTAAAATGACGTTCATACCTTTTACGAGGAAATACTAATAGACCAAAAGCAAAATCATTCCCAAACTTGGAATGTTTCCCCTAATAATAACATTTTATCTATTACATACTTTTGAGTACTTTTTCAATAGGTTCCCAACAAACAAAATGATTCACTAATGTTATTGTTTTTGAATCGCATTCTCGTACATTTCATTCGTTAGCAATTATTAGTAGCGATTCATTTATAATATCGCGAGCGGGAGAAATTCCTCCTTCGTTAACGAATCGTCAAAACCGAAAAAAGCAATTTTTTTAACGAGTCACTAATAGCATCTTTGTGTAAAACGAAGCCTTTGTCGTAAGCCTCATTCGTTTTCGGACGAAATCGGACAAAATTGGCTTGATGTATTTTTTCCTTGCGTCGTCGTCTACTGTAACGTTGCTTACGCTGCTCAAATACTCTTAAAGTGAGTACTTGTCAAAAACATTACTATCGGATTGTAAAAGTCCAGCATATTGCGTAAAACTGACAAAAACCTTAAACATTTCATACTTATTACAAGCAATTTTTACTAGGTGGCAACATTTTTTTCTTCAGCTGTTTCGTTTATTTTGATAATTGGATTTCGTTTATTTTGTTTGTTTACTTTTGCTGCAAATTCAGTTTTAGGATTAATGCACTGTGAAAATCAAATAGTGTTAGAAATGTTTTCGGCGATTGTAGCAAAGACTGGAGTGCCTTTTGCCAGCTCTGGATTCTTTTCCATTTCCAGCAATCCAAATTGTTCATTCGTTGTTTTCTTTGTACTAGAAATATAGAAAGTATTTGTGTATTCTTAGATGAAAATAAATTATATTCTATTTACCTTTTCTTCATAGAAACTTCCATTTTAAAAATGTTCACAACGATGACAATTTACTAATCGTCAAATTTTGACATTTCGTTAGTAATTTTTTTCTTACACAAAGCCAATTTCATACTTAAGTTACGTTATCGTTCTTTACCGGAACAGCTGTTCTCGTTTATGCACGACATTATTTTTACATCAAGCAAAAACAGCTGACTCTTGGCTTTCCAGCGAAGGCTTCGTTAAATCGCCAAAACTACAAAAAGCAATTTGTTATCGAGAACTTATTCATATGAAAATATTGAACAAATTATAAGTGGAAATTATATATATAAAAAATTGGCACGAAATAACATAACAGAAGTAAAAATATTTCACAAAATTTTTTTCAAATAAAAATTTATGAAATTTTTTTCACATAAAATTAAAAACAAAACATAAAATTTAAAAAAATATATAAACTTAAATGACGTATTAACAACAGAATGTTAGTAAAAAATACTTTTCTTAAAAAAGTTTTTATAGTGAAAAGTCGGAAAAAATTGTTTTTTTGTTTCAAAACATCTTAATGAAGTCAATCGATGCTTTCTTTAAGCATCAAGCCAACCTCCTCTGATGAAGTCGGAATGAAACTATTCGAAAATAGTTAAAAAACGATTCATAAGCGATTCGTTAACGAATCACCCGTCGCCACAATGTTTATTGGGTTTTTTATATATAAAATTTGTTGTTTTTATATTGTAGCTATGAGGGTGAGACTGGAATTTGAAATACACTTGTTTTGGTTTTTACTGTAGATTGAAAATAGAAATTTTGAGTAGCAACCTTTGCTTGATTTGAAAATGAAAAAAATTTGAAAAATTTGAAAAAAAAGAAAAAAAAATTGAGGGAGTCGAGAAAAAAAATTCGTTTGGAATTGAATTTGTGTCGGAAATTTTATAAAAAAAAGAAAAATTAATAATTTTGAAAATTAACACGAAAAAGAAAAACAATTTCTAAAGTGCGGTTAATAATTGCAAATAAAAAAAAAAAAACGAAAACCAAATTTTCAAAGTGCTGTTAACAATTGCTAATAAAATCCAACGAATTGTGTATAATTGGTTGAAAATTACAAATAAAAAAAAATAAATTAAAATGATTTGTTAAAAAGTGCTGTCAGCTCCTCCGAGTTCGTCGTCATACGTTTTTCCTTGGAAAACTTATATCATTCGATATATTATTCCAAAGCCCATTGCTAGCGCTTAAAAAGCATTGCTATCGCAGCAGCAGCAAAAACATCCTCAACAGCATCACCGTCACTGTAAAGGCATACAGTATTAGTTCAAACCTCAGTTGATTTACGTTGGCTTTCGTAAAATTCAAGGAAAGAGCAGTGTCCCAAAATAATTATTTTTACAATCTATATTTCCACAAGACTCAAAATAAATTTTAATAATTCAAATTTTAATAATAATGTTAATTTATAATTTTCTTAAATCAGAGTTGATATAATATCAGATAAAATCATTATTCCCATACTTAAAATTATCATGTAATATTTTTTTTAAATCTCAAAGAAGTATTTATATTTATATTGAATTAAGTAATTAATAAATATAGCAAACACAACGTCACCAGGCGCCTGCAGACTACGTGGGAGTATAAAATGTAAGTCCTTGCATTTATTAGTTATTAAAATTTTTTTTTTTAAATTTGATAATTCATAATTAATTCAATATAAAGGTAAAATTCTCTAAAATTTACTCTAATATTTAAATAATACTTCAGTATTATTATAGCAACATTTTTATTCATGTTACTATTTAATATCATTTTTTTTCAATTAAAATAATTTGACAATTAATTTTATTCACCATACCTACTTAACATATTTTAATGAAATTGACCATGTTTACTTTACTTGTTTAATACTTACCTTAATGTTATCTGTTAATTTACCACACTTGAAAATTACTTTACTTGTTTAATACTTACCTTAATGTTATCTGTTAATGGACCACACTTGAAAATTAATTAATTAATTAATTAATATGTTTAAATATTACCTTAAAGATGTGCAAGGAAATTTTTCATTCTTTTAATAAATTAAGATAATTATAATGCAACTATAACTCAATAATCTTTTAATTACATGAAAGGTGAAAGCAGGTGAGGTGAAGTGAAGTGAGGTATTTTTTTTATTAGTTTCTCTAAATTCCGAGTTAGCAGTTTAAATTTTCTTTCGAATTACTTTCAATTTTCGGTTTTGGTTTGATTATTTAAATAATCTCTGCATACTTTTAAATTTATGTAGCCGATAATAAAGTATGAGATTGGAGCAAAACCCACCCCATTTTCCCTGAGCATGGCTGGATAGATGTTATGCAGAGTGCGCTCCACTAAATAACGATTTTAATCGCTGTCGGTCGTTACATAGCCTAATATACTATACTAAAGTTAGTATAGTATACTAAAATTAATAAAAAAACAACTTTTTAGACTTTCATAATGAAGCTTAATTTTTTAAAATAAAATTGTGTGTGCCATTGATGCTATCCTGGTCACAAGTAGGCTAACACAAGGCTTTTAATTGGTTCAATTTATTAAACAAACTCGCTTGGTGTTAGTTATTATTAAATTAAAAATTGGTAACAATGCTTTAATCATGGTCATCAGTGAATTAATTGCAGGTCGTGATTGGCTTAAATCATTTATAATTTGCATAATAATAAAATCAAACTAGCATAGCGTATAAATTCATAAAAAAAAATTTGTTCAAAAATGGATTAAAGCATGACCATCAATGAGCTAATCGTCAAAAATTTAATGGAACAATATGTATCAAGCGAGTTTCATTAAAAGAAAATGATTTCAGAAAGTTTGAGCACCCGCTTATATGGGGTGGCCCCTCTGTGCATACCAATGAATACACTTAAATCAGTTGCCGTAACTTTGATACAGCCTATACGTTTTTTATTATGGGCTCTGAGCTTCTACTTGGCAAAATCGAATGCAATTTTAACTATTTATACAGTGTTACGCCATTAAAATATAAAAACCCTAAAATATAAATATCACAAGAATTTATGTTTTGACAAAAGTATTTATTTTTTTATAATAATAATTTAATAAAATCTAGAATTTTTTTTGCAGCAGAAAAAACTGTTATACAGTTTTTGTTTTTATCTCACTCCACTATGTACGCTTTTAATTCGGATGAAAAACTTTTACTTATTTTGATACGCTTTTAATTATTTTTTCGTCTTTGGAATAAACCCAAATTTTTTTTTCTTATATAATCACATTAATTCTTTGCCGAAATGCCATTCCATCTAATTAATTTTATTTTCATTTTTTAACTCAACGCATTGATTTGGGATTAAGTTCTTAATACTTTTTCTTATTCTGACTTTTCTCATCTGCCTTAATATTCTGCAAAAAACACACACTCATTTTTTCTACCACTTTCTTTCACTGCTTTTAATGGGTTGCACTTTGCCTCAGTTTTCGCCATAAAAACCATTGAACCCAATTTGAGCTCCATCAAATTTAATTAATTATATCTCGCTGACATCTCATAAACTCCAATTTGTTCGTAGGTTCGTCCGTCCGTCCGTTCATCCAACCGTACTACGCTAAATTAATTCATCTTATTGTTGTGTGAGCTGTTATTTTTATCAGTCGTAAAAACCGTTAAGTATAAAAATACCGCATTGCATACTTTCGGGCGCAACATCCCAGTACGATACATGACAGAGTCAAACAAACATTTCATTGAACAATACAACAAAAAACAAATAAAAAAAAAGAAATTCGAACTCATGTTGATGTTGTGGGTAATAAAAAAAAATTGGCAGCAAAGTATTGTGAACACATTGAACAATGGCGGATTGAGCACAAAGCAGTTAAGTAAGGAATAAGAAGTAAGGGTTCAAAGATATTTTTGGGTTAATAAAACTGACCAAATGTGCACACCAATAAAAATCGAAATTTAAATGACGACACGTCAAAAATACGTAAATTACTGCAAGGAGCTGCGATCCAAATCGTGCCTGAAATCAAACATTAACAAGTTGTTAATTTAATTGCCTGATTAAATGAACTAAACTAAACACATAAAAATGACTGCGACATGGGACAAAGAAAATAGGTGCTAAAATTGTTGGGGAATGCTTTAAAATTCCGTGCATTAAAATTTGCCCCAAATAGACGTAATCAATTAAGGACGACCCAGTTGTCACGTGCTGTCACACTAATACACAGACATGTACTCAATTAGTGTGTAACGTGAGCTGTCATCAAGGCGGTAATTTACTTATATACAAGTGCCTTAAATTTTGTCTCATATTCTGAGAAAAGACCTTAATTTCGGGGATTCGATTTAAGCCTAGCTCATTACAGAGTATTAAGAAGCAACAATTTTGTGATTATGGCATAAATGAAGTAACAAAAAATAAGCAATGTCGTTTAATATCCTTGGCAGTTGCGTTGTCCTTGAAATGGCGCACATTCAGAGATTTATTAGCTTAACGAAATTTCTGCAAAAAAATATGGCATATTTTAAAACACAGTCTACCGACATTATCGGCATAACTACCCAGCGGGGCAAACACTCATGATGATGCTGCATATTCATCTTTTTGCTGAAGCTTTAATGTCATTCCTGTACTACGTGTCTGAAAAAGTAGGTGCATTTTAACTGCTTCCATAGGAAGCGTATAAGATGCAGTTTGCAGCGAAAATTTCTTATATAAGGTTTGGTAGAAGTGGCAGCCGGTATGTACACATAGATATACACCAGCTCATTTAGTCCAAATAGGTCCATACCGCTGCACGCGGGCCTTCATTTCAAATAGAAACACTCAAGGTCTTAATATACCCTATTAGATGCCTGGCGCTAGTCGTTGGTGTTGAGTCATTGAGTCAAGCTCATGGATGAAGAAGAGCCTAAAATTTGTACCATCTTCTGGCTAGCGCAGAACAGGAATATACACAAAAAAAAAAAAAAACTCGTACTAAGACTAAGTACATTACCCAGATAACAATTTCATCTAAATCAGCCTTAAGTAAAGTTTTGTATTAGGAGTTTATATATGTAGGAAGGAGAATTAAAACTTCCTTGAACAATCTTTGAAACAAGTTTTATAAAAGGTCTCTGCAAGGAAAAAAGGTTTTTGAAATTATTTTCTTTATACAAGACCTTATATAAAGTTTGATCTACGGTTTTTATTCAAGGCTTATTCAGGAACTCGGATAGTGAGAGTAAAAAATTTAATTGTTTTTAGTAATCTCCGTTTCTACTTTTCATCATTGCATTTTATTAAGCACATGAAAGTTATGCATTTTAAAAATCTTTGTATATTTACCATGTCCCAACCAGTATGGATTGAACTCGGATCCTTTGTATTTCCAGCCGCACGCTCTAACCACTCGTCTATCCAGGACTTTACTCGCGTGACTTTGAAACTTATTATTATTATTATTATTATTTATTATTATTTGATATACCAGTGCTACAAGGTGAAAACCTTATGATTAATGCACTGGCATCATTGATTTGTTTTTTTTTTTTTTTTTTTTTTTTTTAATATGACAATAAATTTGATGTTTACAATAAAAATTCATTACTAAGAGTAATACAAATTTGAATGCAATTAAATATAAGTAATATTAAATAGTGAATATAATATAAAAAAAAAAGGAAAAATAAAATAAAAATAAAAAATAAAAATAATTCCTCTTCCAGCGAGGTAATGACAAAACAGGAAATTTAATTTAATTTTAATTTGTAACATTTTTAAAACTTTTATGTTTATTGATTTTTTAGAAGAAAGAGAAGATGAATTTAGCGAAAGAGAAAAAAAAAAAAATAAAAACTGATTAAAAAGATTATTGCAACGATGAAAGATGATTAAATAAAATTTTTTTGAATTGCACGGCGTTTTGTATTGGTCTAATAAAAGTAGGTAAGGAGTTCCAAAGACGAATTGCGTATATATAAAATTGCCTTTCAGATGTTAGATAGAAGTGACGCAATTGTATTAACGTATAGGACCGATTGGAACGTGAAGCAGTGATACGATTGTGCAAGTAAGCTGGTTCACCAGAGTATAGCACTTTATGCAGCAGGAGTAACGTTCGGAATTTAAGAATGTTCTCAAGGGTCATGTTGCAGATTTTTATTACGTAATGGGATACATGATCTGAACGTTTTAATCCAAAAACAAATCTAGCTATGTTGTTAAATACAACATTTAGTTTTTGCTTACTAACTGAGTCACAATTGGCAAAAATTTCGCAAGCATAAAGAAGCGTTGGGAGGATGTATGCTTTAGCGATAAGAAGTCTTATTTTGGGTGGTGTAAAATGTTGTGAAACCCTCAGTACCCTTAGCATTCCGTAGACCTTGCCTATTGTAGTGCCAATGTGTGTATTCCAAGTCAATGTCCTATTAAAGATTACTCCAAGGTTTTTAGTTGACTCAACGAAGTTAATTGAGGCGTTATCCAGAATGATTTTAGAAAATTCCGACACATCGACTGGTTTTCTAGAGATAACTATACATTTCGACTTTTTTGGGTTAAGACACAATCCATTTTGACCTGCCCAAGTTTTTATGCGTGCTAGATCGTTGTTGATGGTAGATATACAATCAGAAATACAGTCCGGCTTACAGCTTAAATACAATTGGACGTCATCAGCGTACATATGGACTTTGCAATTTTTAAGAACCGTGGGTAAGTCGTTAGCATAGATGGAAAACAGGACAGGCCCAAGAACTGAGCCCTGAGGTACTCCCCTGTTGACCGTTAAGAATTCTGATGTTTTGTTCTTGACAGATACAGCTTGGGATCGATTAGAGAGATATGACCTGAACAGGTTTACTGCTGTATGAGAAAAGTTAAACATGTTACTTAATTTGGTACAAAGGATGCCATGATCGACTGTATCGAAGGCCTTGGAGTGATCAAGAAGAATTAAAAAGCTAATTTTTTTATCATCTAAGCCTGCTCTAATCTCTTCAGATACATCTATTAGCGCTTATTACTTAATTGGTACTTTTTTTAATTCCCCTAAGAACAATTTTATATAGCTCTCGATTGCAATCATTTCATATACGCACTTAATTTCAATCCAATAAATTGCCTCGGTAGTGCATCGGTTTGAGGTGACAGTTTATCATCTGATAGATCCAAGGTTCACACCCGCGCTCAGACGAATTTTTTTTTATATTATTGAAATAGTTTGTTTTTATGATAGTGAATGTTTTTTTATTTAAATCACGAATTTAGAATGTTATTGTTTCACACACTGAAACTTTGTTTATAAAAAAAAATTCAAGCTTGAGTAAAAATCTTCTTGACTACTTCCTAAAATGTGTCGTTGAATAAAGCTTTATATAAAAAATTGTGCAAGAAATTTAAATTTCCAAGGCTTTCGCAAGGCTCTTTCAAGAAAAGCATGAATAATTACTTTTATACAAAGCCTTTTCAAGTTGAGTATGAATAACTTCAAATATTTAGGTGAAATTGTTATCTGGGAAGTTAGTTGAATTATTATCTCAATTCAAGTCATAAATTTTCCTTAGTTGAAATAAAATTTCCTTAACGTTTTCTTTAAGTGAGCTCTTACTCAATGTGAGGTGAGGTCCTAAAAGTTAGGACTCCATTTTTCTTAAAAAGAAGCAAGTAATATTTTCAAGATTTGAGAAAATTATTCCTTAACTTCCCAGCAAACCATATCTCGGTAGAAAAATTTTAGTATAGTCTAATGATATCGTGACGATACCTTAACATATAAATACACGATATCGTCCCGATAGTATATCATCCCCAATGATATAGATATCATAATCATCATGATAGTACAATAACGATTACATTTAGATATCGTAACGATATCTACGGTAAACAAATACTAGATATCATTACGATAATGAAATAACGATAGCATTACGATATTGTAACGATATTCATAATAAATAAGTCATCACGATAGTAAAAAAATTATAGCACTGCGATATTGCAACGATATCTATATCCCAAAAATTCTTGATATAATTTCGCTGGTACCCTTATAAAGATAAAATAAATCTCAAAACCTTTTTTTATGAATAGTTTTAATTATTTTCGTTTTAAATATGTTATTATCTTACAGCTATGGCTTGGCTCTCTTTTAAAATTTACTTTATTTTTATTTCTCTAGGGTATGTCTAAAAAGCAAGTTAAAAAATTGAAAGGTGAAATTTGAAACGCATTAACCTTGTAGTATGTCATTATTAGCTATGTTTTCGATTTCTAAAAAAAATTTGTTATAAAAACTTTAGCTTTAAAATTATTTCTAGATATAGAAAAACAAAAACTATTTTATCAAAAAATATTTTCTTTAAAATTAAGTTTGTGAAAATTATTAGAAAAAATCGGTTGTGTGAATATCTGAACTTATCGCATAACATAATTATTTTTGAAAAAATATGGTATTGAGACGATATTTAAACTATGTTAAATAACAAAATTGTTATATATATATATATATACATATATATATTATATTTTCAGTATCGTTAACGATATGTCCATTTTTATCGAGAACTGCTTTTTTTCGAAAGCATTGCGATATCGTCTCGTAAAGCGTAATCCATATAAGTTATCACTTCTACGATATCATCTCGATATCGAATAGACATAGAAATTTCGATATCGCAATTACTATGTTGTCGATATCGTTAACGATATGTCAATTTTTATCGAAAACAGGAGTTTTTCAATATCATAACGATATCGTCTCGTATATCGTTATCGATAGAAATTATCATCTTTGCGATATTATCTCGATATCGAAACGATATCATTTGGACTGCTAGGTTGAGTAATAAAATTCATACTGCGGTAAGCTCATTTGATTTTAGGAAGCTTTAGCGAATCTAAGCTTAGGACAAATATTTTTTAACATGACGCCTAGTAAAATATAACTCAGATCTAGTCAATAATTGTGATTTGGGGAATTATTGTAAAATATATATTAGAAAATGTTTGCCCTATTTAAGTAATAACGCCTATTTTTAATTTTTATTTCCTAAGATCAAGAAAAGGGACTGCGCCATCAACAAATGCGAATGTAGTCACGGTCAAATGTGAGTATAGGTATGAACATTTGTCAAAAAATTACTTAATTATAAATAAAGGAACTTTAGAAAATATTTTTATATCACTTTAATTCAACAAAATCTTTCTTGCGCGTATATTGCAGCGAAAATTAACTCTTAGCTTTAATCAAATCAAATCGAACAAATGTGTAAGCTGGCCGTTTGTGAAATATTACACAGTTGGTTGTAGGAATGTGGGATGTAGTAAGTAGGAAATAAGTGCTTCAAATGAATGAAATATTTTCTACAAAGAAGTATTTACCATTCCTTCAATCGATGCTTAAATGAAGTATGAAACTCCCCTTTAAATTAAATTTAATTTGCTACATTTAATTAAGTTTATCCTTCATCTTAAGAACTTGTCCTCATTTGATTAAGGAAATATCCTCAGTTTCGGAATAGAAACTTATTTAGACATAGAAATGCGCCATCTTTAAATATAGGATATTATGATTTTGTTGTATTATTGTTGTCATATTTTCCTTGAAATAAGGAAATTTTCTTGATTTTAGTATATTTTTTTTTTTAGTGATGAAGGTCGGAGATCGTACCTTCAGCTTTTACAGAAGTCATTTGAAATAACTCCTAACCTGTCGGTATGTCTGCCTATCAAGCAGTACCCTGTGGTGACTGTCAATAGATCCAGCGTGGCTAGATCCAGTCTTTCCAGAGAGAGAGGTCTGATATCTAGAGTTGGGCAGATAAGCCTTAAGCTCAACATGTGGGGAGTTCAGCCCACCTAGACTGCGCTCTCGATGTAATATTGCAATTGATCTGCAGTTTAAGAGTTGCTTACGGGATACTCGGTGGGTTTAGCTCTGATGATGCCACCTGTGTATCATTCCTTTGTCTGCTTTTTTATTTCCTTTATGCCTTTATGCTCTGTGACCCATATTAGATTGATGCTGAAATAATTTGACATTTCACCTTATGAACCACGGCACTCTTAAGCTACCTTGGAGTTGATGGCTACTTGTTCCATTGATTTAGTCGCAGCCTGACTCTCTGAGAAGATATAAATTTCCCGATTTAAGACAACGTTATTTGAAAGCCATGATACAGCCTCCCTTATTTTCATCATTTCGGTCTGAAATGCACTACAGTGGTTGAGAAGCCTTTGAGTCAGGGATACCCCCTGCTCTTTTGAGTAGACCCTGTACTTAGCCATGTCATTATACTTTGATCCATCTGTATAGAAGTATATACACCCTCGTTTCCATGATGCGACACTGTCCCAGTATGTCCTAGGTAAAAGGGGTGGACCATAGGTTCCATTAAAAAAAAAGATGTGCTTACAGTTATTAGTTTCGATTAAAATGAAGTCGAAGCTATTGAGTGTGGATGAGTGCCCCGTTATCAGGCTTTTCCATACCCATAATTCTCTTAGTCTGGCCTACGAGCAAGCTGCTGTTTGTTTCCAGTGGTAAAAGATGAAGTAAGGTCTCTGATACATATATATGCCACTCTCTGTACCTTTTAGAGCTTTTTCTTATCTGTAGCTTTGCCTCCGGAAGGCCACCATATGGCAACTCCATATAGAAGTATAGGTCTAATGAGGCAAGAATCCCCGAAACGAAAACAGAAGGTAACCTCAAACTCCAAAAAATGAAAATCTCTCTTTCCTTTTTAAGCATGCTCTTTCTTAAGAGTTTTGTAATTGTGTTTTTGCTTCTATGGAATGCATGCAAAATCAAGAAAACCTGAATTTAGCATTAATACATATTATAAGGATAAAAATGTTCCCATTGCATATTAAATAGAAAGCAATTGTAGTAATTTAATCTTACTAATAGTTTAGTAATAATTAAAAAACATTTACCTTCAATACTATTTGATTTTATTACTATTAAATAAAATTTCATACACTTGCAAATGTTCACTTTAAAAGAAATCAAAGGAATTATGAATCGATTTACTTTGAGCATTATTCGAAAAATTTTGTCTCAACACTAATACATCACCTTCACCTCATTTCAAATGGAGAGAGTTCCACTTCAAAGCAACCCAAAGGTGTATATAAAATGCGCTGTTTTTAGGAGTGCTTTATTTTCCCGCTGGGTAATGACAACCAATACATACGCACTGAACTTCATAACGCGTGGGTGCTCTCTCTTTCAACTGCAGCTGAGTCCTAATTCTATTTCTTGTAAATTATGTTCACGATGAAATAATTTGCCTCGAAATTGGTGTCTAGCTCGATGAAAAAGCAAGGCACAGTTATTAATCAATTTACCGTTCAACGCTATCGGTTATCACGTTGACTAAATTTGGCAGCACTGTTTTGAGTGCCGATTTGGCTGCGACATGCTTAAAAAGACAGTTTGTAGTTGGCGTGTGCACGTATGTACAGCTATGCAAATAGAAATAGCACACTTTGCATACAATGCTTTTGAATTAATTTTGAATTAAACTAGTTTTAGAATTTTTAATCGAGACAGTTTAAAGGTTTATGCTCAAGAGAAAATTACCAAAAGAAAATCGTTTTTATTATTGGATATCGAATATATTTAGAAAGAGCACACTTGGATTATATCTTAAAAATTAAGTTCGTGAGCGTAGTTTTGATATTTTTAATTTACTTACAACCCACTATCGAGTTGCATCAGAATTAAAAAAAAAAAATGTGGGAAAAGGCTTCAGACCAAAGAATATAAATAAATAAAAAAGTTTTTAGGCCAAAGAATATAGATTGATTAATAAATTTCTGCTGAATGTTTAACTCTTCCTAATGACCCTGAATGGATATATGGATGTATATTTTTTAACATTCATAACGTCAAGCTGAACGTACACCGTTAATGGCTGTTTATAAATTTCGTAACACGTTGTAGGGGGAATGAGGGAAGAGGGTGGATGGCCATGCGTTACGCCACAGCAATCTTTTTGAATTCAGTTCTAAAAGTTTTACATTTTATTAAGTAAGACCATCAAACGGAGCTAAAGTAACGTTTTTTTGCTGAACTGGAGTGGAAATTCTGAAACGAACTGTGGCGGCTGTGGCGCAATGGGTAGAGAGCATGGCCAATACTCCTGAGAGCCCTGGTTCAATTCCCATCTGACACAGACAGTTTTTTTCAATTAAAATAATTTTTCTGTTCGGCCGTTACCTCTCTGCACACAATGGCAAACCTCAGAGAGTAAAAACTGCCATGAAAAGCTTCTTGAGAACTTAAGCCGTTCGGAGTCGGCATAAAACTTGTGTTGTTGTGTTCAAACATTTCACAACACGCACAACACAATTGATTATAAGAAGCTCTGTCGAAGCCCTTTCAAGGGCTGAAATAGTCATTTTCGTTTCGTTCGTTCGAAGTGGGAATTCTTATTCTAAAGCAGTCATCGAAAAAAGCTGTTATATCTTCACATTCAAAGCGAACATTAAAGTGTTAAAAAAAAACCCAAAAACTGAAAAAAATAAATGTGTTTCGTTACATCTGGAGAGAAGACTTTGTGACGATGTTTGATATAGGGTTGGGGGGTGGTCTAAAATTTGCCAAAAACATAAACCGTAATTTATGAACATCTCCCCCTTATCACTTATAGAGCCATTGTAGGTAAAAGCTTAATTGTACCATTTCATTAAATTACAAAATAAAGTTAGATAAAAAAAGAGTTTATGCTATATAAAATATTGTCAATGCATAAATGATCGATTTAACCACAAAAGTGAGCTTTCCATATAAAATATTAAAGCTCAAATTACGCTCACATTTATATTATGTGCTTTTAAATATAACATTTATCGCACACTAAATACAAAACAGTCACAACTCAAAATTTTTAAATTTCTAGATGAAATTGAGTTTTATTTTGTAAGGAACTCCATACAAAAATATGAGATAAGACCTGTTTTTTAAACTATAGAGAAAGAAGATGTGTACAAAATGTATTTGATGTGTTACAGTCCAAGTATATGATCATTACGAATAATTTTAAATTAAAAAGTAAAAATTTGTAAATTTTGAGTTGTGACTGTTTTGTATTTAGTGTGCGAAATATGTTTTTAGTCAAAAACATGCTTCTTATGGTATTATAAAGTGTATGAGAATTTCGAAAATATTGGTTTGCGAATATTGCGATTTGAGAAGTCAGTAACTTTTTGAATATAAGATATATTTTGCAGCAAAAAAGGCATTTTATTCTCAACATAGTCTCTTTTAAGAGCGACACATTAAGTCCAGTGTTTTTCTTACATTTTTATTTTCTTACCGCCAAGCCATTTTCTCAGGTAGGCGAAAAAAAGCCTACCTCAGGTGGCGTAGTGGGTAGAGTGTGTGACTCTTAAGCCAGAGAACCCAGGTTCGAATCCTCCATCCGACACAGAAAGTTTTTTCAATTGAATTAATTTTTCTGTTGGTCCGTCACCTCTCTGCAGACGTTCGGAGTCGGCGTAAAGCATGTAGGTCCAGTTCTCGATCATTTGTGTGCAAACATTTCACATCACACACAACACAATTGATCATAAGAAGCTCGGTCAAAGTCCTTTCAAGGGCTGAAATGGCCATTTCGTTTTCTTTTTTTTATATTTTCTGTCCTACAAAGAGGAGAGGAGATATAAGCAAATGACCGATTTCGGTGATCTTTGAACTTGTGTATCTTCTAGCACATACATGCTTTAATAAAGAGGTTGGCATAAAAAAAAATTAACATATAATTTTTTTGGATTTCAGAAAAAACAAAAATAAAAACTAATAAAGATGGAGCTTCGGCAGGGTAACGAAGCTAAAATATGGTTTTCATTCGATTTTGCCAAATATCATAGTGATGACTATACATCAAAGCCTATATGCAAAATTTTAAGACATTTCTTTAATTTGAACAGATTTTTAATAGATTTTACTTTTAAAATAAAGCCACTTTGTGTGGGAGGTAGGCGTGGTTTTCATCCGATTTGGCCCATTTTCGAACTTGATCTTCCTTTTTCAAAAATAAACTTATATTTTGAATTTCATCGCGATAGCTTTAATCGTGTCGACAGACGGACAGACAGACGGACACACGGAAATCGACTCAGGAGATGATGCTGATCAAAAATACTAAAGATGCAGACATTTTTTTTTACGGGTAGTTTTCAAAATATATGAAGCCCATTAAGATTTTTTGCTTCCATACATTTCGTTCCACTCTAATGTTTAACTCTTAAATAAAGTTTTAGACTAAACAAAAAATAGATCATTGATTAGATGTCCGAGATGCCACATATACGATTTATTTTAAGTGCTGTTCTTTTCAACTTAATCTCATGAACTGTTACAATTAAAATTTCTATTGAAATTTTTGGTAGTTCTTATCATAAAATGAGCTTAAGCACTTTGTATGAAAAATGTGCTATTTCTATTTTTATGGATGTATATAGACGCCTTTAGAAGCAAAAACACCAACAAACACACATAAATGAGTAAAAGTGTGCTTGTGTGTGCATAAATGCACATGTGTATGTTGTTTGTACGCAGTGGCGCGCATATTTATTATTCTTGCCCCAGGATCTGCGTCGTGTGTGGTGAGACATAATATGAATTTATTGCTGCCTGAACAGTTCTTTGAAAACGTTTGCAATAGAAAAGGAAAGCGAATCATAAAGCACAAAAAATCGAAAAATTTCAAATTGCATAAAAGCCACAGACAAAAATAGTTTCATTAAAATAGGCCATTTAACACAAATCTTAAAAAAGTTTAATAAAATTGGCATACATTTTGCAAATCTGAGACGTAGTTCTTTGATCAAGAACTAGTCACAGCATTTTGCTTAACACTAAAAATTATTATAAATGAGCCATATAAGTCGAAAACATTCAAGTTAACGGTTGAAATGTAGATACTTAAACTTAATTATATAAATAATAAAAGATTTACATAAATCATTCCTAATTATATAAATATACAGCAAAGAAGTGAAACTTCTTCTCTGTATACGCACTTTCCCTTCTAGAAAAAGAAAACATTTTAGTGTAAGATAAAAACCGAAAGGGATATAGTGGGAGGGCATCTCAAAAGAAATAGAATACAAAATTTCATAAAAAATATTCTGTTGATTCAATATTTACATAATAATTAATTTGTGCTTCAATTGGTAATACTGATATTAATAGTTTATAATAACTAAAATAAAAAAAATATGTCCGTGATTCAAAATTTTCGAGATAACGTAAAAAAATGCATCTATTGTAGTTCCGGATTTTGTTTTAGACTTGTTTGAATTGTTATTTATGTACAAAACAAATTTTTTGTAAAGAAAATTAGTTTGCTGTAAAGAATCATTTGATGCAAAATTAACGTTAAAATCTCCCTCGGGAATTATTGGGATTTTATCTTCGCCTTTAGGATTTGAAATGAAATTCTTTGTCAGTACTTCAAAATAACAGAAAATCGCAATTAAAAAAAAAAAAATCCAGCCAGCAGCCATAACATCAGATTCAAAACCAGCGATCCTCTAAAACACCCAATCACGAAGTTTCTCTTAGCCAGCGCTTATATACATTGGACGTGTTTATATACAATGCTTACAAAAAAAGTTTCACTTTTTTTACATGTTTATAAACATGTGCGTTTTTTTTTTTATTTTAACTTCCAACTAAAAGCCGACACCGAAAGCTGACCAACAAGTCCCGACCCATTGATCGTCTCATTAAATCGAAGGGAGGAGCCCTACTAGCATCTGGTGCCGAACAACTGAACAGATGGCGCGAGCTCTTCTAAAGCATATTGAACTCGCCAACAACAACACCCAACAGCGATACGGCCACAGTGCCTACAACAGCAGAGGCTAAACACCTCCCCACCTTCATTATCGGAGATTATTGCGGCTATTAAACAATAAAAAAGCAACAAGGCACCAGGCTTTGACGATATCCCTCCAAAGGTCATTAAAGCCGATGCGACGGTGTCTACTAAATTGTTTCTACCGTTGTTTTCATATGATTGGCTGCAGGGAGTCTTAATTAAACTTCCAAAGAAAGGTGACCTCTCACTATGTAACAACTACAGAGGAATTATGCTCTTGTCGATTCCATCCAAAATATTTACAAGAATATTGCTGAATCGCATCTCCGAACACCTGGATGGAACAATAACGAATCAGCAAGCCGGTTTTCGCGCTCACCGCTCCTGCATAGACCAGATCAACACCCTAAGGATCATCATCAACCAGGTCAACGAATGGCAAACGTCACTTCACCTCGCATATATTGACTACACCACAACCTTCGACAGCGTCTCGCGACATTCTATCTGGCGAGCACTCGTGAAGAGAGGCGTGCCAAGTGAACTGATAGCGCATATAAAATCCCAGTATGACGTCTTCAGATGCAGAGTGCTACATAATGGCATGTTGTCAGAACCTTTCGGCACAAACTCCGGCGTACGGCAAGGCTGCCTGCTTTCTCCGCTTTTGTTTCTAATTGTCATCGATCAGATCCTTTACGATACTGTCCACGGAAAGAACAGGGGTCTTTTCTGGAACTTTGCAGAAACTCTTGAGGATCTTGACTATGCCGATGACATATGTCTTCTCTCTGTGTAAAACTCAGACATGCAACAAAAGCTGAACAGCCTCGTTGTCAATTCCGAGAAAGCTGGTCTACACATCAACATCAACGAGACAAAATAATAAACATAACTTTTAGTTACATTTATTTTTAACATTAATATATAAAATTTATATTAATCTTAAAGACCGAGAAAGCTGGTCTACACATCAACATCAACAAGACAAAAACGATGTAAGTCAACCCCACAAACATTAACTCAGGCCTTAACATCGGCACGGAAGCAATTGAGTACGAAGAAGACTTCCAATATCTCGGCAGCATCCTATCCCCTAACAACAGCGTGTTAAAAGACATACAAGCGAGGATAAGAAAAGCTAAAGGTGCTTTCGCCCAACTGGGAAGTATTTGGAACTCGTCTCTACTCTCTATCCATACCAAGCTCCGTATTTTAAAGTCCAACGTGCTGTCAGTTCTTTTATATGGTTACGAGACTTGGCTCACGACCGAGGCGCTAAACAGCAAAATACACAGCTTCGTCAACAGTTGTCTTCGCCGCATTTTAAAAATTTGGTGGCCCAATACTATAAGCAATGAAAGCTAGCTTAGAAAATGTGACATGCTTCCGATAAGGCAAACGATCAAACTGAGGAAATGGAGCTGGATAGGCCACACTTTGCGTAAACCACCCATCGATGTATGCCGCCAAGCTCTCAACTGGAACCCGCAAGGAAACCGAAGAAGGGGACGCCCTAAACTGACATGGAGCCGATGCCTGGAAAAAGAGGTTACCGAGTCGGGATATTCATGGGGCCAACTCAAACAGCTGGCTCAAAATGGAACGAGATGGAAAGGGGTTGTTGCGGCCCTATGCACCGCCTAGGAGCTCGAGGAAACTATGATGATGACAATGAAAATCGTCACATCGCCGTCTAAGAAGTTTTACTTCAAGCATTTTTTTATCGTAAAGAAAATAGGTCGTAAAGTTCTAATATATTATTTCGCGGCTTATGATATAAGCATTGACACCTACAATAAGAAGGAAATGATAATAAAAAATTGTAGTAAAAAAAGATACAGTTGCGAAAGAATCGTAAGACGTAGAATATTTGTTTGATATAGTTGGTGATGATTTGTTGTTATTGTTAAATTTTATATTAATGTTAAAAATAAATGTAACTAAAAGTTATGTTTATTAAATGGAAATAAATATTTCGGAAAAATATAAATTCATTATTTTTCCTATAGCAAAGAACTTTTTTATTTATTAGATTTGAAAATTAAAAATTTTCATTCAGCAAGCAAATTTATTTTTGATATGGAATACATTTAATAATAAAAAAATAAATATTCGTATTTATTTTGATATTTAAAAAGTTAATGGAATATTGATAGCACAACGACCGCAGTTTCTGTAAATGTACACCTGCATAGTTGTTTTACAATTTATTGAAGCTACATACTGGCTCTGTAAACTCTGTAAACAACAAGAACGAAAGCAATTGATATGTATACTTATATGTAAATATGTAAATTTTATTTGTAAATGTTATATGTTCTGATATTTTGACACGAACTAAACCAACAACCTTAACAACAACATAAGCAGCTGCTGAAGCATTTTGTGGATGATTTTTCTCATATGAAAAGGCGAATTTCTCTAAGATTTTTCTTTTTTGTGACTTTGTTAAAAAAAAATTACAAAACTCAAAGTTAAATATTCGTTTCATTCGGCAGGTAACTAATATGTTGGCATTTATTTTATCTTTTTACTATAAGGCTATATGCTTATAGCCTATCCCAAAAAGTGATCCAAAACGTTACATGTGTTTGAAAAATTTTGAAATTTGAAAGGACCCCTATACAAACCGTACTGTAAGACGTAATTCTACGCAAAAGTATCATCTAAGGTATTGGCATCGGTGTAAAAGATTGTATGTAGTCGGTCCAACACTAGTAATGAGCTTTTGTAGAAATATAAAGTTTTCACCGCTTGTTTAATTGTGTTTTTACGTTGACGAAACGACGGTTATACTGAATCCTTCTCTTTGCGCGACCAGTCTTCTTCTTTTTCTTCTCTTACTTCTCAACTTTGGGGGTCTGGCCCTTGACCTTACCGGCATGCGCCAAAGAGCCGTGCACCTTACTACCAACCATTGGCACAGCGACGTCCAATTCAAAGGATTCCAACGAGCTGACGGACATGTCGTTGGTCAAAGCATTTCCAGCGCAATTCAGTGTAAAATCTTCGCAGGCAAGGTCATGAGATAAGGCGATTTGAGCCTTAACGGCGGCAATGGTAGAATCTCCTTGGACCTCTAGGGCCTCGACGGCTTCTAAGCCACGTAAGAACAGTTGCATGTTTGCTTGCTAGTCACTTGTGTGAAGATTTAGGAAAAAAGGAAACTTAGAAAGCTTAGTAAGCTTCGTAGCATAGAGTTAAAAAACGTGTTGGCAAAATCAAATTGTATGGGGGAAAAAAGTCAAATATTCCTAGGTTATGTTTATAATTTGATTGTCAGTATGGAGTTAACATAAGTTTCTGTAAAGGTTTTTTCTTTGAGAGTACATAGATTGATAGTTTTTTTATGCTGAAATGTTGTTACAAGTAAAATCAGATTTGGGTATGAATTCTGTGAAAAGTTACAAGCGAAAAATCACTTATTTTTCAGCAAAAAATGACCTACAGGAGAAGCAAAACTGCTCCAATTTTTAAATGAAGTAACTATGCAGAAATCGTTTCTAGGAGTTTTCTACCTTTTGAAATCCCGAACGACGGAATCTAAATTGCGATCCGGTCTAGTGATAGTTGTGATATTAACAGTAATAAATAATCAGGGTGCGAAGAACGTTTGAAATATGATTGTTCTCAATTATCGTTCTCTTCACATAAAATTGTGATTCAATATTTTTACGAACGAATGATGAACGCTCTGCTGGCGTGGTTATATTTATCACTGATAAATTTGTCAGCTTCGTATTTTTGCAAACGAATTTTTCACACAACAACAAAAAGCAGCAAACGTTCGTTTCATTCGTCCATTAAAAAGGAGCGTTTGAAGAAAAAATTCAGGAACGTTCGTTTGTACGTGGAATCGTTAGACAAAATATAAGTTTTTTGTGTTTGTGTATACGCTGAAAAAAATTAAGAGGAAACAAAACTAAATGTGAACTAATTTTGGAGTGTACCTGCTTATGAGAAAAATTCTGTTTTAATGCTTTTAATTAACTTAAATAAACTTGATGCCGACTCAAATCAAAAAGGATGGTTTGTTAGATTGGTGGTTTATGATGAGATGGTATGATAGGTTCGGAACAATGGATTATATTATGGATACGGTACGATCTGGTATAATGGCATGCAGTGGCGCATTTAGTTCTGGGGCTCCAAAAAAGTAATTACCTTCAAAATATTTTCTTTTCAATACCTGAGTACCAGGGTGTTTTGTGACGCTGAATGTCTGTTTTACAGCGCAACTTTGCTTAAACGTCAAAAAAGTATGAAAGAAGACGCTATAGCATGTCAAATATATATTTATATTTACATATATATCGATAGTTAATCGCACAAAAACTATGACCGGAAACCCTACTGTCTCTCTCGACTATAAGACATGGAAAGGAACCAATAACATCACCCCGACATATCTACACAATGTTATTTTTGTAGACGTATGTTACGTACCGTAATCCGAATAGTCATCAGTACTGTTGAGACAAGTACCTATTATGTCATTAGCCCCACCACCCCTATACTGATACTTTTGAATTCAGAATTTCAAATTACAAGAATTCGCAAAAATACAAAACAAAAGTCTATGTGGCAATCTATTTTGAATCCGCCCTCTTAAATTTTATATTTTGACATCAATTCCGAAATCTGCTACTCCTTAAAAATGCCAACCACGGAGTCTACAGAACCCTTAAAAGTCCTAATACGCTTAAGCTTTTCCAACACAAGCTCATTGATTTTTTTGGATACTTGCTTTAAATTCAATAACATAATTGGATACTTGAGAGCTTACAAGCATTTGCCGATCGTTTCAATCTTTTCAATTTTCGGACTTTTTTCAGCGTATATACACAAATACTAAAAAAAAACTTAAATTTTGTCTAACAATTCCACGTACAAACGAACGTTCCTGAATTTTTTCTTCAAACGCTCATTTTTAATGAACGATAACAAACGAACGTTTGTTGCTTTTTGTTGTTGTGTGAAAAATTCGTTTGAAAAAATACGAAGTTGACAAATTTATCAGTGATAAAAAAAAAACGACGCAAGCAGAGTGTTCTTTATTCGATTGCGAACGTTCGCTTGCTTTTGAATTTTTCGTTTGAAAAATTCACACACACAGAAAAAAATGAACGCAAAGATCGTATTTTAATCAATTGCGAACGAATTTTTCCGCACCCTGTAAATAATACAGCATAATTTTTGGGATCACGCTTACTGTGAAGAAACTATAAACGTAAAACCTTTTGTTATCGTTGTTCCAAAAACAATGAATTCGGAGAAAATATGACAAGTGTGTAAAAAAAATACGATTTCAAAATTTATTTTCATGGCTAAACTTTTTGTGAATGATTTTGAATATATGGTTAGCTTCTTTTTATTTTTCAGAGCAAATATGAGAAAATGTTGTCCGTAACTGAAGAAATCCACACGAATCCAATGCCAGTGACAACATTTTTTATCGTCTTATTATTATTATTATTATTATTATTATTATTATTATTATTATTATTATTATTATTATTATTATTATTATTATTATTATTATTATTATTATTATTATTATTATTATTATTATTATTATTATTATTATTATTATTATTATTATTATTATTATTATTATTATTATTATTATTATTATTATTATTATTATTATTATTATTATTATTATTATTATTATTATTATTATTATTATTATTATTATTATTATTATTATTATTATTATTATTATTATTATTATTATTATTATTATTATTATTATTATTATTATTATTATTATTATTATTATTATTATTATTATTATTATTATTATTATTATTATTATTATTATTATTATTATTATGATTATTATTATTATTATTATTATTATTATTATTATTATTATTATTATTATTATTATTATTATTATTATTATTATTATTATTATTATTATTATTATTATTATAATTATTATTATTATTATTATTATTATTATTATTATTATTATTATTATTATTATTATTATTATTATTATTATTATTATTATTATTTATATTATTATTATTATTATTATTATGATTATTATTATTATTATTATTATTATTATGATTATTATTATTATTATTATTATTATTTATTAAATTTCGGGGCTTTGTTAAACGGTTACAAATTTGCGATATATAAACAGAGTCAAAAATCTTGTACTTAATTTTAATCCATGCATTGGAACATGCATCTTTTATTAGAAGTAAATCTCGCCAAAAGATTAAAATGTTCCCTCTGAGAATGTATTATTCCTATTTACGCGTGGCTTTATGGATCAAATGTTAGACCAATAAATTTATAACCTGGGTTATTTATTATTATTTATTATGGGTTCGAATCTCGTAGCTATTGTTATTTTATTATTCTTCAATACGATTTTGTCCCGTGAGGGAATAAAATATATATTTAATATTTGACGTTGGCTAAATTGTAATGCAGCTTAGGTGTCGCCATATTAAGGCATAATTTCGGGTTTCACTACAATTTCGTTCAAGATTTTTAACCGTGTATAAACTCTCATAAGACGTGGAGTTTTTTGTTCGTTAAAAAAAAAACGATTTTCTAAGATTGGATACTTTTAAGAAATTTGTTAGTGCAGCAATAAACTCTTGTTTACTGTAATCACCTGCATGTTAATCGCTGCGATAACGAGGTATTAAGTTGTCAGTGTATTATTTGCACTTAACACACACACACACACACCCACGCTTACTCACCTTTAGAATTGCCTTAAAGGCTCTCATATTTAATAGACTTTCCTAGAGCTTACCGTCCATATTGCATACCATATATCTCTCAAACTTCCTCATATAACGGAAAATTTGCCCATCTATACCAGCTTGGTATGCATTCGCGCATGAACTCAAGAACTCGTAAAAATATAATAAAACTTTAATTTATTTTTATACGTTTGCTTTTACGTGGCGGGGCGCATGTATGCGTAAATTTTCTAAGAATTATTCGGCATGTTTGTGTATGGGTGAACGTGCGTAAAAGCATGTGGCTGAACGTTCAAATCGATTTGAAGATATCAAATATTTTGACATATTGACATTGAGTTTATTTTTTTTTATTTTGTGTGTGCGCGTTTTTTTTTTCTTTTTTGAGAATTTCTTCATGTGCGTGTTCTTTTTTTACATAAAAGTTTTTATGCACACAGGTCTTGTTTTTCTTCGTTGCTGCTGCCGGTGTTGGTGGCAGCTTGAAATTGATTTATTTGCATGCATATGAATACAACTAATAACAACAACAACCATAGAAAGCGAACAATTTAAAAAAAAAAAAAAAAATTCAAAAGAGCTGTAATTCGTGACTGCCGCAAGTATGCAGGCAATTTATATTATATTGACAGGAAAAAATGACAAAAGTTGCCAATTATAAGCCATGATTTACAAATCTATTAAAGACTGGCAATGATGTTGTTACCCTTCGTTGATAAGACGAACAGACATGAACGAAAACAGAAGAAGAAAAAAAAATTGATTTTGGAAATTGGTTTTATAATAGGAATAAGGCAATAAGCTGATGAAGATTGTCATTTTAAGGTTTTGGCATATCATTGAATTATTATAATAATGTTATTCCCATCAAACCCAAAAATTTCTGAGGATAGGTCTACCTTAGGTTACAATCGATTTTCAATAACATGTTTTCATTCACATGAAGCTGTTAAGTAAAATTTATGGAAGAATTCTTCCCCTAATCCACGTTGTTTTTTTTTTTTGGAAATTCCGGAAAAATATTGTGAAGTTGATCACTTGTTAGTTTGCTATTTGTGCAAGAATGCGCCAGATCGCCCTGTAGACCCTGGACGAAGTTTCTTCGATTTTGGTTGTTAGGCTGCCGCCGGAAATTGATTAAGGGGTTACATTACATTGGCAGTTTTTTGAAATCGACTTTTTATTAATAATTTTGTATTTAAGTAACTATTCTTAAGATTCTAATAAAAAATGGAAAATTCCAACGGGTTCGAAAGTTACAGCCGGATTAGTGAGAGCGCATTTTTAATTTGTGCGCTACCTACGTACGGCAGCTGGTATATACTTGTTTTACTTGCTACCTGTCTTTTGGTGGTTGTTATTTCGTACCTACTTGAAGGGTGAAGGGTGAAGCCCGAATTGCTAAACGATTGCAAAAAACTATAAGAAACAGCACAACACAAGATAACGAAGGCATAGAGTACGAAGCAGGCATGGCAGTTTGAAGATAACCTTTTTTTTCTTTGTTCACAAACTTTGAACGCGTTTATCTCGAAACCATGTTTTTCGTACTGGTTGCGGCACTAGCGGGTTCATTTTTTGACGAAATTTTTTTTTTTTGTATTTTTTTAAACTTGATTCGCTTTCGTATGACACGAGCATTTTTTTTTAAATTTTTTTCGATTTTTTATGAATTTTTAAAGTCAATATTTTTTTCGAAAAAACACACTTTCATATTTGGAACATCACCAAAAATTGAAAAAAAATTAAAAAAAAAAGCTCGTGTCATACGATAACCAATTTTGTTAAGATTTCAAAAAGTCATTTTTTTTTTCCAGATCGGACAATTTTTGCAACTCCCAGCGCTGCAACCACGAGCCCCGTTTTTTTCTCTGCCGCCAGTTTGGAGCTCTATAAAACCATGTTGTAGTGAAAAATATATATTTCTTAATTTTTTTTTTCTTGTAATTTGTTCAACTCTCTACAATAATAAAAAAAAATTTTGGAAAAATGTTTGTTTTTGACTGAGTTATGAATTTTTAAAACAAGGTCTGTTTTCTCTGCCGCGAATGTCATGTCCCGCCTTAAAACTAAAATACAACTCCTTGAACTGTTGCCGCTGCTGCAAAAAATATTGCTAATGGTTTTTTTTTTTTGCAGCAAAATAGAAAGAAAGAAAAACTGTTCGTTTCTGTTGATGTTTTTTTGACATTTTTTCAAATAATTTCAAACAGTTCGACATTTTTTATTAAAGTTGAGCTCAAAAGAGAGACAATGAGAAATCCTTATTAACCTTTAACTGTGGAGGTGGTAGTAAATTTTACCCTCTCATTACAATTACTTAATTACTCTCTAGAGCGTAGCGAAAGCGTTTTAATTCTCTTTTTATGTTCTCATATCATTATCATTACTATTCAGTTGTGTTTTGACGGTAGGTGGTAGGTATAGCATGAGCGGAGAAATGCAGTTACCTGTGTAAAAATTACCTCTCGTCAAATTTTATGTAATTTTTTCATTGAAAATATTTTAGCACCACGTCAACGTTAACGTAAGGATCTAGTATAAAAAAATTGACCACACGTCAGACTTGGCGTTAGATTGTCATAGAATTATTTTTACCACTTGTCCGTTTTATTGCTGGTAGAAAATCATTTCTTAGGGAAGATTTATATCATGGGTTATTTTATGTAAAATGTTATGTAATTTTTGATTTCGAACATGTCAAATTCAAGAAAAATATGCGATTTAGAAATAGCTCAAATTCTAGAAGACGATGACGAAGTCAGCGAAGTCGACAATGAAATTGTCGATCCGAATTTCTGCGTACATACAGATTGCGTACGCGTACATAATTTGTCAATCTTCAAGGGATTTTGATAACAGCTCAAGGGAAGACTTCTTAAAAAAGCTGGGAAGACAATTGGTTCTATCACATTTGCAAAGACGACAACATAACCCAAATCTGCCTTGGTCGCTACTAGAAGTAATTACCAGCATTTTAGGTGTTGACTATGTAGCACCGCCTCCGATGGAGTCCATCAATATTGCTACAATATAGGGCATATGCAATATAATTTGTGGGTTTCCCAACTGTGGGTTTCCCACAAATTATATTGCAAATTATATTGCATATGCCCTATATTGTAGCAAGCCAATGTGTATGGACTGTAGCAAACGAGTATGCATTAACTGTGCAAGTACAGAATTTGATGAATAAATACTTTTAAAAATGTTGATCCGTATTTTCTAAAATTAATTTTTTTTATATGATCTCTTTTATATTCTCACATTTGGCTGTGAAAAAATGTTTTTTATGTTTTGGATTAATTTTTATTTTATATTTTTTTTATATGTTTGCGATGTAATCTTTTTGTTGTATTAAAAAAAAGGCTTGTGAAATACAGTGCCAGTTTTGTTGAACTGTAAGAAAATCAAATTTAAATTTTGTATTTATTTTATTTAAAAATAAAGTAAGTTGTTGTTAAGGGGGTCTTCTCATTGAGCAACTTTTTTTTCGACTTTTTTTTTGCATTTGTTTATAGCTTGGGTAGTTGTGAATATGCCCCTAAAAGGATTTTTAGAAATTCGAAATACTTTAGCCTTTTTTGTGAAGCAAGGTCTTCGAACGAAGCGGCATAAAGTAACCACCGAATTCCGTTGAAAATGTTTATTGTTAGGTAAAAACGTGTTTGCACACATATTCATACAAACATACGAATACACATTTCTGCTTATTTTAGGGGTTGAAGCATTTTTTGAGTCCAGGTGTTCAACTGAAAGCATCATTTAGTTCAGTTTGTATCGAGTTGAGCAACAGACGCGTGCGCTTCAGTGAACGGAAAAGTAAATTTTTCATAAATTTATTGTGATTTTTGTAAAATGGATCGGAAAAGTAATAAAAAAAAAAAAAACGCCCAAGTGAGCGTCAGAATCGTGCTAAAAAACGCGGGTTTAGTGGAAATCAGCATCTTAGACCAGAGGATTCTGAATATACCAGTACATCGGCAAACTCAGAATTCCAATGAGTCCTACAATTCTGTTCTTTGGTCACTTTCGCCCAAACACATCAACTCAGGCGCACGCACCATCGAAGTGGCCAATTTCATTGCAACGTGCCTCTTCAACGACGGTTTTATACCCATACTTAAAATTATGGGTTTGATGGGTATTGCGATTGGCAAAAACGCATACGAATACGCACTATCTCGCAATGAAGACAGATTGAACCGATCAGAGACTCGAGCTGCGGCATCATCAAAAGCTGGCAGAACGGCTCGCAGAGCAGAGAGGGCAGCAGAAAGCAGTTTCTACGAAAAAGAGGAAGGTGGCCTGTATGGAGCTGGCATCGCCAACTAATATTTGTAAGTAAAAATTGTTAGCTCTTTAAAACTGCATTTAAACATTTTTGATTTTTTTTTTTCCCAAAAAATTACTCAAACTTTAAACGCGTTTATCTCGAACCTACGTTTTTCGAACTGGCGGCCATGATATCTCCAGTTCAACTGAACCGATTTTCATGAAACAAAGTGGAATCGACGCAGAATTGTCACCATTCTCGGGTGAACCTCGACCATAATTTTAAAAAATTGTTTACTATTTTTTTTTTACACTAAACTACAAAAAAAAAACCCGAAATTGAAATTTTTTTTTTAATGGCCGCCATTTTGTCAAAAAAAAATCACAAAATTAAGCTTGAGGTTCACCCGAGAATTACATCTATACTGATTATAACTCCGTTTTTTTTTTTCATTTCAGACGCTCCGGAGACCCGGAATCGTGGCCACCGTGACGACACCTTTTTTTTTCACCACCAACTTTGAAGTCTCATTACTTTTTAAACAGCCCACGTATCGAGGCAAAAAAATTTTTTTTTTTACTTTGAACCTTTTGTAATACAATAAATAAAAAAAGTTTTCAATTATTCTTTGCGTTTTCAAATAAGAATTTTTTTAAAAAGGGTCCAAAAAACGGGTTTTGAATGAGAAGACCGCCTTAAGAAGTTGTTGTTGTTAAAAAGGGGTAAAATTTGCCACCATGTCAAAGACTATGTCCAAATAATTTACCTCCATAGTTAAAAGTTAAATCTATAAACATAATCATGACAAATTCCAGTACAGACCAGTACAGGTTGTACGAGAAAACAGGCTGGAACTGGTTTATCGTAACTGATTTTAGTTTTTTTGTGCCGTTTTTGTATTTTTTTTTAGAAAACTGCGTTTTTAGCACAATTTAAGTTTAAGAAAGCAATAATAATATTCAATAATGATTTTATAACAAATATTCTCATTCTCAACAATGCCTTGTTTCGCGCACCCAACTCTTCAGTTCAAGGAAATTTACAACCTGCTGCTCCTGCTGCTGTTTGTGTGTATGTAATTGCGTTGGATAAGCGTGGCACAGAATCCATGCAGGGAAAATTTTTTTATTGACGACAAAAGATAAGCATGTAAAAAAGGAAACAAATACAAGCATTGAAAACAATAATCAATTCTTATAAAATACGAGAAAAAATTACATAAATATTTTTAAACTATTTTGAATTGTTTCATAAAAATGTGCTTAGAAACACAGTTTCCTGAAAACTTAAAAAAAAAACGACAGAAAAACCCAAAATCAGCTACGAGAAACCAGTGTCAGTCTGTTTTGTCGACTGATCGTACGACAACTCGTACAGATCGTACGACAACTCGTACTGGTCTGTCCGGATTCACTCTGCACGGCTTATTTGCTGTGAAAGTTACTGCATGTGCCTGTCTGCATCTACATTCACTCTGGCCGCAACCATACGCACATAACCATCATATCTCTTATTGCTTAGAAGCAGCAATCCTTGTAATGGGATTGAGACTAGAGCCCTGCATGAATATATTCATAAAGCGACACATCAAACAACAGGTCGTGTAGCACAGGTTAAATCTGCGCAAGAGAGTAACTACTTATTTGTTCTCTGTTACTTACTTACTTAGGTGGCCGTAACAACCCGTGTCCGGGTTTCTGCCGACATCATCAGCTCTCGCCAGGCGCCTCTGCTTTGCGCGCGCCTTCTCCAATCAGATACACTAAGTGCGGTTAGGGCTTCCTCAGCCTGGTCCATCCATTGGAGGCATGGTCTCCCTCGTCGTCGTTGACCAGCGACCCTCGCCTCGAGCACCTTTTTCGCTGGAGCCTCGTCGTCCGATGGATACGATGGATATGACGCAGCCAGCGTAGTCGCTGCACAGTTATACGCTGAACTACGTCAATATCTTCGTAGAGCTCATACAGCTCGTGGTTCATTCAAAAATGCGATAGTCATCGCCGACTCGAACAGGACCGAAGATTTTGCGAAGAAATTTTCTCTCGAACACCCCCAGAGCGGCTGCGTCAGTTTGCGAAACTACCCATGCCTCAGCGCCATAAAGCAACACAGGTAGAACGAGCGTCTTGTAGAGTGTTAGTTTTGTCGATCGAGAGAGGGCTCTGGAACTTAGTTGCTTACTGAGCCCGTAGTAGCACCTATTAGCAATTATTGTTCTTCGCTTTATCGCTAGGCTGATTTCATTGTGTGTATTAATGGCGGTGCCAAGGTATACGAACTCCTTGACAACTTCAAATTTATAGCTGACGGATGAAACGTGGGAGTGTAAACGCCACGCTCCATTGTTTGTAGACAGCATATACTTTGTTTTACCCTCATTTATCGTCAAACCCACTTTGGCGGATTCCTTTTTCGATAGCGGCGAAAGCAGCGGTAACATCTCTCTTGGTTCTGCCGACAATATCAATATCATCAGCGTACGCAAGGAGCTGGACACCTTTATAGAAAATTGTACCATTACGATGCACACCGGCCTTTCGTACGATCCCCTCCATGATGGTGTTGAAGAGATCGCAAGACAGTGGATCGCCTTGCCTGGAACCTCTTTCAATATTGAAGGTTTCGTGAGGGTCATTTCCGGAGCTGCGTGTGTTGCTCAACGTCATTCTGCAAAGTCTAATCAACTTTGCAGGTATAACGAACTCAGAAATTGTTGCGTATAGGCAATCCCTTCTCGGGCTTTCGAACGCAGCCTTAAAATCGACAAAGAGATGGTGTGTGTCAATTTGATTTTCGTGAGTTTTCTCCAGAATTTGTTCTCTGTTCTCTTTCCATACACTCTTGCACTGAACTGAGCTTGCGAGCTACGCGTTATTTAAATTGTTTTCTCTGAGTACTTAAAAAACTACAGGTATGTGAACTGAATAAATGCTTACATGTTCGTTTGTATAAGGTGATAACAAGCTTTTTTGTTATTCTTTAATGCAAAGTCATTTTCATTTTGGACGCACGTAAATGAATTTATTAAAGAAAAAATTATAAAAAGAAAAATGAATGATATTAATAAAAATGTTCGCAAAATATTCAGGGTATATAAAAGGCATTGTGTTCTTTTTTACTGCTTTATTCGTTACCTGCTGGTGAAGTAAAGCAACGTGTTGTTAGTCTCATCGTGCATAAAACAAAAAGTGTGTAAGAGCAAGTATGGTAACAGTACAAAAACAGTACAAAAACAGTACAAACTTTTTTATTGTATAGCAGTGCCTTCCACCCTGTGCTCTTAATAGTACAATTTATTCAATTGAATTCATTTTTCTGCTCGGCGTTCACCTCTCTGTAGTCAATGGCAAACCTCGGAGATTAAAAACTGCCATGGAAAGCTTCTTCAGAATATAAGCCGTTCGAAGTCGGCGAAAAATGTAAAACAACGAAATGGCCAATTCAGCCCTTGAAAGGTCTTTGGCCGAGCTTCTTCTAATCAGTTGTGTTGTTCGTCTTGCGAAATGTTTGAACACAAATGATCAAGAACTGAACCAACAAGCTTTATGCCGACTCCGAACTACTTATGTTTTCAAGAAGTTTTACCATGCATGGCAGTTCTTACTTTCTGAGGTTTGCCATTGTCTGCATAGAGGTAACGACCGAAGAAAAAATTAATTCAATCGGAAAAAACATTCTGTGTCAGATGGGTTTCGATCCTGGGTTCTTTCGTATACCAGATACGAACCTTAACTAGTATGCTACGGCTGCTACCAAGGAAAACAGTATTAAAAAAAATAAGAAATAAACTAACTTTACATATAAATATTGATATTTTTTATTTCCTTTTTTAAAAAAAAATGTTGAATCCCAGAATCTGAAAGAGCAATCAATTTTTCAGAAAATAAGAATTTTTTAAATATTTTCAGTTTCAGATTTAAATATTTAAATCGTTTAAACATTAAATGGTTAACCATCATGTGGCACGTCTTATCTTCATTTTATTGATCTTAAATTTTAGACATCGCTTTTGTTCACCATATGTAAATTCCTAACCTACTGTCCAGTTCAATAGATACCTAAACAATTTTTTCATACATAAAGGATCTAATCTAATATACATATGCACAATGGGAATTTTTTGAAAAACATCAAATCTACATCTAACTTAAGTGAAACCATACACGGAACTAGCTGGAGAACTTAGAATGATGTATCAAGTTGAGCGGGTCCATATACCGCCTATAATTTCAGAAATTGCAAGCGTAAACATTCGTGCTAAATACTTAATAAATACAGGTAAAACATAGGACTCTACTGCAACTAAATATTGCAACAGTTCTCGATAACTATAAATTTCATCATTCTAAATATTTGCGTGATGTAAATGTGGGAGTGAAATCGAAACAATTCACCAGAAATATCGGGGTGAACATCCGTAATTCAACTTAAGTACACAAGAAGGCACAGTAATGTAGCAAAGATCATTCCCAAATATCTCCATGATGATTAGAAAATACCAACTAATAAAGCACCATAGTAAATACAAAGCCCTTAACCCATAGTAGATATTGAAAATGTAAGGATCTATTATAATCGAGCCATCAACATGGATCATACTAGATGCCATAACCTTCCAGACATGGCCATTCTTACCAAAAGAGAGTGTAGGGCCATCCTAATTGCTGTACAGTACACACAAAGGCATTGTTCCAAACACTTTTCACAAAACCTCAATACCCTTAGCTTGAAACAAATCATCACAGATGGTCTGCAGAAACTACTCCTGCCTTATGTATTTGCAGAGTTTCAAGAATTCTTATAAACTTTAGATGCTTGCCAGTACGTATAGCGCAACCTGCAGTATTCACAGCTTGTAATTTTATTTGTAGTTAAATGTCAACGTTTGTCACTATATTTCAAGGATTTCCATTGTTAAAACCATGGCGTACAATTAACGAGGTTGGTCACAAATAATATGGTTTTTTGTATTAATTGTGTTGTTTCGTTTTTTTCTTTTGTTACAGTTTTTTTTTCAATATAATTAATTATGATGCACACATGAATACATTCAATGCGGCCTAGTTGGATGTCATTATCAATAGATATCATTGTTTATTGTACTATATTGTATTGATTGTATTTATTATCATTGTTGTTTTTGTTGTTTGCTGGTGCTGACTATGTTGCTGATGTTGGCACAAAAAAGTTCTTGTAATTATTTCTGGATTAAAAGTTTAAAAAACTACGCTAAAAACGGGTGTGAATATGAATGTGAATAAAACCATCTGCTTATTTTACGAATTTAATAAATATGTGTGTGTGTGTGCGTGCATTTGTATGAGTTATAAAAGGGATACTCATTTTATAAGCTTGAAGCATCGCTCATAATAGAGAAATACCCAGAAACGAAAATGAAATTGGTCAAAAAATGATTTGTTCACCTGCAATTTTTGTAGTCACCACTTTCTTTTACAAAAGTTCATGAAAAGGATTTTAAAAGGTTTAAATGGTTACACGCTGTAGCTATTGTTTTATTACTTTTAATTCTAATGAAAAAATACAAAAAAATATAACCCCGAAATCCTAAGGATTTGCTTTTAAAAATATTAAGCCTAGCAAAGTTGCTCCGAAAATATAGCGTTTAATTTTAATCTCTGTGGTTTCTGTTTTGATTCTCGTAAATTTTGTTTTTTTTTAAGTTTTTGATATTGTTTGAAAAAAAATTATTTTTTATAAATTAATAAAAAAAATTAATTAATTTCGAGAAACCACTCTAGTAAAATTATGTAATGTATTTCTTTTTCGAAACGGATTTTTCGCTTGTCTGAAATGTTTTAACTCAAGTTGGAGTCAGTATTAAAAAAAAATGTATAACTATGTTTTGTATACATACTATAACAGCTGCATAGCTGTACTATGCTAGTGTTTTCTTAACTTGGCTATAAGTAAAGTTGTAAAAAGCACAAAATTAAATTCATTAGCCATTGCGGTTTTGCGTGTAGCGACGGGTGTGTGAATATATTTATTTATGAAAAAAAACAAAAAGAAAGTTAAAAACTTTCTACCTAATTCCCCACTTGCACCGAAGTAATAACCATAACCATAACCATAACCATAATCATAACCATAACCATAACCATAACCATAATCATAACCATAACCATAACCATAACCATAACCATAACCATAACCATAACCATAACCATAACCATAACCATAACCATAACCATAACCATAACCATAACCATAACCATAACCATAACCATAACCATAACCATAACCATAACCATAACCATAACCATAACCATAACCATAACCATAACCATAACCATAACCATAACCATAACCATAACCATAACCATAACCATAACCATAACCATAACCATAACCATAACCATAACCATAACCATAACCATAACCATAACCATAACCATAACCATAACCATAACCATAACCATAACCATAACCATAACCATAACCATAACCATAACCATAACCATAACCATAACCATAACCATAACTATAACCATAACCATAACCATAACCATAACTATAACCATAGCCATAACCATAACCATAACCATAACCATAACCATAACCATAACCATAACCATAACCATAACCATAACCATAAACATAACCATAACCATAACCATAACCATAACCATAACCATAACCATAACCATAACCATAACCATAACCATAACCATAACCATAACCATAACCATAACCATAACCATAACCATAACCATAACCATAACCATAACCATAACCATAACCATAACCATAACCATAACCATAACCATAACCATAACCATAACCATAACCATAACCATAACCATAACCATAACCATAACCATAACCATAACCATAACCATAACCATAACCATAACCATAACCATAACCATAACCATAACCATAACCATAACCATAACCATAACCATAACCATAACCATAACCATAACCATAACCATAACCATAACCATAACCATAACCATAACCATAACCATAACCATAACCATAACCATAACCATAACCATAACCATAACCATAACCATAACCATAACCATAACCATAACCATAACCATAACCATAACCATAACCATAACCATAACCATAACCATAACCATAACCATAACCATAACCATAACCATAACCATAACCATAACCATAACCATAACCATAACCATAACCATAACCATAACCATAACCATAACCATAACCATAACCATAACCATAACCATAACCATAACCATAACCATAACCATAACCATAACCATAACCATAACCATAACCATAACCATAACCATAACCATAACCATAACCATAACCATAACCATAACCATAACCATAACCATAACCATAACCATAACCATAACCATAACCATAACCATAACCATAACCATAACCATAACCATAACCATAACCATAACCATAACCATAACCATAACCATACCCATAACCATACCCATAACCAGAACCAGAACCATAAAAATATAATTAATATTATTGCACTTACGCTTCTGTCGCCTAAAAAAGACAGATCGAAATTATTGTTGATGTTATTGTTATTCGAAACTGTAAGTTGGATGTGGCAAGCCTAGTTTTTTTGTGTTTTCTGGTGTTGTTGTGTTTTTGTGCTTTCTTTAGTTTAATTCGTTTGAGTTTGGTCTTCATACCGTTTTCCACTACAATGGTGACGACAGCGTAGATCAGTTTTGATTTGGGTCAGTTTTGATAAATAAATATGTCTTAATTTCAGACTTTTGAACCTTGATTTTCTCGAAAGTTAATAAAAAGCTAAATTTTTTTTTTACAACTTGAAAGATCCTTAAATTTTCTTTCAAAATATGCAAATATTTTTTATTTTTTTATTTGGAATTTGTTCTACAGCTGCCCAAAGTTCAACCCAACACCAACAGTAAAAAGCATAGTTAAACACCCTGCAGCTCTTGTTCGCAGAAATAAAATACGAATATCTGAAAATCTACCAAAAGAAGACTAATAAATTCTAATCTATATTGGTATATATAAGACAAAGTGGAAAATGGCGTTTGTTTCCCTTTGCTGCCCGTTATTGGTTGATTTTTTTTTTTAAATGTAGATAATTATTATGCAAAGGTGATAGGCTAAAAGAAAATAGGCTTGCCACCTAAATTTTTATATTTTTACTAATTCGATGGACAAACACTGGGTAAAAATGGGTCACTGAATCCGAATCCGTTGTCAGAATTTCAAAAATTCTTCATTTCTCACACGAAATAAATTAAGGGGGAACTAAAAAAAAAAAAATGTCATTTCCAATATCTATAGACCCAACCGATTGGCTACTTTTTTCACCTCTTAGTAACACCTATAGAAAAAGAATTTCACTACAAAGAACCCATCTCAGATGCATTTAACAATATATCAACTGCGGCAATACTTACGTGCAATAGATGTCACAAAATTTAAAATTTTTAAATTACGATGTAAAAACATATTCAAAAAAATAAAACTATTTTATTTGAAAATTTACATTTTATCAGGATGTTCACAAATTGCTATACCATTTTAAAAGTGTCTTTTACAAGACGCTTTCTGCTACCGCAAGGACGAACTAGAAATGGCTTTACATTTTTTTGTTTTATATTCCTCATGTTATGCACAATAATACACAAAATAAAGTTTTCCAAGCATTATAATAGATTAAAAAAAAAAACCGAAGCAAGTGTGTTTTTTTTTTCAATTCTTAAAACGACTGCCCCTCTTAAAGCATTCGTAATGTTATGGCATAAGATTCCATAAAAAGTCATTCCTCTATACTAGCTTCACTATTTAAAAAAAAAAATTGCAAAAATAAGTCACTGAAACCGAGCGGATTAATTTAAATGTATAATATTAAATCTCTACCTCACACACAACAACACACACACATGTTGTACGCTCTGATATGTGAACATTAAATCATGTTAAATACGCTAAAAGGCATTTATGCTCATTCTTAGTGCATATCCTGGCATATCCTTGTGTTTATGTTGCTACTTATGCATGCTCACATACATGTGTAGCAAAACAGTTGCAGTGTATTTAAATATACTAGCGCATGTGTGTAAGTGTTTGTTGGCTTGTGTTTTGTTAATATTCAAATGAGGCGCCTTTTTGATTCACTTTTATTATTATTATTTTTTATTCACGGAACTTTTCGTTGTTGTTGTTGTTGTTTTAGAATTGAGTCAGCGTACTGTGTTATATGTTTTGGCAGCCACATTAATGTTGGCTGCACTGTCTAGAGCAGAGGTTGTGAAATGGTTGGCCGCGGCCCCCTGGGAAGACCCAGGCTAGTTCCAAGGGAGTCACAGATATGTACAAAACTATTCCAGCGAAAATTTAAATGTAAATATTTTTACATATTTTCCTTTCCTATATTTTGTGCCCTGTTTTATTTTCACTATACAAATTTCGCCAAACTAGAAAAGAGAAACGTATAGAATATAAGTTCTTAATTAAACTATATTTCTTTTTTTAGAATTAGCAAAAACAAATAATGTTTAAGGCTTTGTGAATTGAGACTTCAGAAAATAAGTTCTCAATTCGGGATTCATAATAAAATAAAGACCCATGGAATAAAGCTTTAAGGCGATAGAACAAAAATTCAAAATGAAGTAATAAAAGCTTCAGAGTTCTTATGTCATGCGACATGAAACCAAACATAAAAGAAGATTGGGTTTTATTTTGAAAATTTTAGTAATTATTTCAATATGAATCAAATTCCTATATTCAAAAATTAAATAAATGAAATATCATGCCAGTTATTCGTAATACTGCTTTAACCCTCTAACCAGCAAGCTGTCTCTAATCAGCAACCTGAGACTGAGTATTTTTTAATAAATAAATTATCACGTTTAATTGAAGTTATCCAATATGTAAAAATAAAAACACGAAATGGCAATGGAGGAACATTAGCAATAGTATAAATTAGTATAAAAGTATAAATGCCTTAACGGAAGAGTCCCGAGAGATCGGAATAAACCAAAACTGGGAGTTCTCAGATTTACCTTCCACAAAACTCGTATTGCATGCTTTTGCTTGAAAAGTAAAGGATCATCTATTTTATTAAAGTAAACGCCACCCCAACATCATAAGCCATACTATATTTGAATTATTCAGACTATTATACACCAATTTCAAGACGGACAGCTGGCAGTATAGACTCACAACTGTGTTAAGGTATTGTCCTAAGTACTGTATATGGCTCTTCCAGGTAAGTTTATTATCGAAAATAATACTTAAGTACTTTAAATTGTGCACACATTCAATTCTAAAACAATTCACACTACAGCTTATATTTTCATTAAAATTTTTAAAGTTTTGGCAAGTATAATTTAAAAAATATCGCAAGCAGTTCGGCGAATGATAAAATAACGGAAGATCATAAAAAATTGAAGATTTGTTACTGAATGAACTTTATTTTGTTGCTGATCAACAATTTATGTTCTTTAAACTACCTCTTTTAGTAGCACCTCCTCCATATCCAAGTCATTATCAACATCAAAAAATACTTCCAGAACATTTTTATTAGAATAGGATAAAGCTGTATCGTCAGCGAAAGCTGTAATTTTTCCATTTAAAAGGTTGAATGAATAATGAGCTATTATATACCACGAAAAGAATGGGGCCTAAAACCAAACCCTGTGGAACACACAGGTTGATATAATTTTCAGAACTATATTAGTTCATAATTTTTACGATTTGCATGCGATTTTTTAAATCAGACTTGAACCAATTATGTATAAGACCTCTAATGTCTATATTGTATTATTTGTTTAACAATAACGAGTGATCAACCATATCAAATGCCCTCATGATGTCAATGAATAAGGAAGCAGGGCCTTCAGATTTATTTAAGCTGTTATATATTTCACCAGTTAGTTTGGGTGAAAGTAGTAGTTCACCAGTTAAATTGGGCGATAGTTATTTAATAACGTTGTGTCACTCTTTTTATGAAGTGGCATAACAACCGCAGTTTTCAGAGCTTCGGCAAAAACTCCTAGTTGAGCACTAAGATTGAAAATATAGCATACAACATTAGAAATATGAAAAGAAATATTTTTCAGTTCTAGACTGAAGATCTTGTCAAAAAAAAAAAAAAACAGAAGTAGATGATTTTAGTGAAGATATTATTTTGTGGATTTCAAAAGCAGTAAATGGTTCAAAGAAAAAACTGACTAACTGACTATTCTTTTGGCATACTATGTTATCAAAAACGAATGGAAAGTTATTATTTGTTAATTCTTGATAAGAACTTTCATTAGAAAAAAAAAAAAATTATTGAATAAATTTGCAACTTTCAATGGATCAGATACTGTTGCGTTATTGTTAGTTAATTCGATATCGACTGAAGAAACATTTTTATTAAGAATTCCGTTCACAATATGCCATTCTTTTTTGGAGTTGCCTGCATTTTCAACCAAACGATTTTGATAGTAGCTATTTCTGCAAAATTTAATTTCAGTCTTAAGCTCCATACACAATCTATAATAATACCTTTTCAGCCTAAAGTTGTTCGGATGCCTCTTAATACGTTTACAGATAAGTTTTTTCTTTAAAATTTTATTCCATAACGTATTGGTCATCCAAGGCTTAACACAAATTAAGTTTATCTCCTTTCTTAAAATTTGGGTGCAGATTGAAAGCAATTTGGAACAGATTGAAAGCAAGAGAAGGATCTTGTGCGGTAAAAACATCATCCAAAACAGAAAATTTAACCGTGCTCTTAACCCTTTGACGACCGCTCCTGAACCGCTGGGGAATTCGCAAATCTAATGCTGGATTCGTGTTCAGCGACCTCATATTACCAAACAAAAGTATCACGAAAAAAATGTATTCGACCTGCAAAGGTGTCAAAAATCGTGGGACCTATATGTCCCAATGGTCGTCAACGGTAAAAATGTATGCCACTTTTCTCAGGTTGAAAGTACAAGAACACTTTCCATTGCGCATTTATTACGATGAATAAGGTTACATAAACAGCGAACCTGCTATTTTTATATGTACACACAACAATCGAAACTGTTATGTAAAAAATAACAGTTTGCAAAATAACAGAACATCCCATCTCTATTAAGCACTGCTGATAATAAGCAACCGTTGACTAGCGCTGCTCGAAAAACTACGCTTACACTCGCGCAAATTGCATGCGAGAAGCCACCCACACCTGAGCTAGTAACTTTTAAGTGGAAAAGACCGATGAACGATTACACGCTACCAACGTTCACCGATCCAGATTTTGATTACGGAAAAGTCTTGTTGCCAGAAACGGCTCCCGATAGCGATGTGCCAAGTATTTACCAAGTGTTCAGTGAAGTTTCCGACTTGGATACAATGCTCAAATTGGTCAAGAAGCAGTCGCAAATATACGCTGAGCAAAAAGGCATTGTGTTCTCGATTTCTTTAGCTGAATTGACGGCTTATTTGGGTATTATTTTGTGCATGACAATTCACCGTCTTCCACAAACTCGGCTTTACTGGTCAACGTTGCCCATTTACTCAGTGCCACTTGTTTCGAATGCAATGAGCCGAAAGAGATTCGAAGAAATTCGTTATTGTTTACATTTCGTGAACAATGTTGAACAGCCATGCGGAGATGATCCATCGTACGATCGAGCCTATAAAATTCGGCCAATAATCGTTCATATGAACAAAGCATTCGCGGATGCGATGTCCGAGACCAAGTGCCAATGGTCAAATTCAAAGGACGTAACATTATGAAGCAGTATATGAAGGATAAGCCGATTTCATGGACCGATTTCAAATTGTGGTGCCGATGCGACTCGACTCGGTCGAGTTCTCGGTTACCTACACAAGTTTGACATTTATACAGGTAAGAAAGCGCAAAAAGAAATCGGCATTGGTGAATTCATTGTTCTGGATATGGCGGATGGTCTCGATGGCATGGTTATTGAACTCTACTTCGATAATTTTTTCAATAATCCGACATTGCTTTACAAGCTAAAAGAGAGAGACATAAGAGCCTGCGGCACTCTCCGGTCCAATCGTAAGGAAATGCCTAAATTTGATGCAGACAAGAACTTCAAACGAGGCGACTACCAGTGCAAGGTGGCCAATGGAGTGGCTGTGATCAAGTGGATGGATAAACATGCCGTATTTTTGGGGTCTAATTTTCTAACTCCACTTAAATCGATCAAGGTAAAACGACGCCAAGCTGGCTCCGCTGTAAAAATTGATGTGAAATGTTCAAGTGCGATCAAGCATTACAACAAAGGAATGGGTGGAGTGGATCTTATGGATCAGAAGAAGGTTGGTCCATGGTCATTCTTCCCCGAATATGAAACGGTTTTTATTATTTATTTTATTCTTTATTTTATTTCAGTCCTACTACGAACACGATCGCAAGTCAAAGACAAAGTTCTACCTACGTCTTTTCTATGATCTATTTGACTTAAGCGTGCATAATGCGTTCGTTGTATACAACAAATTCACTTCGTCAAATAATGACCCATTTTCCATATCTGCATTGGAGTTATGCTATTTGATGCTATTTGTGCCTTTTGCAAAAAACCATTTTGCTTCACCAATGATCTAATGACTTGCATTGCAAAAAAATGACTTGCATTGTATCGATTAAAAATGTAAGCAATATTTTTTTTTTCTAAATAAATCAACTCTCCATCAAAATTATAATATGTCATTGATTTGTACCGTTGACGACCATTGGGACATATAGGTCCCGTCAGATTGGGTGGTCGCGTGGGTGACCAAATAAATAAAAAATAATATAAATGATACCTCGTATAGTAAAATCGATTGCATACTTTTTCCAGCAAAAATTCGAAGTTAAAAGGGTCACCAGTGTCCCATTGGTCGTCAAAGGGTTAAAGCATTAAAATCAGTTTTATTGAATTCAATAGTTTCAGGCTGACTTACAATAAGCACAATTTATTCAATAAATTTGAGGCCTGGCTCTGTTGTGAACGTGAAAAGTAGAAGACGCATGGTTCCAGCCGTTTGGACAAAAACGGAAATTCAACAGGCCATTGCAGCAATTGATCTAGGAACTATGCCAGAATGTCAGGAAAAATTTCAATAACCTCCATATCCCTTCTTCATTATTCGGTATATTTATAATTTTTTTTTTTATTTTATTAAAAAATAAATATCAGTGATTTTTGGGACACACTTTATATTGTTTTTCCCCATATCTAATAAAGAGCTGCACAAAATATTCTATTTGCGACACTTCACTACTGTACTGTACTTCAGTGCACTGCATTTCACTGTAGCGTTGACATCGCATACACTATTTCTATGTTACAGCTCTGTACCGAAACAAGCACTTCATCAGTTGAAATGCTTTTTGCTACAGTAACAGACAATGCTTATGTTATGATGCAGAGCAGAATATCAAAACATAAAGCGACACTACAGTAAAGTAACAGTAAATCATAGCAACAATAGCGAGTGCTTGCTTCAGTGTTGATCAGCTAGTAGCAATCTGGGTAAAATCTGTAAGTAAAAGAAATATTTTTAACGAAATAATCTTAATTTATAATCTAATTTAAATAATATAATTTAAATATAAGTTAAATTGTAAACTTTGTCTATTTGTAATAATTTTGTTTGTGTAAAAATGTTTTAAGATTTTTTTGGTAGGAATCCATGAATGAAACGTAATAAAAACAAAACTTTTACCGAAGGAACGCATTTTGCTTTGACAAAAAAAAAAAAGAAACAAACCATTCGTGTTACCTGTAAGTACTTCAGTGACAGTGCAGTAGGTTCTACTTCGGTTTTGTTCTACTTCAGTTTTGTTCTACTGTTCTATTGCTTGAATGTTCTACTGTCTCTTCATGCAGAGTTTGTTTGTATATCAAAACCTTTCTTCACTGAAGTGTTTGTTTTGAGATAAGAGAGTAGGTGAGCGGAAGTAGTGAAAGTGAAAAAAGAAGTGAAAGCAGAGCTGATGTCTTGCAAGTCATTTGCACAGTGCTTGTGCAGCTCTTTAAAATCTAACCCTCTAGCACTCAGAGTGGAAACAATGATAAAAAATAGAGAAGAGTTTTAGTTTTCCATTTTATTTATTAATATCGGTCATATCTTTTTAATATTTTTCAGTCTTATTTCCTGGGCCTTATTGCATATAGCCAATTTTTATTACGAAAGTCATCATTGGATAAAAATTTCCCTTTCAAAATTATTTTTCCCCGAATCATTCCCACTAAAAGTGTTCTTCAAACATAAAATCACATGCCAAAAGTTACTTATTTAGATTGTTGCATTTTATAATAAAAACTGTTTTTATAAAATGTTCAAATACTTTTTTGTTTTAATGAGAATATGTGCAAAAATATTTTGAAATTAAAGGGCCTCTAACTCTATTAAGTGCTTTAAGGGAGCCCGCAGTGAAAACAGTTTGACGACCACTGATCTAGAGCACATGTCTCCGCCATGCAATCGTGTGCATTTTGTTTATGTTGTAATTGTTTTTGCTGCCTTCACATTTACATTTAATTTAATATTTTTTAAATAATCTTTAAATTCTTAAATTTAGCCAATCTCCTCTATTAAGCTCATTTTACAACATTTTCCTAAGATTTTCTGTACATATAAATAAATTTGAGAGTTTCAACTTTATTGAATTTCAGACAACTGCTTAAGTTTCATTATATACGCCTTGAAATGAACTCAAATTTATATCGAATATGCACGGAAAAATTCACTCATACAAAGTGTTTCTTAAATAAATAGCTTACATAAAAATATGCTGTGCTCAAAATATTTGAAAAAACATTCCACTCTTTTGTCTGTGGATGCTTTGTTCAGCCTTTAAAGATATTTGTTCTTCGATAATTCAATTGGATCGTATTTGGAAGAAAAGCAATTTATTTTTTTTTTTATTTATTTGAAATATCTTTGCAATGCTCGAATGAGTAAAATTCTTGTTGAATATTCTGTTTTATGCACGCATCTTCGATACAAATACAGTTTCGGTCAGAGAATTGGCACACTATTGAATAATCTTTAATAAGTTAAGTTAGATTCATATTTTGCAAAATAAAAAAGGATTATTTTTTAAAAATTAAATATGCAACTTAAATCCTTAGGTTCGGGAAAACAATAGCATTCAACCATTTACATCTGTTTCAGGTTCATTTTTAGTTGATCACAGAACTTAGCACACTTGTTTAGATCACTTAAAACGAAGAGAAATGTTAAAAAAACTGCCTGTATGTTATTTTTTACATTACTACCATTTATAACTATCTTGTAGAGATAGATAGAAACATGGGTAATGTTTTTTGTTGCTGGTTGACATTTCAAACAAAAATTCTTACCAAATTGGTCGTATGATATTATATCCATAGCCTTGTTCTCTAGATGCAACTTATAAATTGTCTTCTTATAAGTGTTTTTAAAACATTTTTAGCAGATTGTTCATATATTTCTGTCTTTCTTATGCATGCAGACTTATAAGAGCCCACAAAGAACTTTCTAACAATGATTCTATAAGCTTGGTCATTGGCGTGAGCCCCCATTCTAACGGGAGACAAGGGTTTCATCTCATACAACTTTTGGAATAAAATAAGAGGATTAGAACACACGAAAAATATTGTGAAATCCGTCCACAACCACATCTACCTGCCATATACAGTGAAACCCGCTTAAGTACCTCCCCCTTTAAGTACCTAACCCGCTTTAGTACCTAAAATTCTCGAGCATTTTTCACGAAAATTGATGAATGTTTACCCTCTTAGGTACCCAACCCGCTTAAGTATCTTAAAATGCTAACATTTTTGCCACGCGCATCTTTTATTTGAAATTTGCATGCAAGTCAGAAAGAACGATTCAAAATATTTTGAAATCCATCCCCAACCTACCCCCATATAACACTAATATTTAAAACGCTTTATAAAATAAAAAATTTTTTTATTTTTTGTATTGTAGTTATATTAAAAAAAAACTCCCTAAAAAATGAAACTATGAAACATAATGCGGCTTTATAATTAACTCTGTGTCAACCTTTCGACCACGAGGACGCGAATTCAATATCTGGCGAATATAAATTTTTTGTTTTTACTTTTATTGTTATTTTTATATATAATGAAATATATTTTCTTATAATTGCATGAAATTTAAGAATTTCCTTTATAAAAAAAAATATTTAGAAAGAATAAAAGAAAAGAATTACATATTCTTTATTTTTATTTATCTTGACTAAGATCAATTAATCTTGACTAAGATCACGCCAATATAGAAATTTTTAACGATATTGTTATATAACGAAAATCGAACATATATTATAATATAAGACAATTTAAAAGTGCATTGGCTTACGCTTGATTTTGATTTAATTTCTCCAAATCGCAAACTCTGAGTATGTTTATTCCCTCCTTCAATAGTATCAAAACTTATGAGTAAAATCTAATGTAAATATGTTAATTTTTTTGGCTTTTAAATTTTTTTTTTTGTTGTTATGATGACTTCAGTGTGTATGGAATTTAAGTGTGGTTTTCAACCGATTTGGCTTATTTTTGAATTTTGTCTGTATATTTTAGATATAAGCTTGTATATCGAATTTCAAAACGATAGTTTCAAAATAATTGCATATATATGATCAGAATTGAACACATGGACAGATAGAATGACAGACGGGCATACCTGCTACGCCTCTATATTGTCCTTACAAACGGATTGACAAATATATATATATTACTCTATACGCAGTATGAGTTGGGGTATAAATATGCATTCACTCTTTTGTTCGTTAAATGCAGGTCCGCGGTTATTCGCAGCAAATGTTATTTTTAAATGTTTTTGTTTAGCCTAAATTTTAAGATTTTTATCTAGAAACCGGAGCTAAGAGTGGGTTATTTATTTCTGGTCCACCAAAATAAAACGATAAAAAAAAAAAATAATATAAAAAACAAATAACATAAAAAAAAATTATTTATCATTAAAAAATGTGGTCTGATGTATCTAGAAAATTGTATTTAAATAGAATTTAGTGAATACAAGCTATTAGGACAAAGCAGTATCTACCACAAAACGGCTTAAAACTATGGCTTGTTTTGAGAGGAAAAAACTTTATTCACTGCTGGTCCACAAAAATTGAGAAGAGTTTTCTCAGATTTTTTTTTGAAAATATAGAATTGAAGCATTTCCAAACTTAAATAAAAAAAAAAAGGAACAAAAACTACAACATAAAAAAAAAAATTTAATTCCACATTTAAACTACTGTGCGGTATGCCTATCGATAAAATAATGCCATGTTATAATACCTATTATAATGGGAAGATTTTTCCTCGCCTTAAGTATAAATTTTCTTGTTCGTTTTTCATGAAGGAAACTTACACCCAAAATAAAAAAATGTTGTAACATTAAAGAAAACTGTTCTCCTACTTAAAAAATCTTTTATTTTTGACTCCATCAAGATAACTTATTAATGTAAGAATATAGGTGTTGTTAAATGCAAAATTGTTGAGAATTCAATAAGAATGTTGTTAATATGAAAAGACAATCTTGTCATCTTTAATATGTGTCCTATCATCTTTAATATGTCATATCTTTCAAATTACAAGATCATCAGGTAAAATGTAAATTGTTGAATTGAGAAATCAACAAGAATGTTGTAAATATGAAAAGATAACTTTGTCAGCTTTAAAATGTCGTATCTTTAAAATAACAAAATCATCAGGTTAAATGAAAATTGTTGATGTTAATATGAAGATAGCACCACTTCACATTTGAAAAAATCAATGTTGAAGTAAAAATTCTTGTTTTATATTTATACTTACCCATGGTGACTGAGAAGACACTTGGAGTTAATAAAGCAAAGTTTTGGTTTCGATTTAAAAACAGTTTTCTTTATAATAAAGAAGTTATATATTTATATCAAACTGATTTCTTCAAAAAATTTTGTGTAATTAATGGCCTTATTTTGCAAAACGCGTGCTATAACCTCATTGGGGGGTTTTTGTCTAATTTCATAAGAAAATTTCAGTGAGATAAAGAGTTTTTTTTACTTCATATGAGCACGGAAATGTGTGGGAAAAACACCAACTGAGGTGATTGCGTGCGTTTTACAAAATAAAGCCATTAATGGGGCCAGTTATAAGGCAAGTAATAATTAAAAGCAAGTAAATTGGTTTTATTTAGTGACTTAAGTAACAATTATGTTTGTTGAGGAATAACTACTTTTTCTTTAATAACACTGCGACAGCCAAAATGTATCGGAGAAACCGCTGCTTGTTTTAAGAAGAGGAAAACTTCCAGAACACGGCTTTATACTCCGTCCTTATATACGCAAGTCATGCATTTCTTTTGCCCCAATGCGTTTTTGAGTTAATATTACCACAGCTTACATATTTTGCTTGCAATTTATTGAATTAACTGAATTATACTCACGATTTTGCACATTGCAAACTTTTCATAAAACAAATAATGTCGTTAATATCCCTGTAGGAAAATCACTACTTTAAAAGTAGTTGAAAAAGTAGTTTTTTGTCAACCACAACTAGTTGAAATTCTGACTTTTTTCCATAGAACGAACTAACATATTTTGTATAGTGATGTCCGCTAAATAAGTCAATTGACTTTCGCCTGCATATATTTTCAACTACTTGTTAAATTAGTTATATTTTAATTATTTTTTTAATTACTTTAAAATAACCAATTGAAAACTATTACTGATGGCCTAAAGATAATAATATTTGATGAAGTAACATGGTTAAATATATATAAACTTGTAATCTAATAAAAATTTGCAATTAAGATATGTCAAAATCAGAGTAGTTGCCGCCTTAATATAATTCAAAGTAGTTTATCACTCACTTGTTTTTCAGTATCATAATATTTCAATTACTTCATATAGAATGCAATAAAAACTATTTAGAATTGAAGTGGATGCCGCCTTAATATAATTCAAAGTAGTTCATATACTAGTTTATTTTAAATTAGTTTCTTAATTAGTTGTTTTTAAAAACAAGTTTGTTTGTTCCTATAGGGATTTGACTTCGTTCTTAAACGTCTTTATGCAAAGCATCAGTGTGTTTTTTGATAATATCCCTGTAGGAAAATCAACTAATTTAAAAGTAGTTGGTAAAGCAGTTTTTTGTCAACCACAACTAGTTGAAATTCTGACTTTTTCCCATAGAACGAACTGACATATTTTGTATGGTGATGTCCGCTAAATAGGTCAATTGGCTTTCGATTGCATACATTTTTAACTACTTGTTAAATTAGTTAAATTTAAATTAGTTTTTAACTACTTTAAAATAGCCAATTGAACACTATTACTGATGGCCTAAAGTTAATATTTAATTAAATAACATGGTTAAATATATATAAATTTGTAATCTAATAAAAATTAGCAATTAAAACATGTCAAAATCAGAGTAGTTGCCGCCTTAATATAATTCAAAGTAGTTTATCAATCACTTGTTTTTAAGTAGTATTTCAATTATTTCATATATAATGCAAATAAAACTATTTACAATTGAAGTGGATGCCGCCTTAATATAATTCAAAGTAGTTCATATACTGGTTTATGTTAAACTAGTCTTTTAACTAGTTGTTTTTAAAAATAAGTTAGTTTGTTCCTATAGGGATTTTAATTTATCACTCACACAATTATTTCACAAGCACAAACACCTCGTTGCTTCAACAGTTTCAAACACACTGCAGTTGTGAGTGAAAAAATCGGCACAATAAGGAGAAAGAGCATGCACTGTCGAATAAATAAAACCCGTTCTTATTAAAGACAGTGTTGTAAATAGTAAAACAAAACATAAATATTTCTTGACAAAAGAGAGAAAAATGACAATAAAAACAGGAGTAATGCAATGACTGACAGCAATGTTTTTAATTGAAAGATGCTCTATTTTTTATTACAAAATAAGTATGCAATGCATTTAACGAGAAGCATTTCTTTGTAATAACAAACATGTTGTAACTCGGAGAAATGGCAAATCTTTATATTAAAGACATTTTTTTTTTTGTATTAACAAAAGTCAGGTAATATTAACGAAAATTTTTACAAGACATTTAACAATGCTACTCTTTTAAATAATACAACCAAGTTTTTTCGGGTGTATATATGATTTCTTGTGAAAAATTAAGATGCGTTTTACGAGAGAATTACGAAATAACGGTTAAGGGCATTGATTTAAAAGTTTTTGTATATTTTTAAAAATTATTTAATTTAAAAACTATAATATTTTTTTTGTGACGTCTTCGTAATAATTAAATTCCTGAAGCACCAAGGAAAATAGGTCCCTTTTGGCGGGCCGGATTCTCGAATTTGGAAAATCTGAAAAAAATCCTGTTAAAGAACACTCTTAGACCAAGAATTGACATCGACTTTTTTGATTTATAAAAAATGGTGTTACGCGGTCAAAATTTAGAAAAATTTTACGATTTTGTAGACGCTCAAAAATAAGAAACTTGATGTCAATCGCTGAAAAATATGTTTTTTAAGGTCCGCAAAAAATTCAAGTTAATGGGCCAACTAGTTTTTGGATAATCTTGCCCGTCGATTTTTATCTTGGTGCCTCAGAGATTTTATAATTACGTCGAAATTAAGTCACAAATAAAAAAATTCATTTTGTTTTAAATAAAATTTTTCTTTAAGAACATACAAAAATTTTTAAATCAATATCCTTTACCATTATTTCGTAACCCTCTCATAGAAGACACCTAAATTTTTCAGGAAAAATGGAAACAAGTCCCCTTTAAAAAAGGCCTATATTGCAAAGACGGGGGTTGTTGCACTTAGAGTTACCCAAGTTTATTTTATGTCAGGTAACAGTGCTTTCTCGGTACCTTCCCTAGCGAGCTCATCCGCTCTACAGATCCCAAGAATGTTCTTTAACTAAGGTTTCCTTGTACTTAAATCAAATTTTTCAAATTGTTTTTGTTTAAAAAAAAAAAATATTGTTTTTTTTTGCAAGATGTATAACTAACTGAACTTTTTAAATTTTATTCAATAGTGTGCTAATTCTCTGATCACTACTGTTTATTTATTCAGGCATTTTGCTTTAATCTTGCATTATATCCCTTATAATCAGATTTTTCGCATATCGACCAAGAATATGTCAGTCATTCATTTCATCAGTCAGATCGACTGTCAGGCTACTCAATCATTTGGTATTGAACAGCATCCTTGCATTGAAATACGTATAGTAAGAAGACGTCATCAGTTGGCATTGGATGGAATGCAACAAGCCCAGAATGTCGGCTGCCAATTGCAACTGCTACTACTTCAAAGCATTGATTGCAGCACCATTCCAGTCAAGCGGTAAATTACAATGAATCAGTTGTGAACTGCTAAAAATATTGCTTGAAAAATATATGGTTTCAATGATATTATGCTGCGTTGGTGGCCAGGTGGTGCTGAATTTGAAAAGTTTTCGTAACTAAAAAATCTTATTTGAAATTAAAATTATCTGTATTTTTAATGTATCTGTATATTCGGATGACTGCAACGCCAATCATAGCTCCAAGTTCTTCAAAGTTACCAAAATTGTAATAGTTGTTATTAATGAAAAAATTTATCAAAGCTAAGAGCGAGCTTATTAAGAGAATTCAAGGAAGGACGGATTAAAAACATTTTTTTCAATGTTAGATAATTTTTCATATAAATATGTCTTTTATAAATTAAAAAAAAAAGACAACAAAATGTTAAAAAACTAATTACCTTGATAAAAATAAAAAGGGTTTTGTTTAACTAATGTTAATAGTATTTACTGCTTTAAACAGAGTTAAAAATCATTTAAAGCTGCATTACCTGATTGGATTTTGGGTAACATAACTAGTTGCTTTAATTTATTAAAATTTTTCACTGAGTCAAATGAAATTTTTTTCATTGTAGTATTTTTTTATTTATAATACCTACTTTAAAAATTAATTTTGTATAATGTTTCTGTTAAAATAAGTACTTTGCTACAAAAAATTTTACAATTCTTTGAAGCACATTTTAAAGAATTGTGTGCTGCTGAAAGGCTCGTTACGGCCTTTGCCAAAAGTTTAAGTACCCAGTAGAACAATTTGTACCCTATCTACGAAGCAAAAAACTATTTTTTTTTTTTGAGACAAAATGTATTATTTTTTTGTTAATTAAAGAGTAAGAAGATGAGTGAACAATTTTTTTACCTAAGGTGTAAGATCTTAAAAAAACGCAGCTTGTTTCAAAAATTTTTTTAGATACAAGGACTTATTATTTTTTTTTCGAATTAAAAAATAAACAAAAAGTAATTTAAAAAAATTATTTTTTTTTTTTTTTTTGAAAAGAGTTTTTATATAGACGGCGCTGAAAATTACATTAAGAAAATCATCCAAAACGGTTCGATGGCTATCGCCTTTCCCAAGTATCTGAAACAAAAAAATCAAATGTAATTTTAAAGTACAGACCACAAATTTGGCATCCCTCCTACGCACGACCCCCGACTCTTTTTAAAAAATTATTGCGAAAGTTAAAGTAAAAAATTAAAAAAGAGGTAGACTTTCGCGCGCTTTTTTGTCAATAAAAAATAAACAAAAAATAGTAGGTACTTGAATTTTGGGGGGAACCAATAGATTTGGAGTTATCTATCGAACCGTTTAAAAAAAAACAGTATTGAGGAAATCGCGTTTAAAGCTTTTGTTTTTCAAAATTTTGCATATATTTTTAAAATTATCGGCTTATAAACTTACTACTATTTAATCCGCAATGTCAGGTATCGTTTTAAAAATATGTGTGTATATTCTAGAAACTATGAAGAACATGTTTAGCAAACAAAAAATAAATTTCTTATTTGAAAAATTTGCACGTATATTATGGTGGTAATCACTACGAATAGCTTTACATTAAAAAGAAAAAATTTGTAAATTTTGAGTTGTGCCTGTTTTGTAGATAGAGTGTGAATTGTTGAGGCCACTGATCAGTAATACTGACAGAATTGATTCTAAGCAACCACTCTACACATCATATAATTACTCAATTCTCATCGATTCTGCAAATGCTAAAATAGTCCCGAAATTAAAGTTAAAAACTTCTAATGAAATTGTTTCATAAAAAAACTTATATACGCTCTTCGAGAAGCGAGAGTGCATGCAATATATTGAATTTTGTTTCATATTATATAAAAAAGTAACTAAGAATAATATTGAGTTGGTAAGGCTTCCCTTACCTCCATTAGAAGGACTTTTGTAATTGCTTTTGATTTTTTTATTTTTCTACTGGGTAATGTAAGAAATTAATTTATATCCTTTTAACCACGAATAAAATGTTTGTGAGTGTGTATGGGTGTGTATGTGTGTGTGTGAGCGCTTTATTAACATTTGTTAAAGTAGCAAAAACTTTCATACAAAAGCAAGAAGAAGAGTAATAAAGCCAAATCAAAATATTAACATATATATTGCTGTGGTAATTATTTAAAAGTTTCGCAACTCGTAGGAGCGTATAATTAAACAACCACACACAAACACACACACACACACACATCCGCATAGAGTTTGTTTGATGCAAATGTGGTTGGTTGCTTTGCTCTACAAGCACCCATGTGTACACGGAGAAAACTGTTTTCTAAATTTGTATGGAGATTAAGCAAAACTTGAGCATGATTCTCAGCTACTTTAAAGTTTTGCTTATTTTTTGCAAAAGTCAATCAAACTATGCTATTTCAGTTTATAATAACTTACTGGATCTTTATTAATAACAAAACGAATGTTGAACGTCGTTCGTAGGCTTAATTTATATATAAATTTACTGCTTAATTTTGTATATCGAAAACGTTAACCAACGGCATGTAAAACACGAGAAGCAATACTTTTTTACATACAAAACTCTATTGCATCTCGTGTTTTGCTTGTCGTTGATTTGCGTTTTCGATATAAAGGGTGGTTAAGTTTTTAGGGCCGATATTGAATGTCAACCACACCTTAACGTCAAGTTTTTTTCTGCATTTCATTTGACATTTCTCGATTTCAGACTAACTCAATTTGAACCATGGAAAGATACACAATCGAGCAACGCGTTAAAGTTATTCAGGCTTTTTATGAAAATAGGCGTTCAAATCAAAATGCATATCGTGCACTTCGTGATTTGTTCGGTCACTTTAATCGTCCAAATGTGCGTACAATCGGAAAAATCGTGCAAAAATTTGAGCAAACCGGGTCTGTAGGAGATGTGAAAACACCAGTGCATGCTCGTACAGCTCGTACTGCAGAAAATATTGCTGCTGTTGGCGATAGTGTGGCTGAAGAGCCGTCAGGTAGTTACTGTGAAAGGTGGTCGCTATCGTGAGATAATAACACAACTTTTTGTAGCCCGAATTGGAGGACATGAATGTAGACGATATGTGGTTTCAACAGCACGGTGCCACTTGCCACACAGCTAACGAAACAATGGCTCTTTGGCGCGACAAATTCAATGGCCGTGCTATCTCACGTGGTGGCGGTGTCAATTGGCCGCCAAGATCATGTGATTTGACACCGTTGGACTTCTTTCTTTGGGGTTATTTGAAAGAAAAGGTATACGTCGATAAGCCAGCAACAATTCAAGAGCTATAGGATGAGATAATTCGGCACATTAACGGCAAAGAACCTCACTTATGCCTCAGTGTCATCGAAAATTTGGACCATCGGATGGGGGTGTACCGCCGAGGTCGTGGCGGCGATTTGGCCGATATTTTGTTCCATTCGTAATTGAACCATACCAATATTATCATAATAAAAAAAAATGACAATAACGTCCTAAATAATTTGTGTTCATTTAAAATCAACATCGGCCCTTAAAATTTAATCACCCTTTACAAAATGAGGCGGATCTTTTGCATTAAAGTAAAATCAATTTTACGAGCCTTACTTTTTTTCGTCCATTTTCGTCAACTGCATTGTTCAGGAACTCGGGAAATACAATTTATGTAAAAATAAATTCCTTTTTGGTTCATAATAGCAGCCCCTGATAATAGCAGTAGAACCATGAGCTCTAAAAAATTTGTAATAGAACTTAACTAATAGAGTTTACAGAATTGAATCAAATTTCACAACAGATTATTACAAACTTTTGTCAAACTAAGATATCTTCCAAGAATAGGTATAAGTTAACTTATGTGACATGGTTTTTCTCGAAGGCTGAGGTAAAACTCAGCCGCCCCAGGATCCTGTGAAAGATTCACTAACTTTCACAAATTATTTTGAAATAAAAACACGAGGGTTTTCCAATAATTCAAATACTTCTTTTATTGAACAATTTACTAACTTAGTATCTGAAATAAGCAGCCTCAGATAGGAGTTGGCGTGGGTATTGGTGGGTTACGGTCTCAGTCTTTTGGTATTCGGTTGGTAATCGCTTCAGTAGCCAGTGAGTGTCTTGGTTATGTTGGTAAGCACTTCGGTAATCAGTAGTTGCCTCGGTAATCGGTTGGTCAACTCTCTGGCGCTGGCTAGTGTCTCAGTAAGTATTTGAGCACTCGGTAACCGCTTGGTAATCGCTTCAGTAGCCAGTGAGTGTCTTGGTTATGTTGGTAAGCACTTCGGTAATCAGTAGTTGCCTCGGTAATCGGTTGGTAGCACTGCGGTAGTCGGTAATCGCTTTAGAAACTGGTAATCGCTTTGGTAATTAGTAAGTGCCACGGTAATCGATTGGTAAGCACTTCGGTATTAGGTAATTGCCTACCGAGGTTGGTAAGCACTTAGGTAATCAGTAGCTACCTCGGAATTCGGTTGGTGAGCGCTCCGGTAATCGGTAAGCAGTTGCTAAGGCTAGAAAGGAACGCTCCGATAAAATCTTGTAATTAAATTAAATAAGCCACAGCAGAAAGCGTTTCAGCGTCTGCCGGCGTCGCAGCCCCGAAGAAGACCTTATGGTCGGTCGAGGCAGTGACACGGTAAATAAATAAATAAAGTGACACGGTAGCGAGTGCCTGCGTCGCTGCCCCGAGGAAGACCTACCGGTCGGCAGAGGCAGTGACGCGGTCGGAAAATACACAAAGAAGAAGAGAAAAGTGACGCGGTAGCGAGTGCCTGTGTCGCTGCCCCGAGGAAAACCTAGGTTGATCGAGGCAGTGACGAGGCAAATAGGTAGAAGAAAATAACACAAGTCAACGCAAGAAAACTATTATACCCTACTAAATATAAATAAGCCAAAAACCGTCTAGCACTGCTCTGAGAAAGACCTCGCGGTCGATCAGGACAGCGGCGCGGTGAACAGTTCACCGATGCCTCGAAGAAGACTTTGCGGTCGGTCGAGGCAACGGCCACTACTCGGCTTCGAGGAAGACCTTGCGGTCGATCGAGGCAGATAATTTGAGCTTACCTAGAAAGGAACGCTGCTTTCACCGATTTTGTAGTCTCTATTTACGTGACTCGTAAAGAAAACCCTTTGCGAACTTTATTCCTGTGCGTATGCAAATAGTGCTTGCTGGCTATGGGCACATTGATTTTGTTGTTGCCCTTATGCAGAGTCTATTTCGGTACTTTTGTTTGTTTGTCATTTATTTTATGTATGCCGTGTTGTTGGTAGCCTCCTGGTTTGGCTAGTTGCTGTGGTTGTTGTTATTTTGTGTATGTTCTGTTGTGTGTAGCCTATCTGTGGCTGATTGTATAACTTAAATGATAATTCTATGACATGATTTATTCTTTGAATAATCCATTAATATTACATTATAAATGATAATATTATTTTATCAAACAGATATAATATAACTATAATATTCTTATTATAATTCTATGATATGATTTATTATAGAGAATTTTATAGTAATATTACATTATTAATAATAATATTATTTTATCAAGTAGATATAATGTGTGTTATTAGTGTGAAATATAAATATTGTTAAATATTATTTTGTAACGCCATGCTTATCTCTTTTATTTATCTCTTCTTTTATTTTTAGAATTTATTTTTTCTACTTTCAATGGATTGTATCTTATTTTAGTCACTTGCAGTTATGATAAAACTTATATGACGTTTTCATGTAACTCTGGTGGAAAAAACCTTTTATAATTTTAGGTACTTAGAAGTGCTAGAGTTAACGTATGCGATATGAAATCTGGACAACTTTTTGAACTTTGTAAAAACATCAATAACTGAAATGATGCATATTTATCGATAACTATATGAGAGACCAATGTGATATTAACAAGCAGTTAAAATTTTATGCTGATAACTTCTTAGGTGTATTCAAAATGTCGAAAAAAGAAAAGCAATGTCGTGAGAGAATTTGTAATTTGAAGAAAGAATCAATCGCCGAACCATTTGCAACATCTTGGCAACGTATGCTTTCAGAAAGACCACATGGAAAAAAGCTGACTCTGGTACAACATTGACATAAAATGATTTTGCGACAAGGTCTAAGCTAAGGCGAATAACTGATGGAATAACTGATGACAAAATCGTACAGAGAGTTGGAGAAAAAATTTTAATGTAATAGCAAAGCAGTGAAGAAGTATCTTCGATCAAAATTTTTTCTAAATGATTTTTTTTATTAAAAATTTTAAGTAATTATGTTAAAATGTTTTTACTATAAAAAACCGAAAAAGGTTTAAAAATAATGATTTTTTCCCAGCCCCTAAAGACTTAGTTGAAAAATTCTGAAAAATTTTTCAATAGACCATTTAGAAAGTACGACATAGAAACTTAATTTAAAAAAAAAAAATATGATCAAATTCCATGTATAGAAACGGATATATAAAAGAAAGTATGATGGATCATTTCGCTGGTCGGATAAACGAGCAGTGGTAGAAAATGGGTTAACCATCGTGATAATAAGCTTTTTTAGAAAACATCTTCTAAATTTGCCTAAATTTTAACTGCTTAAACCTCCCTTAATCGCACCGTGATTGAGCTAATATTTGCTTTAAGGCAAAACTTTTGCTTGACTCAAGCAAAATAATTCTTTCCGTGTAGATGCATGCAAATTATTTTTACGCATTGAAAGGAGTAATAATAATTTCGCCAACCTTAAATATAAAAGTTTTCTTTTCGTGTTTGATTTGAAAACTTGCGCATTAGTTGATTAAAATAGTTTTGCTCACTTAGTTTGATGATTGCAATCAAGTTGATGAAGTGTTTTTTTATATTTATTTTTCCACCTGGTCACTCTAAAGTGGTACGAAGTAAAGCACACATAGTTTTAGGCTTGACTTTAATTCAAAGTGTTATATGTATGGTTTTTAATTGATTGCTGTGTCAATTTTTATTTGTTGCTAAAATCACAAATAATGTTGTAGTTAAATCTGTGTCTAGACTTTTTTCCTGAGCTAGGCAATAAATCACCGCCACCAATTAATTGTTATTTAAATAAGTTTTTTTTTTCAAACATTTTGGTACATTTTACAACTCTTAAGCTGGAATCAAAACATTTTTTAATAAATGCGAATAAATCTTTCTTTGAAAGCTTTGTAAAGTTCAAAGAAATTAAGATTGCTTGCGACAGAGTTGCCAGCAGTTGCCAGAGAACAAAGACAGCAAATAAAATAAACAACGTTAAGCACTTAAATAAATACTTCAGGGTAGTCAAGTGTTTGCTTTTGTTTTTTTGTCAAATCGTGGACACTTCAAGCTTTTGTTGTTGTTGTTGTTGTTTGAGCCTTTGTTTACATTTATTTGCACAAAATGTATTGTTGGCCTTTTTTTTCCTTTATTTCACTTCAGCTAACTTAAGACCGCCACTTGCCATAATTTCATGTTGTTATTGTTGTTTGTTGTTGTTGTTGCTATTGTTGTCTTGTTACAAAATCTTTTGTTACGCTTTGGTTTTTTTTTCGGACTCGTATACAACAAAAGGTAGTTGACCCATTCTACCGGTCGCTCGGTTGATCGCTTGGTCTCCACCTTTTATGGGTCTTTTTCATTGCTGTTGCTTGTCGGTCTCGCCCATCTGTAAAAGGTGCGAAAGTGTGCTCAGCTTATGTGTTGGTATTAAATTTTTGCTTTTTATTATCATAATTTTAATAAATACCAAATTAAATTACTTTGCTGGCCATTAAATTGTAAAGTGTTTGCTTTGGTTACGGTTTTGCTCCACTTTGTTGCACTAATTTTTATTTTTTTCCCCCCCCCCCCTTCCATGTTTACTGTTTATATTTTTATCGTTTTTTAAGTTTTTTTTTTTTAAACATTACCTAACCCAAGTTGTGTATTTTTCGTGTTTTTATTTTCCTTAACTATTTGGTTAAATTTAATTATTGTATTAACAGTGTTTAAATTAGTCTTAAACAGTTTTTGTTGCTTGCAGGTACCATTTTTTGTTTTATTTGGTTCATCACCTTTTTACTGCCATTTATGCAATAATTAAAATGTTGTTGTTTGTTGTTGTTTTTTTAAGCTATTTGCTTTACCACAAAATTGATTTTAATGATTTACACGAATTTTAGTTGCATTGGTTTTAAAAACTGGTTTGCTGCTCAAAATGAAGATGAAAAACTTAAAATTTGCTTACTCCATTTTGCTATTATGACATAATTAAATATTGCGTTGGTATTGTGGTGTAAAATTTAGGTTTTCGATGATAACGTCGGGCCGCGCCGTTATGCTGTAAGTCTTCAAAAATGCCAAAACAAAAATATCTTCTTCCATCTCTTCTTCTCCTTCAAAAATTTATATTATTATCATATACAATGTGATATATCTGGTATATTTTGTAGCAATCAAGTTTTACATGTTTTACATAATTATCCATCAAACACCTTAAACTTGAAATCTTACTTTTAGGAATTTCAAAAATTTTAAGAAATTAAACATGAAATGTGATCTTAGGAATTTTAAAAATTTTTGGCTAATCAACGTCGAGTGACGCTCCCAACAAAAACAAATGTTAACGAAAGTCTTGGATTGCAGTGTTTGCTTAAATTTGATAAAGAAAATGATCAAGCAGTACTTTTCTCAAAAACTGATTCAAAAGCAGCTACGAGGTAGAATTTTCCTTTTTATTTACATGAATCTGCTCATCTTTCCAGGAATATCAGATATTAAAAATCATAACCAAAACCTTGACATCATCTTATTTATTTACATACATATATCATTGAAGCTACTTCAAACAATTTTAATTTTCATAAATTTTTTTCATATCCTTTAAGTTTTTATACATGACTATGAAGCCTAAAGTGGCTTGGAAATAGATTGTTTTTATTTATTTATTTAAATATATTACTACATACTTCAATATTTTGCGTTTTTGTTAAGGATTTCATCTGCTTCAATGATTTTAATAATGTGTAATGCCTTTATTCATATCATAACGAAGTGGAAATCATATTTAACTTGTTTAAAATAAAAATTTCATTAATGTTGCGTTATGTACTTATTATTAACTTAATATATGTTTATGAGTTTCTCAAGTTCATGAATTGATCAAATTAACCCTTATTGCCCAATATTTATATATTTAATTTAATATTTTGGCGAAATTTGTGTTACCATATACGATACCATATAAATTCCTAAATTCAAGATGGCGGATTTTATTTGTTTTATGTTTTAAATATACATAAAAAAAGTGTTATTGGGAGATACTGATGCCAAAATTGTTACTTGGGTGGTTTTTGGGTTGGGTGATCAACTACGAAGTCCGCATTTGATAATTTTTAAATGTTGTTATTGAACATATTTTGAATTTAGGTCGACTAATGCAGCAATGAGTGGGAAAATGTCATGAATGGGACAATGAAAAAATATGTACTTCTTATACTGGCATCATTAACATTGCCACTGTCATCGAATAGTCGTGGTGTAATCTCACTTTTGAGTAGCTTTCAGAAGAATAAAACGTGTTTATTGTTATTGTGCTAAAAATAATTGCCGATTTGGTTTAAATCTAGTTTAATGAAACTAGTTGAATTTCAAAAAATTCTTTGGGCTTTGGGGGGGGGAGGAGAAAGGGAGTGGTTTTTTTAGCAATACCATTGTAATCTAAGTGAAAAATCCTGGTACCAAGCAACAAGTAGTTTCATTAAACTAGATTTGTTCCAACAGGAGTGCTCTCGAGGGGCTTTGGTGTTGAAGCAATCACAAAAATGAACGAATAAAAATAAAATAAAACTTACAAAATAAAACGATTATAAATAGCAAAGCATTATATATGTTAGTTGTAATATTTGAAGTTATTTTAAACCGACTTCATATAGGAGGAGGTTCTCAAGTTCGTCGGTTTCTCTGTTTTTTTTTTATTTTTTTTTTAAATGTATGTACATCGATAACTCCTAAACCATATGCCTGATTGCCAAAATTTTTGGTGAACAGATAGATATCATAAGCATGGAGGTGCCCATCTAAAAAAGTGGGCGGTACTCTAGAACGGGGCGAGGCAATATTAGAAAAACAATGTATCTCGAATAATATTAATACTAGGGTACTACAATTTAGTATAGGGGTAGGTATTATTAATACGTATTACGATCAAGAAGTGGGCATTATTCGATAAATGGGCGTGGCAATATTAGAAAAAGAGTGTAGCTCGAATAATATTGATACTAGGGCACTGAAATTTATTGTAGTACAGGAATGGGCAGAATTATTAAAAATTACGGCCGATAAAGTAGGAATTATTCGACAAATGGGCGTGGCAATACTAGATAAACACTATCTCAGTTAATATTGACGCTGGGGTACTGAAATGAAGTACAGGGTAGGCACAATTATTACATATAACGCTCAAGAAAGTGGGCGCTTATTAAACAAAGGGGCGTGGCAATATTAGAAAACCACTATATCTCGAATAATATTGTATTGTCTACTGCATAACTAAATGTAATGTCATTATTTATCATTATTTTCAACTAAGTATAATTTTTTTAGTAGAGCCAACGTTTTTATTTTTAAAGATATGTTTATGTTTTTGGTGTCATTGAAAAGAAAATTGAACAAGTTACAAAATAGATCTAAAAAAAATTTCATTTATTACTCAAAATTCTAAAAAAATTTGCACTTAAAATTTAAATTTGGTAGTTTCAAATTTGATAGATCAAAGCTCGATAACGGTTGAGTTGGTGGGTTTGTTGATATACCGTTAGAAAGGTGATTTCATTGCCTTTAAAATGAGCTAGGAAAATAAGTTCTACCTGTGTTAGTTTTTTTGCTAGAAACAATAACGTGAATCAAAGTCGTGATATATTAATCAACCGTGTAGCTCCTAAGAGTGTGAAAATAGACCCTCTAGCCCCCCCTCCCCACCACCCATACGATTTCTTGGTCAGCTCGACATAACCTTTCAGCTTCGTAATTAGTTGCACTCAATTGCTGGACAACCTGTATATATTTTTTTTTTTATTTGCTCTATTGGTCTTATTCTATTGGATTTGTGTCTCTATCACATGTTTTTTCTGAGCTATGGGCTTCCAGAAATTAGCTTGGGCAATTTATTTCTTTAAAAAGAGTTTATTTAACATTGAATTTCAAATAAATTTTCTTATATAATACTTTTATTCCCCATAACTTTACTAAAAATTGATTTTTCTTTTTGTTGTTTCTAAGTAATAAGCAATCAAAATTTTTTTGGTGTGAATTTGCACTAGTGTGTCACTTAAGGTAAATCAGGTGGGGTGTGTTATTCAATGTTTACTATTGTCTTTGAAAAGTTCGCCTTAATTGTACAAAGGAAAAAGAAGTCAGCTGCTTATATTGGTTAGTTTTTGAGTTAAAGTAATAATTAAAATCATAATTTTTATCACAATCATTGAAACGTTACTAAATTATTCAAACATAGCGATAAACAATGCATTTTTGGTTTCCTTGAACTTGTACGAACACAAGAAAAACTATACAAGCCACTTGGTAAATCTAATCACGTGTTTTCTGTTTATTCGTAAAGCGAATAATTTTTGTCTGTCTGGACAACAGTCAAACATAAACACTGGTCAGGTGCATTTTTCGAGCATTATGTGCCAAATTAAAAAAAAAAAAATATTCAGAATTTCTTGAATGAAGTTCCAGTTTTGAAAAAAGTTTGAATTTCTTAAAAATCGAGCTTATTAATAACTATAAATTTTTATATCTTGTGAACTATTTGAATTTCCTTAGTTTTTATTGTAGTAATTACATTGAAAGTTGTTTTGTTGCGACATTTGGCATCACTGGTGACAGACACTTTGCCAGCAAAGAGATGACGTTTTCTGGACTTAAACAAGTGAAACTGAACGATATTGTTGTTATAGATTTTGTTTTTATCGTTGTTGTTGTTGCTGTTGTCGCGTTGTTATTGCTGCGACCAAATAATAGAAAATAGTCCATAAAAAATATCACAAATAACAATTACAAATATAAATAGCCGTGAAAGTTGTAAAAATAAAATGTTGCCAACAATATGTTAACCTCAAAGTTTAAGACAACTATTGGCAAAAGCTCAAGTCAATAAGGAAAAGCTTGTGTGTAAGACAAGAAAATAGATGAAAAGGAAAAGTTTGACAGTGAAATTGATGAAGATAAAAGCTGGTATAAGTTTTTAAACATTTTCGGTTTGGATTGACGAAAATCCATTCAAGTAAAATTTTTCACAGTTAATAAACTCAACGTTATATTGAACTTATTGAACTTATTGAACTTATTGAACTTATTGAATAGCCGACTATCGGTGGGTAATTTTACCATATTAAATAACTAATATTATCAAGGTGGGTTAATAATAATGACTATTTTCTGATTTTTACTATCGTCAAACCTTGGAGATAACAAAAATAATTTTGTGTAAATATTTACAAATCATTACCGTTTCCTGAATTTTTCTCTTCTGAACCCTGAGTGCCCATTCGGTTACCCTTTCCACACAAAGCGGAACAACTTTTGTCTTTAAAAATAAATTTATTTTAAATTCTTTAAAAATGTTTGTATTTTTAACCGACTTCAAAAAGGAGGAGGTTCTCAAGTTCGTCGGTTTCTCTGTTTTTTTTTTTTTTTTTTTTTTTTTTAAATGTATGTACATCGATAACTCCTAAACCACATGCCTCATTGCCATAATTTTTGGGGAAAAGATAGATATCATAAGCATGGAGGTGCCCGTACAAAAGTGGGCGGCATGCGAGAACTGGGCGTGGCAATAATAGATCTCGCAATACTAGACACTACTGTATCTCGAATAATATTGACACTAGGGTACTGCAATTTAATGTAGGGGTAGGTACAATTATTACAAGTTGCGGGCAAGAAAATGGGCGTAATTCGACAAATGGGCGTGGCAATATTAGAAAAAGAGTATATCTCGAATAATATTGATACTATGGTACTGGAATTTAGTATAAATGTAGGCATTACTATTACAAATTATGGCCAATAAAGTGGGCGTTATTTGACAAATAGGCGTGGCAATATTATAAAAACACTGTATCTCGAATAATATGGGCACTAGGGTACTGAAATTAAGTGTAGTGGTAGGCACAATTATTACAAATTGCCGTCAACAAAATGGGCGTTATTTAACAAATGGGCGTGGCAATATTAGAAAAAGAGTATATATCGATTAATATTGATACTATGGTACTGCAATTTCGTATAGGGGTAGGCATAATTAGTAAAAAGGACGGTGAAGAAAGCGGGCGGATTTTGACTACTGGGCGTGGCAATATTAGAAAAACAGTGTATCTCGAATAATATTGACACTAGGGCTCTGAAATTTATTGTAGTAAAGGGGTAGGCAGAATTATTAAAAATTATGGTCAATAAAGTAGGCGTTATTCGATAAATGGGCGTGGCAATACTAGATAAACACTATCGCAGTTAATATTGACGCTGGGGTACTGAAATAAAGTACAGGGGTAGGCACAACTATTGGAAATAACGCTCCAGAAAGTGGGCGCTTATTTAACAAAGGGGTGTGGCAATCTTTGAAAAACACTATGTCTCGAATAATATTGACACTAGGTTAATAAAACTCGTTACAAGAATGGGTATAATAATTTCAAAACATGTGACATCTAATTTAAATTTAAGAGGCAGATATTTGAAATAACCAATAAACTTTCAGATTTTAATAGAACAAATTTTTTCGGAAGAATTTTATTTATGTTGTTTATACACTTTTTTCGAAAATTTATCATATTCTCTAAAAAGGAAGAAATAAAAATTTTAAAAAAAAAAACAACCGACTACAAAATCACTACATAGTAAAAAATAATTTTGAAAATACTTTTCATTTTTATTTCTTGGTCATATTTGATAATTTATTTAAGCATATTATTATATATGAAATCTAATGATCTTAATATTTTTCTTATTTGTTTTATTATCATAAATATATTAATTTCTTGATGAATACAAAAGCTTTCAAGGTTGGCGCTAATATAATCAGACTTTTAATCAGAAGCGCCAACTTCAAAGCCTTTGTATTCATCAAGAAATTAATAAATTTATGATAATAAAACAAATAAGAAAAATATTAAGATAATTAGAAAAAATTTGTTCTATTAAAATCTGAAAGTTTGTTGGTTATTTCAAATAAATGCCTCTTAAATTTAAATTAGATGTCACATGTTTTGAATTATTATACCCATTCTTGTAACGAGTTTTTTTAACCTAGTGTCAATATTATTCGTGATATAGTGTTTTTCAAATATTGCCACGCCACTTTGTTAAATAAGAGCCCACTTTCTGGAACGTTATTTCCAATAATTGTGCCTACCCCTGTACTTTATTTCAGTACCCCAGCGTCAATATTAACTGTGATAGTGTTTATCTAGTATTGCCACGCCCATTTATCGAATAACGCCTACTTTATTGTCCATAATTTTTAATAATTCTGCCTACCCCTTTACTACAATACATTTCAGAGCCCTAGTGTCAATATTGTTCGAGATACACTCTTTTTCTAATATTGCCACGCCCAATAGTCGAAACCCGCCCGCTTTCTTCACCGTAATTTTTACTAATAATGCCTACCCCTATACCAAATTGCAGTACCATAGTATCAATATTATTCGAGATATACTCTTTTTCTAATATTGCAACGCCCATTTGTCAAATAACGCCCATTTTGTTGACGGCAATTTGTAATAATTGTGCCTACCACTATACTAAATTTCAGTACCCTAGTGTCCATATGATTCGAGATACAGTGTTGTTATAATACTGCCACTCCCATTTGTCTAATAACGCCCACTTTATTGACGATAATTTGTAATAATAATGCCTACCCCTATTCTAAATTGCAGTACTCTAGCCTCAAAATTATGCAAGATACACTGTTTTTCTAATATTGCCACGCCCATTTGTCGAATTAAGCCCATTTTCTTGCCTGCAATTTGTAATAATTGTGCCTACCCCTACACTAAATTGCAGTACCCTAGTGTCAATATTATTCGAGATACAGTAGTATCTAGTATTGCGAGATCTATTATTGCCACGCCCAGTTCTCGAATACCGCCCACTTTTGTACGGGCACCTCCATGCTTATGATATCTATCTGTTCCCCAAAAATTATGGCAATGAGGCATATGGTTTAGGAGTTATCGATGTACATACATTTAAAAAAAAAAAAAAAAAAAAACAGAGAAACCGACGAACTTGAGAACCTCCTCCTTTTTGAAGTCGGTTAAAAAAATATACTAGTGATTATGGACCGCCAGCACTACATACTTTGGGCACGACATTCATCAAACGGAAGAAGAGAGTAAAAAATCGTGACCGTGCAGTGCTCATGACCGTCTACATAACATCGCCCTTACTTGAAAAAACAACCTACTTAATTTGGAACGATTGTATTTCGCTACTTTTTAAACACAAAAGTACTGAGAAAGTACAACATGCCTTAGTTTACTCAATTCTCAATCTCGATTTGTCAGAATGTGTAGCTTAGATCATTTTGGCTTTCAGCTCTTCACATAAAAACTTTGTTTTTTATTTTACCTTATTAGGATGCCGGTTTTACAATAATAAATTAATCGTCAATGAAGAATGTATCGCCACAGAAATTGTTGAAGTTTTTTTTTGCTCTTAACATTTAACATTAACTAACGTCTTCTTGTGGTTGTTTTTTTTTTTTGTTTTCTGGCTCATTAATTAGTACCACTTCTTGGCAAATAATGAATAAATAATATGACCGAGTCAATTGCAAAACATGTTTTGGGTGTCTGCAACAACATTCACTCACATAAACAGAAGTATACCACTCTTGCAAACAGCCACACACATATATTCACATACACACACACGAACTACCTGCTTGTTCTGAAAATGTTGACATTTTAAATTAAGCATTTGATTATGCAATTTTTAAATTGACCAGTTTTTAATTCTCTAAAATGTTTCAATCTTCAATCGTGTAAAAAAGACAACTCACCAAGTTTAAAATTTAAAAATATAGGCATTAAATTACTATTTATTCACCATAAATAATGATAGCTAAGCTTTATGACCGCACCAAATAATTTGGCCTTTAAAGTTATGTGTTTTATTTTTGGAAAGGTTAAACAAACGAACTCTTCTAACTAGGTCATTACCAAGGTATGCAACAGAGCGTCACTTGCTGACTGGGTGAGAAAAAAAAATTTGTATAAAATAGAATGTATAATGGATGAAACTTCAAACAGATTTAACTATTAAGTTATGACAAATTAACCACAAAAGCCTCTTTTGAGTTCTAAAAACAAAGTTGGGTTGGGTCACAATAATCGAGAGTAGTTGATCTTGAATGTGGCAGAACTTTTAAACCACGTCTGAATAATTATAAAAAAAAAAAAAAAATTCGATAGAAGTCTATCTTGTATAAACAAGTATTTTCTCTGACATTCTGATTTAATAAAAAGCCCACTCATAAAAAACCAAAAGTGAGTCAGTCAACCGCCAATTAATTAGAATTCATATTTAACCACTTTTGTTCGGTGGTTGCAAAAAAATAAGCTTCAAAATTATGTCTGTTAATCAGAGTTATTTTGTCAATTTTTAATTAAATTCTTTTCATTTTTTGTTTTCATGGACAATACTCTATGTTTCCATCCTACGTGTACGAAGCTAGTTGATTCTCTTTTGTTGACTGCGTACTTGTTTGTTAAGCTTTTAAACAGGCTTGACTGAGACTCTTTTGTTGCTGGGTGCGTTTAAGTTGTACAACAATAACAGCAAGAACAACTCTGAAGCTAATTGCATAGTTTTAACGTGACTCAATTGTAAATGTACAGATATTATTGTATCTTGTATATCAAGCGGTAAGTCTATATAATTATTTTTGAAATGCTGTAAATAGTTCCTCATGTCTAAAGGCACCCTATGCAATCTTCACAATCAGTTTTTAACTTCACTTGTATACACAAAAATACAGTTACTCTTTAATTCAGAAGACAGCAACATGATCTACCTGCTAAAAGCCTAAAAAATATACATTGACAGTAAGATCAGTAAATGTTTTTTCATAATCTTCGGTTTTCCTTGATACTACTTGATGCTTCATTATATTATTGGCGCCGTTTAAGGCTGAATATCTTAAGTTTTATTGTGTTAAATATCAGTTCGAAAAACACTTTTACCTTTTGTAAAGTTCGCATTATATATTTACACATAAAACTTAAGTTAAATGTTTTACCTAAATACAAATCATTGAACAAAACATGAGATAACCTTAAAAAAACAAAAATACTTAACCTAATAATATTAAAATAAATACTTGATCATAAAATATCACACGGAATTACATTTAAGTAGCATAATTTAAAGTCAGATGAATTAAGTTAGTTCTTAAGACTTGAATGATTATCATAGTATATTTTTATTTAATGATCATCACACGTGTATATTTGTTGGAACAGTATCATAAAAACAGCTTTTTTCAGACTTTAATAACAAATTTTGGCAATAAAATCTATCAAAACATACATATTAATGATACTTCAAACTCGAAAATATTGGTCAAAGTTGCTAATCATCATTAGGTTGACAACAAAAATGCTAGTAAGAAGAAAACCTGTAAAAACCTATTCAAATTGTCACATAATTTTATTATATTTAAGGTTATACGAATACCAATATTAATGTAATATAATACTAGTAAGGAATGGCGCCCGCGGCCGTTTTGAAGTATATTCAAAGTTTTTATCCACGATAGATACGATGACATTCAGTCTTATATATTTACGAAAGTTTTCCTATTTTGATGGCATCACTTTGTATAGGAGATAGGCGTGGTTTTCATCTGATGTTGCCAAATATCATAGAGATGGTTCATATTATATATCGAAGCTTATGCACAAAATTTTAAGACGTTTCTTAAATTTTTGTGGATTTTTAAGAGATTTTAATTTAAACTAAAGCCACTTTGTATGGGCAGTAGGCGTGGTTTTTAGCCGATTTTGCTAAATATAGAGATGAATTATATTAAATATCAACGCTTAAGTTGTTGTTAGTTTTTGTGGATTTTTAAGAGATTTTTACGTTTAAAAGAAGTCATTTTGTATAGGAGGTAGGCGTGGTTTTTATCCGATTTTGTCAAATATCATAGTGATAGCCTACATTAAATATCAAAGCTTTCGCGGAAAATTTCAAGACCATTCTTTAATTTGAGCAGATTTTTAAGAGATTTTACGGTTAATATAAAGCCCCCTTGTATAGGAGGTAGGCGTGGTTTTCATCCTATTTTTCTAAATTTGATAGTCAGGATTTATATTGAAGATCAAACTGCTTACTTTCAAAACTATATCCCTTACGCAATATGCGTTGGGGTATAAATATGTATTTCAATTAAGATGTTTATTTCGATATGTTCACACTGAGCAGTTCCCCGCTAATGTTAATATTTAAATAAACGTACATGTTTCAAAATACGATTTCGGCATAGTGGTAGATGGTAGAGAAATAAATAACATTATTTGTGAAGAAGATTATACGTGCGGCCGTGGCATACTGGTTGAGGTGCAAATGGCTATTTCAAGGGTTGAAATAGCCATTTTTTTTTTTTTTTTTTTTTTGTAAAAAACAACATCTTTTATACTCATTTCTTTGAAAAAAGTTACAATATTTTGTTTTTAAATCAAGGCAGTTTTATAAGTTATGCAAAATGATTTTAAATGAAATACTAACTACTTTGCCAAAAATTTCAATTATTTATCGAACCTTTAGTTTTAAAAACAATTTGTACTTAACAAAATTTTGTAAAATATATATTTATATATAAATATTTTATAAATTTTGTAATAAAATGTTGTATGTAATGAGATCTTTAGAATTGTAGATTCTCACGAAGAGTCCCTATTACTTCAACATGATTTGCATAATATTCAGTTTTGATGTGAGTCCAATAAACTGTATCTTAATGTTGCTAAGTGTAACTTCATGTCTATCTCCAAGAAGAACCAACTTTTTGAAGGAACCTATGCTTTTAATACGGAATTACTCGCGAGAGTCGATTTGAAAACAGATTTAGTGGCCCTAATTGAGAGAAAGCTCAGCTTTGCCAAACATTTTGATGTTATTACTTCAAACCCAAATGCTTCAATGGCATTTCTGTCGCGTAATACTAGGTAGTTCTCTAATCCCTTTACCGTAGGAACCATTTTCGGTCTTAGAATAAAGCTGTGTTGTTTGGGACCCTGAATATTTTGCACACATCAGAAGAATTGAAAATATTCAAAGATGTTTCACTATGTTAGCAATTAGTTAGCCGACAATTAGCCGACAGAATATTCGGCTTCCGTATTCGGCATAATCAACCAATTTGTTAACTTTCGGCATCGGCTCGAAATAGTCGAAAATTTTTGTGGAATTTTTTAGCATTGTTATACGGGTTGATAGATTTTTTACCTGCTTTTGCTATCATAAAGTATGCTTTGCTCAAACCATGGGTATATTGTGACCAGAGCTGGACATTTTGCGACTATAGTTACTTTCCGATTTCAATTACAGTAATCATAATTTATCCAAACTAACAATTACGATCAGTATAATTGTTATGTAAAAAAAAGTATTATTACAATTGTTCTTATCGGTATACACACAGATTACAATTACAATTACAGCATCTCAAAAAAAAATATTATCTTAGGACCCATACAAGCCTTTTTTACAATTTCTATAATCGCAAAGAAGAAATATTTTGGTTACGACTACAGTAATTGTAATTGTAATAAGAACCTTTTCGATTACGATTACAATTTGTAATTGTAATTGTAATATACCTGTAATTAATCTCGGAAGAAATCGATTACTTCCCAGCTCTGATTATGACATAATGTGCAGTAGGAAATCACTGTAATGGGGGATTAACCCTGGACGGTTATGTTTATTTTACGTACGCCAAAACAAACCCTCAAATCTCCTATTTATAGATATGTTTTTATATGTTTATGATGCGATATGTTTATGATTATGATATGTTAATGATGCGTTTTAATTAACAGCTTAACATCAACTATCATTGTAAGAAAAAACGAAAACGTGCGGCGATTATAAACAACAATAAATATAATACTAGTGTTTCGTCGAAGCATAACCATCCACTGGTAAGGGTTTCAGTATTAAAAAATATTTTTTTTTTTTCCAAGAACATCTTTGAAAAAAGACGATTTGCGGTATCAACTGTATCTCAGCTTGAAATTATCTGAAATCAAAGAACATTCAAATTTATTCGAAATATCATCAAATTCTGTCCCAACGTGCTCTTATTATTACTTCTTTCATTTTTAAATTATTGGTGGTCATTTGAAGTGAAATTTACTATTTTCCACGAAAAATTCCTTCGTAAAAAATTTGGGAAAAAATTCTAAAATGTATCGTTGAGGGCAGGTATTTTATAGGTAGGAAGCGTGTACCAAGTTTGAAATGAATAGGTAATGTAGTTTTTAAATTGCAGTAAACACGAACTTATTAAAAGTGGTTTTAAAAAAGGAATCGTTTAGATTTCGCTGTCGCTGCTACAATATTAGAGGAGAGGGGACTAATAAGTCAATAACTTCGAGAGTTTTGCTCTAAATGACTTTAAATTTTGGGACTATATTCTTCAGATGTTCAACTATAAGAAAAGAAAAAAATATCGATTTTTCATAAGTGCAAACCCTTACTCCCCTCTTAAGGCGTAATCTTGCATTTTATCAACCTGGAGTTTAATAGCTGTTAATATTGCTTTTTAATAGAAAAGTTTATAAAGCTGCTTATTCAATATCAACATTAAAGACTTTAATATATAACTAAAGAAAGGACTACATTATATCAATTTGTCTTACTTGAAAAAAATTGTATAGTATTCGGCTTCGGCTTCGGTCTTCGGCAGTTTGTTTCCACTTTGCCGAACATTCGGCTTCTGCAGAAAATTCACATTCGGTTGAACACTAGCAATTAGTAAGCTTCACTGGGATTTTATGCCTTCCTATGAAGGTCCATGTGCTTTTCTTGAAATTAAGTCTCTGGAGTTCCGGCGAAAGTATTTTTTCGCTTTATTTGCCTGAGATGTAGTGATAAATCACATAGATTGTGTACCACTTCTAGCATAGACAATTTTTTTATATAACCTACCGAATGACCAATTATGATAGGAATCAGAGATTTGCAACGAGTCAAGTTTTTGCGACTTGCTGTTACTCATGCAAAACCAAGTAGTAGTGCGTACGCATCAAACAACAACCACCACTACGACTTGAAGCACTCTTGCCACAGAAAGAAACACAAAGTTCAATGTTTGATTATCCTGAGCAGAACGAATTCAGCTCATCGAACGTCAAAGTGCAACCAAGTACTCTTCAACATCAAACTAATTGTTAGAAATCATACCAAATACTAACAGCTCAAGAAAAAGTCCCATAGCTCATTGCGACTACTTGCGTATTTTTGCTATGGAAACGCGGTGGTTGTTTCTGAACTTACGTTCTGTTTTTGTAGCTGCTAGAAGAGAAGAAGGGTTACCACCTAATTATTTTTAATGAAATAAAAAAATTTAGATACTTACTTTTACTTTAGATGAGCCAAACGTTTTTTTTTTATGGAACTCTGCGGTGCGCTTTAAGCAATGGTGTAAGAAATAAAATAACCCACTTTGTATATAAAGTCAACTTCTCCAAGAAATTATTAAAAGAAATATATCATTTAATATGTTATGTCGTTTTTTTACTTCAAAAAATTATATAAAATAAAAGTGTTGACCTTCATATCATATGGTATTGTGTAGTGTTACTACATACTTAAGAACCTACAAATAATTCAATAATAACATAAATCAAACAACATTTTTTTACTTATGCCAAAGTGGCAATCCTGAAAAAAGTGCTGCTCATTCACTCTTGAACATGTTCAAACTCTTTTGTACGCAACTTGTTGGTAGCACGTTAAGATCATCCAGACCATGATACAATTATAAGGTAGGCTCACATTTAAATGCCTGCTCAAACAACAATTTTTGCAACAATAAAACTGTGGGAGCGCTAAACGACAAATGATAAAGGCAACAACAACAATTAGAAAACTAAAATTTGAACAGCCGATTTTGACAGACGGCTTCCTTTTTACTCCAACTTGAGCCTACCTTATAATTCTGCCATGATCCCGATTACTTACGACGGCGAGTCAGAATATGAAACACACGTAAAATATTGAAATCAAGTTGCATGTTAGAAGTATAGCAACATTTTTGAAGAGTATATAGGTGTTCACACATCAGTCAAATGATTGAAGTATCTTGCGATATTTACTCTCTTTAACTCTCTCTGAAATTTTGATTGATGCTTGCTCACACACGATTTTTTTAATGAAGCACCGACGCAGGAATTTCTTACTTTTCTTTTACCTACTATTTTGTGAATTCATATCGTGCTGTGTGCATCACTTTATTTGGGTGTTTCTTTTGTTAAGTCGTTTCGTGTGCATAAAAATTTTACAAAATGGAAAACAATAGCGGAAATAAAGTTGATATTTAAGGATTAAAATTGATCACATTAAGAAATCAACACGCCGGAAATTATACCTATTTGAATGACCATCGGATGAAAGTCATAAAAAACACAATAGAATTAATGAAATTATGGCAGGAACTGAAGAAAATACACATCTTTTGTCTTCAAAAAACTACCTTTGTTTCCAGTTAACTACTTTTCTTTATATAATTGCCTTCTAAAAAGCAAACAAGCAAAATAATGCAACCCTTTGACTGATTGATGCAGGTCTGAGCTCAATCAAAATTTTGATTGACGAGAGAAGATTTTGTAGTTCATTTTCGCTCTGAGATAAAGTTCATTTTTTTTTTAAAAAATAGGAAAGCAACAACAAATTTTGATAGATTCAATCATTTGACTGACGTATGAACACCTCCTATGAATAAGTAGTACTATACAAAATGATGCGTATGTACTCGAGTCTACTCTGTTTATAACTACTAGCTGCAGATCTCTGGTAGGAATGACCCGGCTTACAATATGATTAAAACGTTCAACACTATTTGCAACTTAATTGAGACTGCACAAAATACCTGGTATGATAATTTTTTGCAAAAGTTGTATTTAATTTATATATTCAATACTTACGGTTGTTGTTAAACAAACTGTTGAAAAAAAAAATTATATTATTAAGCGGGATAAGGCAGAATTTTAAAAAGAAACAACTTCCCCAATATTCGAAAGTTTCGTTTTTTCGATGTGTTATTTCTGGACAAACTAAAATACTTGTCAAACTTGTATTTTAATCAAAAATGGTGTAGCTTAGATCATTGAATAATAGCATTCAGTAAAATTGTGGTTGGTGCCTCGCATTACCACCAGGCATTTAAGTGTTAAGGATGTCAAATTAATTTTATATAAGATAAACTTATGTCTGTAAGTAACTGTGAAACAATATTTGTTAATTGTTGATAAATAAATTCATGTTATATATCATGTCATATATCATGCCATATGTCATTTCATATGCGGTAACCAGAGTAAGCTTTTGCACAAATATCGCAAAAAAAATTTCTAAGCTATGCATCCGATAAATTATAAGTGGTATGATGCTCATTGATCTGTTTTGAGATATAGCACCTGGGTTGCAATATCTTGAAAGTCAGAGTGCACTGCAGTACAAAATACAATAAAACATAGAAAGGCGTGACGGGTAATTATTAAACTTTATTATAATATTAAACTTTATTTTTTTTACATATGTATCAGACCAGCTGATTTGACTTCTGTGGTATTTGATGTACGCATCAATACTTGCGCAAGCAGTTGCGTCGTAGTTTGGCGTGATTTTGAAATTTAAATTTTTATTTACAATACTCATTTGCTATTTGTCAAGTAAAAAAGTCTCTTGCAAAATAATGGCTTACTTACAAAAAAAAAATAAGAAATCAAATTATTAAAAATGAGGTAAAATTGAAGATACATACAAATATGGTATGAAAGAATTCTTGACCATTAAAATATCTGCAAATATGACCTATACTAATTTTGTCAATCTCTAACGAATAGCCTCAAAAAATCATTTCTCTATTTAATCTATGTTATTGTATTCTATTCTAGCGAGAAGTGCGAGAAAACTACCGCGAAAAGAGGAAGGAAGAGAGGTGCCTTTTCAGACGCAAGAAAAGAAAGCAGGAAAAGCGTGAGCGTGAGGAACTAGAAGTATACCAGTGCAGGAAGGATCCACGAAAATTCTATCAACAGGTTAAGCATCTAACCCAAGGTTTCAAGCCCGGAGCATCCACTTGTAGAGATGAAAATGGAGATCTGATTACAGATACGCAGTGTGCGCTGAGATTGTGGAGACAGCACTTTTCCAATTTACTTACTGGCGACGATTTCACCAATGCCGCCCATGGAGAGCGCAGCTCAGCGCCACCAATCAACGATAACGGAGTGGAAGTATCACCACCTAGCCATGAAGAGGTTCGAGTTGCTATCCAACGATTCAAAAACAATAAAGCAGCAGGTGCTTACGGCCTGTCAGCTGAATTGTTTAAAACCGGCGGCAATGAATTGATAAGGCGCATGCATCAGCTCATCAGCAAAATATGGCTTGCGGAAAGCAGGCCCGACGATTGGAACCTCAGCGTACTGTGCCCTATACTTAAGAAAGGAGACCCAACAATCTGCGCCAGTTATAGAGGTATCAGTCTAATTTCCATCGCATATAAGGTTCTCTCAAGCGTACTGTGTGAAAGATTAAAGTCGATTACAAAAACAATGATTGGACCTTATCAGTGTGGCTTTCGACCTGAAAAGTCCATTATAGAGCAGATTTTCACGCTACGACAAATCCTGGAAAAAACCCACGAAAATCAAATTGACACACACCATCTCTTCGTCGATTACAAAGCTGCGTTCGATAGCCCGAGAAGAGATTGCCTATACGCAACAATGTCTGAGTTCGGTATACCTGCAAAGTTGATTAGACTTGTTGATTAGAGAGCAACACACGCAGCTCCGTCAAGGTAGGAAATGCCCTCTCCGAAACCTTCAATACCGAAAGAGGTTTCAGACAAGGCGATCCACTGTCTTGCGATCTCTTCAACATCATCATGGAGGGGATTATACGAAAGGCCGGTGTGCATCGTAATGCCACCATTTTCTATAGAGGTGTCCGCTCCTTGCGTACACTGATGATATTGATATTGTCGGCAGAACCAAGAGAGATGTTACCGCTGCTTTCACCGCTATCGAAAAGGAATCAACCAAAGTGGGTTTGACGATAAATGAGGGTAAAACAAAGTATATGCTGTCTACAAACAAGGGAGCGCGGCGTTTAGGCTCCCACGTTTCGTACGGCAGCTATAACTTTGAAGTAGTCAGGGAGTTTGTATACCTTGGCACCGCCATAAATAACAACAACGAAGTCAGCCTGGAGATAAAGCGAAGAACAATAATTGCGAATAGGTGCTACTACGGGCTCAGTAAGCAACTAAGTTCCAGAGCCCTCTTTCGCACGACAAAACTAACACTCTACAATATGCTCGTTCTACCTGTGCTTCTTTATGGCGCTGAGGCATGGATAGTTTCGCAAACTGACTTAGCTGCTCTGGGGGTATTCGAGAGACAAGTTCTTTGCAAAATCTTCGGTCCTGTTCGAGTCGGCGATGACTATCGCATCTGAATGAATCACGAGGTGTCTGAGCCTACGAAGACATTGATTAGTTCGGTATATAACTATGCAGCTACTACACTGGCTTGGTCATTTCCATCGTATGGACGACGAAGCCACCTAAGTAAGTAAGTAAGTATTGTTTTCTATATTTTCAAAATTTCTTAAGGTTAATTTATTTAATAATTTTACCATAATTTTTTCATTACAAGTATTAACATATCTTCAAATCTAAAGAAACTCCTAATACTGCGAATTTTTTCACATCACAATGTTACCTGAAGGAAGAAAAACATGATCAGATATTTAAAATTTGGAGCTTGGATGCAAGTTACTCTGCTGTTGTAAAATATATTTACAGACCTATTCTTGCAAATTGACAATAGTAAACCAGTATTTTTCATATTTCTATGAGTTTGTTGTAAGTTTTTGATTTCAGAACAAAATTTGAAGCTAAGAAAACCGAACTTGTCAATATATGAAAAGCAGCTGACAAAATTTATCAAATCTTTTTTTTTTAGTTTCAAATTTTGTTTTGAAATAAAAAACTTACAACAAACACATAGACATATGAAAAATACTGGTTTACTATTGTCAATTTGCAAGAATAGGTCTGTTAATTAAATCCTTTTTTTTCGTTTATAAACGTTAATAAAAGTACTTTACACAAATAATAATAGTAGGGAGTAGCGTTACATGAACATATATTTTTGAATCTTTTTTCAAGAAATGTCCAAAATATTGAATATTTTCCTAAAAAATGGTAGTGTTGTAAAAATAATTAAAATTCAAAAATGGCATTTTTGATTCCCTTTCATACATTACCTTGATTAGCAAAAGTTGTTTCAGTTTTACAAAAAATGAATTATTTCTGTACTATCTAGGTACTATAAATTAATGAAACTCATTTTCTATTTCAAATTCTCCACTTCGAGCCCCGCCTACCCCCAATTTCCACTCGTAACCCCCCCTTTTGTTCAAATATTTATGTCCATACGTTATTTCAACTTTTTTTTTGATTTAAGCAAGTTGTGATATTTTCTTAAGAAATACTAAAAATTTTTGTTTATTTTTATATACAGGGTGTTCCGCAATTGAGTGCAACTATTTACGGAGCTGAAAGGTTATGTCGAGCTGAGCAAAAAATCGTATGGGAAGGGGGGCTCTATTTTTACATTCTTAGGAGCTACAGGGTTAATTATTATTTCACGACTTTGATTCACGTTATTGTTTCTAGCAGAAAAACTAGCTTACATAAAACTTATTTTGATAGCTCATTATAAAGGCAATAGAATCACCTTTCTAACAGCATATTAACAAACCTCACCAACTTAACCGTTACCGAGCTTGCCCGTGTGAACCTGAAATCAATCGATTGAAACTACCAAATTTCAAATTTGTGTGCAAATTTCTCAGAATTTTGCGTAATAAATAAAATGTTTTTTAGGATCAGTTTTGTAATTCATTCAATTTTCTTTTCAATGACACCAAAAACATAAACACATCTTAGAGAATAAAAAAGTTGGCTGTACTAAAAAAATTACACTTATTAGAAAACAATGATATTATCTACTGCATAACTAATAGTAATGTCATTATTTATCATTATTTTCTAATAAGTATACTTTTTTAGTACAGCCAACTTTTTTATTATTAAAGATATGTTTTTGTTTTTGGTGTCATTGAAAAAAAAAATTAAATAAGTTACAAAATTAATCCAAAAAAAAATTTAATTCATTTCGCAGAATTCTGACAAATTTGCACTCAAAGTTAAAATTTAGTCGTTTCAACCGATTGATTTCATCTTCACACGATCACAGCTCGGTAACGGTTAAGTTGGTGGGGTTTGTTGATATACCGTTGGAAAGGTGATTTCATTGCCTTTATAATGAGCAAGCAAAATATGTTTTTTGTAAGTTAGTTTTTCTGCTAGAAACAATAGCGTGAATCAAAGTCGTAAAATATGAATTAACCTTGTAGCTCCTAAGAATTTTAAAATAGACCTACCTCCCCCCCCCCCCCCCCCCTATACGATTTTTTACTCAGCTCGACATAAACTTTCAGCTCCGTAAATAGTTGCACTCAGTTGCGGGACACCCTGTATATTAGGGTGGTTCTTATTCCTGAGAAAAAGAATGTTTTCTCTTAATTTCACGGGGCAACACATTATTTGAATATATAACATAAGAAACTAGTAAATTTTTTTAAAAAGTTTTAAATGATATTTATTGGGTGCACATTGCTACAAATGGCAGGAAAAAGTGGTCAAAACTGTCACTATAAAAAAATTAAAACAAAAAATCTCTTTTATATATAAATGTATATAATCGAATAATGACATGCCACGATGATAATTAAAATATCGAAAAAAGGACCATCCTAATATATATATTTTTATTTCTTTAAGAAAGAATCCGTGAATTATAAATGTTGTGAAGCCTTAAAAACAACACACAAAAACTCATGTCAACAATAATAACACATTATATCCTAAACACGTTGGACGCTACAGCAACATTACGACACGAGGACAAAAGAGATCACTTATTTATAAGAAATTTACATAAATACTTGCCAAAATTTTTAATTTTGTGGTCTTATTAAGTCGAATAAAATATAAAATTTGAAAATTTACTTTTGTAAGCTATCGGTACGCACACACAAATCCCGATTTTTCTAACTTTTGCTCATAACCTTCAGATGTTGAAGCTAAAATTTTGCACATGTCGACGAAGTTACCCGTTTTAGTTTTTTCAAATCGACGAAAGAGCTTTGATATTATTTATATCAACTCACGGGTAACGCCGGCTATTCAACTAGTTTTTATATTTTATATAATTTTAGAATACTTGAGAAAATTTTACATTCGCAAAAAAGTTTCTGTTTTTTAATTAGCACTAATAGATTTTTTATGAGAAATACAGTAGAAATACGGAACATATCTTAAAACACAAAAAATGTATAAATATCTTTTATATGGAAAAATAACTGATACAGAACAAAGACTGCAAATACAGAAATGTTCTCTATAATACAGAACATATCGTCACCGTGCTTATACTAAATAAACTTATTAATTGCTTAACGTGACTCTGCTTAATTCCATAGGCACTTTTCGAAATTCGGTAATAAAAACAAATAATTATCATCTTCATCATTTGGTTAGTTAATTTCCTAAAAAGAGAGTCCATCATCCACTTAAGAACTTTTGACTTCTTCTTTCGTGTCTTGTTTTAAGCAAGTTTTGCCAACGCACAATTTAACTATTTAGCCGGAAAATAAATAACAAAATTATATCCAATACGTGCCCGGCTTACCAAGACTTATATAAGAGGCATGAAAGCCTCTCAACTACTTGCTTGCATAATAATTGACGTGCATAAATTATTTCCTTTTATTTTTTCTTAGTTTATTTCTTGGTTTTTATTAAAACGAAGACATTTTTTTTTATCTCTTATTTTAACAGTATTTATTTGTACAAAAAAAAAAAAAAATAAGAAATCCAAAAATAAAGACTCATTTGTCGCGTTCATTTACATTGTTTATATGGTGGCGTGGCACTCCTTTAAAACTGGCTTAAGGCAAAGATTTGCCTGTGGGCTGTATGTCAGCTAGTTGCAGCACGGTGTGCGTATAAATATCTTTTTGGTATTTTTTTGGACAGATGAAGTCAAGATTAAAAGCACAGAAATACCAAAAAAAGTGTTCCATCATGAACATGAGCGACAATTAGCCAAGTTCATGCCTGTCTGCCTGCATGGCTCTACCGACGCAATTGACATGCTTCAGCAATTGTTGTCGTTTTTGTTATTGTTGTGATTGTTTACGCATTATCTTAATGGTAAACGTTGTAGCTGTGCCAATTTTGATGCCATTACTTAATATTATCCGGCTAAATGTGTTCATGTGTGGAACCATGAAGCATAACATTGCTTTTATTTTTGTTTTTTTTTTTTTGTTTTTGTTAATGTTTTGTTTTGATTTTTAATTGGTTTTGTTTGATTAAATTTGATTTCGATGCATTTCGTAAAGTTGAAGGAGTAATAGTGGAGGTGGCTGTGAGACTCCGTTTCTGTGTGAGTGCGTTTGTAATAGTAAAACATATTTTATGCTTATGCTGCAGAAAATTCAAGTGTTGTTGTAATTGATATTTAGCTGTCTTCAGTTCCAATTTGAACTGATTAACTTAATGTTGAGTCAAATGAGAAAATGTCATTAAGTGCAATAAGCGTAACTATGCGCCATTGTTTCGTTTGTCACTCAGATGGTCAGCCAATTCAAACAATCGATGATGTTATTATCATACAACAATTTAAGCTAACATGCAGTAATAGTATTAAGTGAAATATTAATAAGTTATTAAGATGTTTTTTTAGCAAATAGTTATAACCAACCTAAATAAATACTCGTATAACTATCGTTACTATCGTTACTTGTTGCTTTAGTTCGTGCCGAAATTTCGAACGTAACATCATGTTGCTTGTTGAATAGAATCATTTTTTGAATTTCTCATAGCTTAACAAGCAATGCATACGTATATTAATGCTTGCGCCGTTAAAAAACTTTCAGTCTGCTGGCAGACTCCAATCAGATAGGGTGGGGTCGCTTTGTCAGCCTGATGTACACAGAAAAGAAGACGTTGTAAAACGAAGCAGCAATGCGTGTTCATTATAGTAAGCCTGGTTTTCACTATGTCAGTTGTGTGACGACATAAAACTTTATCAATTAAAGCTTTTTTAAAAAAAAAACCGACTACACAATCACTAGAAAGTAAAAAATAATTTTAAAATAACTTTTCCGTTTTAATATATTGGTCATATTTGATAATTTATTTAAACTTATTATTACATTGGAACACCTATTTTTTAATTTTTTTCTAATATGTTTTATTATCATAAATATATTCATTTCTTTATGAATACAACAGCTTTTAAGGTCGGCGCTAAAATAATCAGACTTTTAATCAAAAGCGCCAACTTCAAAGCTTTTGCTTAGAACAAAGAACAACTTTGATCATGAGATTGAAGAAACTAGATCCCTTGAAGAACGATTCAGATTCTGGCAATGAAAGTAGCTTTGATGAAATGCTATTTATCACTCTAAGTACACAAGCCATCAAACACTAACGAAAGTTCAAGAATAACAATTAGTCGAATATGCTAAGAAGTGTGCGTTTTTTGTATATGGACTGTCTTATGATATATTCAAAAGATTTCTTTACGAATTTCTGGCCGCTAATAACATACCATACCCATCTAGTTGGAAAAGTAACAAGGCAGCTGAAGAAAGTTGCTGTACGGCTTTTTGAAGCGAAATCCTTCACTCACACTGCGAAAGCCTGAAAAAACAAGCTTGGCTATATATTTGTATATATGCGGAGTACTCTTTCCAGCTTAAATACATTTATAATTTAGATGAAACTGGCATAACCACTGTAATGGACATACACAACACTTTTGAATATTTGTTTTATGTCTAATGAATTGTTTTTTTTTATTATAGGTCCTTACTGCTAAAGGACAATGTTCTGTTACTCAGATTGTATCTGCAGAGCGTGGGAGCTTGGTGACCATGGTTGGAAATATATTAAGCGGCTTCAATGCTACTGGCACTTATCCTTTGAATTCACAGATATTCGTGGACAGTGATTTCTTAGTAGAACTGGAGCAAGAGCCAGATAATTTACCAATTATCTATCCACCAAGCTCACAAGTGAGCACTCCTAGAAGATTTCAATCGCTTGCCGGGCTACTGAGAACACTGCAACACAAACTTTTACACCAGCGGACTTGAGGCCTATTTCGCGCTTGGCACCAAACATAAAACAGAGAAGTGGATCTTCGCGGATCCTCGTAAGTTCACCAGAAAAAAATCGCTCTTTGAATTTTCAAGCTAACAGTCAAACCTAAATTGCAACGTTAGCGTTGTTTAATTGTCAAAATTTTGTGATGTTCATATATTTTGTATGAAGCATCCCGAATAAACAACGCTCTATAGACAACCTATCGGAATTTCTAATTTTGACAGAGCGTTAAAAACAAATTGTTAAGAACTGACTTTTTAAAATTAAATCAAAATCGTTTTTTAAAATTTTTGGATGCTGATTCTTGATATGAAGTTAAGTTTCTTTGTGTTTTTACTTGAACATATCCAGTTTCATCGCTTACATATTTATAACTGATATATTTGTAACATTAAAATTTAGATGAACAATGAAACGCTTGTTTGTTTGACAAAAGAAGTGCTAAGTACAAGGACGGAAAGTATTAGGACGAAATTTGGGAAATTATAAGCAAGGAATTAATGATTCCAGGTTAGATTGATTAAGACAAACGATATTGTTTTTTAAGCCACTCATTTCAGTCAAGCAAAGTTAAGTGGAAAAGCCTTCGCGACAGATTCCATAGTGAAAATATAGCCCAAGCTTTTCCCCCTGGTTCCGCACGAAAAATTGGATCTACATGGAAATATTTGCAAAGTTTGAAGTTCCTAAGTGATTCCTTGGAACCTGCTAGGTAAATTTATTTTACTTGAAGTGCACACAACCATATTATTGAAATATTGGTGAAAAAAAAAATACACGACAGCGTAGAGTGGCTGTTTGATGAACCAACACCCGTACGGTCTACCGTCTCAAATTTGAAAAGAAAAAATGAAGAGCTGATGAATGATGTCCGAGGAGGAATGAAGAGAAAATACCTCGAGGAGCCCGAAAGCGAAAACAGCAAAGAAAAGTACTCATTTTTTATTGTGGCGCTGTGTGAAAAATTTGATAAGCTTTCTGAGGATGAAGTGAACCCGGTGCAAGTTGAAATTCTACAAACACTTAATCCGTGAAAAAAACTCATAATTACAAAAAATTTTAAAATTAAAAATGATGTTAGTTTTTAGGTTGTTATATTAAAATTGATAATATATATAGATAAATTTAATGAATTAATTTGAATTTAAATTATTGCAAAGATCTGTTCGACGTTGTAATTCACCTTGAGGAGATGCATTGGCTGTGTTGAGTTCATGTCTGTCGACACTTAAAAAGGTGCTTAAGTTTTCATTTTGTTGAGTTGTAGTTAAATCAGTGCTGCTTGATATCAAGCGGATATAGTTATGTAGCACTACAGTAGCCAAAACAACCTAAACAAAAGTTTTCAATTGTAGTCATTGCACACATACGAGTATAAACCAAACTTAACCTCAATACCATTTTGGCATTTTTTGGCGAGAAAGATATGCAAGTCCTCAAGACCCTCCAGAGTGCAGTCAGGATGCCTTAAATATATTAGATTTATTAAGAAAATTATTATATTGTAAAACAAAACTTTACTCACCAAACGCTATTTCAATGCGGATTCTTGCACTTGAAATCCTTTTATTGAAATTTCTTCTGGAGCTGTCCAGGTATCCAAGGTCTACCTTGGAATAAGGTTACAGACAGCAAAATAATAAGGATAAATAATAAGGATAAATAAGCATAAATTATATCTGAAATTTGGTAAATTTGTTGCAATATGAATATTGAACTCATTACTTATCAACAATGATGAGTTCCTGAAGACTCCACCATCGCTTTGGCTTCTGTATGCGCCAACATCGACCAAAGTGAAAGCATATTTACTGTCACATACTGCTAATAATATCTGAAATGTTTCAACATTTCAAAGTGATGAGAACTTAAAATGTTTAGTCCTGGCTTACATTAGTTAAGACTTGATGGTAAAGTTTTGAGTTTGAGGAAATGTTGATCAAATCTTGATCAGTGTACTCAGTGAAACGGTCAAGTTTAAAAGGGAATATAAAAAAAGTTGACCGTCAAATTTTGACAAATGGTAACTGGAAATTAGTGACAATTTGCATACTTACAATGCTATTAAATTTCTTATAATTGAAATATTGCGATCCTGAATTAGGAGGACAGTTGATACTTATGTGTTTTCTTGTTGCTTTAAAAAAGTTGTTGGAAATCTCTTTCCATATAAATATATTGTATATATTCCATATATTGTCAAGCACTATACTTCTTGCAGTCTCGAGGCTAATTCGAAATTCCATTGAGAGTACATGCAACGCACATCCATGAGCCAAAAAACTATAAAAACGTATCTATGCATTTCAAATTAATTTAATAAATTGTATTGCACTTACTGAAGTGTTATGTACAATCTCTGCTCAGGTTCGATGGCCTTTCTGCGTGAGTACTTATAAAGCCATGGCTCTACCAAGTTCAGCAGAGCTTTAAAGTGATTATAAGTCATCCTAGTTGATTTGAAAAACATATACGGATTTTGGGATCTTAGAACATTTACTCCGGTTGAATAAAAACCATATTGATTACGACTTTTGAAAATTTCGCGGCTTACACTACGAGTACTATTTAAAAAACTGTTTTACTATTTAAAAAACTGTTTAAAACAATAAGGTTTTCCAGAGCTTCGAAAATATTCATTTTGAACAATAACAATACCGCTCGAATGAAAGAAGTTTAACTATTTATTTTTTGACAAAATAAGCTCTTGACATTCCTCAGCTGAATTCCGAAGCGTACAAAAGATCAACGCTCAACGCAAGGTTGATTTATAAGGTTGTCGCAGGGCTGATCGCACTCTCTTCTCAGTACACATAATTGTCAAAACCAGCCAATTTTGCGAATGACTACGAAAGAAAACGGGTGATAAAAGAGAGCACATGCAGATTTTCTTTGAGCTGTCAACTTCGATTTTACAATTATGGGTACTCACTCTCTCCCTTGCGACAACCTTATAAATCTACCTTGGCTGAACGCTTCAATTTAGGTTCACTGTAAGAGAAGTGCTCAGTTTTCCTAACGTCCTCAAAAATTTTCAAACGAAACCAAAAAAAATACGATTAAAGCAAAAATCAAAACAAAATAAGAGTTCATTAACTGAAAACCTGACTTCATCTGACTAAAGCGTTCTCAGTCTCAGGTCAGATGGCGAAGATAATTTTATCAACAAAGAAAATAACTTTTTAAAATTCAAGTTATTGGATGATGAGGACTTAAAGGTTGAAGAATACCTTTTTGTAAGCTTTGGGGGAAAAAGTAAGAAGCCTTATTATTACATTGGCGAAATTGAAGATATATTTTGCGAGTCAACCAACAATATAAAATATTTGCGTATACTATCTCCAGAGAACTAGGTTTTTATAAAACTGGTTGTAAAAACATCTGTATAGCACTATGAGGCGAAATTGACTTTAAACTTCTGACTCCTAATAACCCAGCTTCAACTTTTCGCAGCCGCACCAAATATTTATTTAATGTTAGCTTATGCAAAAAATAATTTTTCTAAACTATTTAATTTTTTCCCTTTTTTTCCAAAGCTGTGTAGTATTGCTATGTTTTTCTATCATACGTATGAATAAGTATGAATACAGTGACTGTTATTTTATTACAATATTCATAAACAAATCATAAAAGATAAGTTTAATTTAAATGAAAGCTAAATAACACTTAAATCGAAAAAATATCACGGATGGTTGGCAAATGTGCCCCTCAATAAGTCAAATGTACCCCACCGTTGGGAACATTTGACAAATTATGTATATATTTTTTTTAAATACAAGCAACAGTGAGCATTGACTTTTTCCCAGACTTTTTATTTTCATTTCTGCATATTACAACTCTGGTGCTTCTAAGGATATAACTCTTTTAAAATTATGTTATATTTTGTATGAAATACAGGACTTTTAAATAAAAGTGGCAAATGTACCCCGTCTTCCCCTACTTTCTGAAAAATCTTAAGCAAATCGATGCTTCGATGTATGACCTCCAAAGAAATACTTCGTTGTATTTTTGCCACTGACATCCCCAAGTAAAACTTGCACTACAAACAAGTGAAAAGGTTCATGTGTTCTTGACTGTACCTACAGTTCATACTTTTCCCTTCCTCCGTATAACAACATGACACCCCGGGCAATCGGCTGGTGACGCCCTTGCTACCAGATGGTCAAAAAGTGACCAGATCCTTAAAGGTTAAAGTGTAAATATTACTGTCTCACTTCACAAACCAAATAATACTCGCATAGCAACCAAATTTAGCTGATAGATACTAATTTATATTAATTCAAAAAATTTTGATTATTCATTTTCTTTTCGAATTAAAAATATGTGTATATCACTTTGAACTTAATGCATTATAGCCAATTTTATAGAACTTGTTCAAGAAAGCATTAAAAACTGTTACCAAATCAGCGGTGTGCAAATCAAATCCACTCCAACAACTTGCCAACCTGCTAACCTCAAAGTGTCATAAATTAGAGCAACTTCATTAGTTTTGCAAAACTTTGGTGCATGTCTATAAAAAAAAAAAGAAAAAAAGATTGAATATATGAAACCATAGCAAATAAATAGATATTTGTGCATAACTTTTAAATATTCAAATTAAGAAATAAAAAGATAAACATTTAAAATAATTGCAATAAAACTAAATAAAAATTTGTCAGATTTGCATAAAAACGGCTTTGAATATGCGAGCGCAGCATTTAAAAGTTTGTGATATTATTTTTTTCTTGTGTGGCTGGCTGTTTGTGCAGCTTATTTATGTGTGTGTGTGCGTGTGTGTATGCGACTGTGTGCATGTGTATTAAAGGTGAACAGCATTTTTGTCACTTTGTCATATGCTGTGCATTTATTTATTTTGTCACTTTGGCATTTTTTAAAAGATTTTGTATATTTTTCCAATCTTTTTTTTTTTTTCTTAAGCATTTTCAACCAAAAACAGCAGCACAGCAGCTGCTGCAGGTACCTGGCACAGCAAGTGGCCATTGCTGCAGCACTTACGCGGCACTTGAAGTAAGCTTTTAAGTATGTTTTGCTGTGTGCGTGTATGAGTGTGCTTAATGTATGCTTCTTATTTACTGCTTGCACTTCATGCGTTGCCACTTCAAGCCACTTTGTTAAGTAAGGTATTGCCCACAAAGCCATGTCTTGAGGAGCTCAAGTCTTGGAAATCGTATGAGTTATCAACAATATGTAAATAAAGCACGTTCTTACTTACTGTGACTTTTGTTTAGCTGTGTTTGTGTGTGCTTTTTTTTCTTACCACTATATAATGTTTAAAATGCAGTTAGTTACACAGGAAAACACTAGCTGTTGTGTGTTCTTTAAGACCAGCCTGACTGACGTTTATAGTTTTGTTTGTAGTTTTAATATGCAGATCGAGAGCTTCTAACTGCATAATATTTCAGTTATTTTGTTAGTGTTATTATTTTACTGCTTGTTTTGTGGCAATTACATAAGTACCGTTCACTCTACGTCGGTGCTTTGGCTGTTTCTGCCTACGCCCAGCACATATTTATCAAAGGTCAATAACTTGATATTTTAATTATCTATACCTAAACATCTTTTTAACTGTACATGTTGAAATACAGCAAAGTATTTTCGTATATAATTCATTTTTAATTATTATAAAAGCTCTTGACTTATTGTTATTATTTCAGATGATATTTTCAAGGCCAACCATTTCTTTAGCCGAAGTTGAGGCTCTATTTTAATGATGAAAACAATATTCAAATTAATCAAATACGAGGTTTAAGTCTCTGCAGGTGGTACAAAAGCATTATTGCTAATGGTGAATTGATTAATAGAATTAAGAAACAAGAAACACAGCCACAGAAAAAAACCAAAGAAATGTTTACTTTGTGTCTGGGAATCAGAATTTGTTAACCAAAGGATATTTTTGAAGCCAACATTAACATTGATTTTGTATAAAACTTATGAAGTTTCATTAAATATCTTTTAATTTCTCTTCAATCAAGAGAAAACATTTTGCAATTAGCTTTTAAGCACAATTTCGGGCATATGCTCACCAGTGGCGTAGTTAGGTAGCGATTTAGAGAATAGTGAGCCCCCTTCGATGATTTTTTTTCTTACACTGATATACGGTGTAGGAAAGTCAATCCCGTGATACTGGCTTTCGGCATCCCGGATATTTTAAGCCCCTTTAAGTCCCGGTATTTTCTTTTCGGTATCCAGAGACTTTCAAATAAAAAAAAGAGCGACAAGAGCTAGATAATATAAATTCTTATTATATTCGTCCCGTTAAGATTAATTTCTCAAAGGAATCAAGCAACGTAGAACAATATATCCTGCCGTACTGAACTTCCTTATAACTGCTGAATTGAAGTTAACAGAATTCGATGAACCGTGCAGTTATAACATAACCACATTTAAAATAGTGGCATGTGAAAAGCCTCTTTGCGGAGAAGAAGTATCTGAAGATTGTAAGGACGATAAGTTTTTGAAAGTTTAAGAAGAACCGGCAATACCATTACTTGAAAATTGTCAGATATTCTGACTCTGGAAATCAATATGTTTTGTGTTGGAGGCAATCGTGTCGAAATTCACAGATTGCTTACGATTTTCTTACAATTATTTTCTAAAAGAGATACATATTAATGCAGTGCTGAGCTGTAAGACAAAACAAAAGAAAAAACATTTTTTATTTCGGTTGACAAACATTGTCTTCAGGGCTGATGTCACACGGCGATCGTTTGAACGGCACTCAAAAGTTTTTGTTGGAGTAAAAGAAAACGTGTTAACGCTCTTTATTGATAAAAAAAAAATGTCCGTGGCGAAGTCGCGAATCACAAACCTTTTTGATGAAACATTAGTTGCCTTCATCAGAGTAACGTATTACTTTAAGAATAGTAAAACATTAAAAATGTGCTTTTGAAAAAGTTGTTTTAAGCTTTAATTGGCTTTGAACACGATCAAAAATTAAGACGGTGTTTCAAATTAAAAAAATGTTGATAATTTTTATTGTATAACCCAAAACTGTTCTGCAATTCATGATAATTTTTTGTTTTTTTAATTAATAAAACTGATTAATCAAAGTCTTTTCAAGGGCTGAAATAGCCATTTCGTTTTTTTTTTTGTCAATTATTTTATGATTAATACATGCATTATTTAGCAATATGTTATGTTTATACTTCTTTTATAAGTGAATTGAACTAAATTTTATAATTTCAATTATATGATAATAAGATGTTTTATAAAAAACGTTTTGAATTATTTAAATTTTTGAATTTTTCGATCCCTAAATAGTCCCGGGATTTTAAATCCCGATAATCCCTGAATTGAAGAAAGCTTCCAGGATTGGACTCCCTAATACAATGATCTACATAGCAAGTACCTACACTCAAAGAAAAAATATTTACAGAAACTTTTGTTGGCTCTATACTGACAAAAATGTATCAACTCAGCCTAGGAATTTATCGATACGAACAATGTTTTTCATATTGAAGAATTCTTACTTGATAAATTGCTTGTTAGTATAGAGCAGCTATGAACATAATTAGCTCGCGAGCTACGAGCTTTTTCAAAAATGTAGTCGTTTATAGTTTCTTCTGCTGTAAAAAAGCTTTCAGTCTGCAGGCAGACTTGAAGCAGGCAGGTTCATGCCACTTTGTTCACCGAAAAAAAATAAAAAATAATCGATGCAATGTTTTGTAATATTTGTTTACATTTGATACTTTAAAAACTAATAAAAGTATTTGGCGATCGTGTGTATAAAAGAATAACATAGTTAATACACAAGAATTGTAGTACAGCGGCTTTTTTGGTTAAAGATGGACCAAAATAAAGAGAGCCGTATTAAAAAACTCCTACATACAAATATTACTGTTCGTTGTATAAGAAGTTTGGCAGTTTTGTGAAAGATTTTTACTACAGAGCGTCCTTTGGTATTATATCTATTTTCTCGGCGTTATATCTATTTTCTTTAACGCTTTGTTCTTGTGTGGAAACGAACACAACAAACAAAAGGCAGCTCAAATCAGACGATATGTTTTCGACTTATGCGCGGTGTCACGTATGCCACTCTCTTTTATATGTTTACATAATATAAATAACATCCTCCATCTGACACAGAAATTCAATTAATTTTTCTGTTCGGCCGTCACCTCTCTGCAGACAATGGCAAACCTCAGAGACTAAAAACTGCCATGAAAAGCTTCTTGAGAACTTAAGCCGTTCGGAGTCGGCGTAAAACATGTATGTAGGTCCAGTTCTCGATCATTTGTGAGCAACCATTTCACATCACACACAACACAATTGATCATAAGAAGCTCGGTCACAGTCCTTTCAAGGGCTGAAATGGCCATTTCGTTTTATTTTTTTTTTTTTTAATATAAATAACATTAAATATAATTATATATGCAATAATAATATATAATAAAGAAATAATCTATTCTAATATGATTTCATCATTTTTCTATTTGCTTCTCTTTATTATTATTTTTGTACAAAATACTTTCAAAAAGTTTTCAAAATGCTTTAACGTTGCATTTCTTCCAGTGAGAAGCTTTAAACGTTACACATCCATGCAAGCAATTTAAGTTGTGTGCGTGTGATCATTACTGGCATACGAAATCTTTAAATTAAAAAGCTTTTTAGTCGAGTTGAGAACTTATTACACTGAAGAAAATAATACTATCAGTCGCTGTATAAACCTCATGCTGTGAGGTAGCAGTTCTCTGCGGTCCTCTGCGTTGCCTTATCGAACACGACAACATATCATTAGGGCGTTTGTTCGTTCATTCGATTCAATCAGTCGTTGCTGATTGCTATTGCTTAGCCAAGCCAAAAAACACATTGGAGCAATAAAAAACCAAATCATGCATCTCTTTTGCTCCAATGTGCTTTTTGCAACCTTATAGAACACTACAAGCTATCATTCACGCGTTATGCCATTTGAATGAACAAACTCATGCTTTTCTTTCAGTGCAAACTCTTAAAACAAAAGCTTTGCAATAGATTCACAAAAATGTGAATGTATAGTTGTGCGCACCCGTGATATGGATTCAACAAGAATTTCTGTCAAAGGTTTTTCTTTGAGTGTAGATGTTTAAACAAGGTAAATAGAGTAAAGTTTTCAATAGCAACTATAAACTTAAAAAAAAACGGGGTAGAGTCGTCAGGACTGCCGATGGAAGTGTTAGCTTTTTAGCATAAGATGTAAAATTAAATATTATATTTGATAGAATAAACCAACACACAATTTTAAGTTTTTAATTTTTTTCAAGTTTATTAATGTTATTGATAGCAAAAATTGCTTCAAAGAAAAAAAGAGGCTGTTTAATATTTGCTCTTTGTTTCATTACGTTTTTACGACTACTTTTATAACCTGTTTACTGATTTGCATGAACTTGGGTGCGTTTCAAAGAGGATAGATGTATATGTTTGTAAAGATAGCGCTACATTTTCTATGATTTGAATTTAAAGTTCGGTTATTTAATTGTCACACCGTATAGTTACTTTCGATCAAATTTTTTTTTTAAAAGCTGATGCTAGATTCTGGAAGTTTAACGAATTTCACGTCGAATATGATGAGTTTCCAATTTTCGTAATATTAGAATTGTTTTATAATATTATTTTTCTTAAGTAGTAATGTCGTGAAACATTTCAAGTGCTATCATTAGCAGCAGCATGAATCAGGGCTGTAAAGTATGAACGCTGAAATCATTTATTATTCCCGTTTAAGTGAGTACAGGTGAGAACATAATCTAATAGCTGACGAACATTGTTTACATCCACTTATTAAGTCATCATGAAAAACCAGAAACCGTTACTTAAATGATTGTTTAATTATTATTTTTTTTCTTATTATTACCTCAGACTAAATTCCAAAAATAATTGCATAAACTCGAAAAATCGATTGGTAATAATCAATAATCACAAATTTATTACAACATTGTTGGTCGAATAAACAGTGTCACCGGTTAAGAAACACAAAACAAATTCGAAAAAAAAATATTTACAAAAATCAATAATTATTTACATATTTCACTTTGTATTTTTCTTTAGCTAATTGTAGAAAAAGATACAGAGGTAAAGCTACAGATAAAACTTAAGCTACATTTGTATCTGTATGCAAATAATGTGCAGCCAGTGAGGTGTTACATGAAGCTGGACGAAATTCCGATTAAAAATATTGGAAAAACACCAGCACAGTACATTACAGTGTCAGCGAAAAGTGAGCGCACAGCACAATACAGAAAATAACGATTTCAATAAAACTTAAGCAACGCTTAACGGGTCTTAACGGCTTCACAGCAATGCTGTGGCTAAGACGAGCATTACAACGGGCTCAGAGCCAACAACAACAATAACAAGAGAAGAGATATGAGCAATAACAACAACTACCTACTATTGTAGCAACGGCAACGCCAACAGCAACTGTGGCAACTTCAAAACTTAACGTTTTCTTAACTTGGCTTGCATTTGCGTGGCTGCGTGTACCGAGTTTGGACGCATTAAAAGTGTGCGGTTAAAAGTTCGACATTTATTTCATTTTGTTGTTTTTTTTTTGTTTTGTGTTTTTTTTTTTTTTTTTTTGAATTTATTGAAAACACTTTATTAATTCACCCTTGAAACTGTTTTTAACAGTGTTGTTGTTTTTGTTCGATAACGCATCCGGTTACTTTTTCTTTGGCTGCTCGATACGACATCTATAACATCATCATCATCATCAACATCATCGACCTACACTAATTTTTTTTTTGGTAACAAAAGTTGTCTTCGTCGTTATTGTTGTTGTTGTTTCCGTCTTCTTCATCTTAGTTTCGGTACTACTCGTTCCGTCTTACTGTCGCCGTTTTATGGCAATTCGTTCGTTTCGCGATCGGTCTGAGATACTTTGAACGCTCATCATTTTGCCATTGCTGGTTGGGCAAGCAACGAAAACAAAAGTGACTACGAAGTGGTGCGCAAATCAGTCCCAGCAGCAGTCAGATCCCAAACGCCAAGCCAAGTGTTAACGACGGTGGCCAGCGTGCATCCATAAGATACACGCTACGAATCCAAAAACTTAGATTCATCAAACACGGCACACGGTGTGTCATCAATCAATCAGTCTCTCACAATATAGCAAAGTTGTAGCTTTTCCATATATAAAATTGGTCAATATTGAAGATTTTTTTCTGCAGCTTGTCAAAGTGAACGAAAGTGAAAGCCAAGTTAAGACGTGTTGCATCTATAGCAGCAGCGCAAAATTTAAAAATAATAGAAAAAATACATAAGAAACTTCCTTAAATTTTTGGCCAAAAACTCTTGGATTATACAAAATTAAGCAACAGATCAAGAAATAATAAAAAATGCTGTTAAAAATGTAAGTAAACCACGCCTCATGACAACACTAACAATATTTGTAGTTTTTTCTATTTATTTTTCACTTTATGCATTTTTCTCAGCTCAATCTAACCGTGCGCGCTGAAGTGTTAAAAAGCAAGATATGTGTTAGCAAATACCAAATAATTGCATATTTTTAAGATTAACAAATTTTTTTATCTTTGCTGGCCTGCCCAGGCGTAAAATTAAATTATGGGCTATTTGTGACTTGTGACGAGAGGCAGAGTTTATTGTTTTTTTTGAGGAGTTGTTAGTTTCTTTTAATAAAAAATTTATCATTTCAAAAAAAAAAAATTTCCACTAAAGTTAGAAGTGAAAAAATTTCTAGTAAAATTTTCTGTTGAAATTTTTGAATAAGGAAGGACGGTATCAATACGTGTCTGCATTTTTGTGCCAAGAAGCAAATAATTGCTTAAGTCGACTTAAGACAAAACATAGTTTTAAATTAATTAAGAGTAACATTAATATAAAAACACAAAATCTGGATTTTTTTTGCATCATTCAAAGCGAAATCATGACACAAATTTAAAGAAGGTTTTATAAAATTCGTATGGCGATTGAAAACCTTGAAGCAAGACTTGTCAAAATATTTAAATTGGAATATTAAAATATTAATTTAGAAATAAATAAAGATTGTATCTTGTTTTAAGTCTGATTATATTGGTGATTATTTTATGTATTAGTGAAATTTTGTTAGGAAAATTTTAACATTTTGTGTTAATTTTCGCATTTATATTTTTAAAAAGACAATTCAAAATTCTCCATTTGGACCAAATTAATTCGATAAAAAATTTATTGAATTCTAGTTATCTCTTTTACAGTAATTAAAAGAAAGGACACATTTGACAGTAATATTAAAAAAATACGACTATGCGAGCAATTCTAGGTACTTAGAGATTTTTCCTTTTTACCAAAACAATTGGAAAACTTCTGGCTACGGGCCTGCAGTAAATTCTAAAATACAATGAGCAATAAAAAAATGTCTAAAAATAAGAAATGAATAAATAATAAAGACGTGTCTGACTCAATGAAAAATATATAATAAAAACTTGCTGTTACATTTACGGTTTCTACACTGAGGGAAATATGTGTTAAAATTAAATGAAATTGTGTTCATATGAAACGAATATGTTTTTGAAACAGAGCTTTAAACAATTTCATTTAAGCTAAACACAAATGTTTGTTAAATAAAATTTAAAACAAAAGCTATTGTTTTCAAAACAATGTTTTTAAAAAAGCTTTTAATGTAAACATTTTCAGTTTAAAAACATTTAAAATAAAAAAAAATTAAATTTAAAACAAAAGTTTTTATATTGAAAACAAATATTTTAAGCCCCCATTCGCGTTATTGATGGCAGATTTGTGATCAGCGACCCCTGGGACTCCTCGAATACTAAATCTAAACTCCACTCGATGACGTTTGTTTTATTGCGGTTTGAAATATTGAAATATGTTATATATTAAAATAATTAATAAGTTTTTATTTCATCTTACCTATAAATTTTGTAAGTCCAATTAAAAAATATTTTCAAACAATCAAATGGTTTTTCTCAGCTTGGTCTCAATTGTCTGCTAAATGACTCTACTACACATCATTTTTTAATTCACTCTCAAATAGCGACGAATTTTTTGTTATTAAAAGAATTAATAAGAGAAAATTGTAGAAAAAAGTGAGAGTAGGAAATGAGATTTATATAAAAAAAAAAAAAAATTAAACACGCTTGTTTTAAATTTTGTTCTGTAGAAAACAAACGCGTTCAATTTTTATTTTAAAATTTTTTGTTTAATTTTAAAGTATGTTTTTTTTCTCAGTGTAACAGTTTATTGAAATCAAAATGAAAAATTAACAATGATATCTTTTAATTTCTTTAAATCAGTTTACCGGTGAATGCTATAAATCAAAAATGTTCATATATAGGGTTTGTTACATGAAGAGGATAACTTAAAAAATATCTCACTATCTTACACCTTTATTGGTTCCTAGAATTTTCAACAAGATTTTGGCCATGTTTCTAACAGTCTAGTTAGGGTTTCGTAAAATCGTTAAATGTTAGAAGATAAAATATGAGTTTTATCGAAAACGATTTCGTGAATTATACACAATTGTATACAGAAGTAAAAAGTTTAAAATAATTAAAGTTAAGTTTTTCAAAATTCTTTATTTTTTAATTTTTTATAAAATAAAAATAAAAGATAATAAAAAATACTTTCTACATGAAAATTGAACTACGGTATTTTATACCCCAAAGCGTACTGCGTAAGGGGTATATTAACATTTTCATTCCGTTTGTAACGCCAATAAGGGGGCGTGTTAGTTATATATGGAAGTATATATATTTTTGATCACCATCACCACCTGAGTTAATTTCTGTCTGCACGATTACAGACGTAATTTTAAAGATATCGCGATTAAATTCAAAATATAAGCTTATTTCAAAAAACTGAAGATCAAATTTGAGGATGAGCCAAATCGAACGAAAACCACGCCTACCTCCCATGCAAAGTGACTTTATTTAAACAGTAAAGTCTCTTTAAAATTCACAAAAATTAAAGAAATGCCATTAAATTTTGCACATATACTTTGATGTTTAATATAAAACATCACTATTATATTTGGCTAAATGAAATAGAAAGCACGCCTATCTCCCATACAAAATTGCTTTATTTTAAAAGTAAAATTTCTTAAATATCACAAAAATTAAAGAAATATCTTGAAATTTTGCACATAAGCTTTGATATTTAATATAAGACCTAACTATTAAATTTGGCAAAATCGGATGAAAACGGCGCCTATCTTCCATACAAAGTGACGTCATCAAAATAGAAAAACCTTCGTAAATAAATAAAATTGAATGCCATCTTGTCTGTATGTACACCCACATCGCTTATCCCCCCCCATATATATTTTCCTCGCTATCATCTGGAGTCCTTAGACAAGAAAAGTGGGTGTGGCATTTAACTTTAAATCGAACTTCTGCTACACTATGTGTCTGACTTCAACCAAATTTTGCACACATAATCCTTGGTTTATAAAATTTGGCGGTACTAGGCAGAGGGCGTAGCGCTTTATTTTTAAACTAGCTCCATCTACAACGTTTGTCCCATTTCAATCAAATTTTGTACATATCGTCTTAAGTATAATATGAAGCCTACAACAGTGGGTGGAATTGGACAAGGGGCGTGTCAATTTAAATCTAATGGAACTCACTCTACAACGTTTATCTGACTCACAACAAATTTTCCACATATATTATTTGGCATAAAGAGCAGTGATTAGTGTAGAAAATTGGGCGGAATTAGACAGTGGGCGTGGCTTTTTAATTTTATTTCAACTCCTTCTGTACTGTTTTTCTGACTATAGCCTAATTTTGCAAATATATTCATTGGTGTAGTGAGTAGTCCATAGTCGTAAATATTTCGCTACAGGGGCGTGGCGCTTTGATTTTGAACGATCTTCTTCTATAGTCTTTATCCGACATCAACCAAATTTTCCACACATATTCTTCGGAATAATGAGCAGTCAGTAGTCTAGAAAATTGGGAGGAATTGAACATGGGGCGTGACATTTTAATTTTAAACGAAATTATTTTACACCTTTGGTATGAGTTCAACCAAATTTTGCGCATATATTATTTGGCATGATGAGCAGTCATGGGTTTAGAAAATAAGTCATGATTAGACAGGGGGCGTGGGTGGCACTTAAGTGTTATTCGAACACCTACACCGATTTTTCGACTTCAACCAAATTTTGCACACATGTTCTTTGGTATAGGGAGTAGTCTGTATTCTAGAAAATTGGGCGGGACTTGATAGAGACGTGGCATTTGAATTTAAAACTAACTTCGATCTTAAACAAGTTTTTTCGCAATGGTTTTTGGCATAATGTGCAGTCCTTAGTCCAGAATAGTAGGAGGGATAAGACATGGGGTGTGGCGCTTTAATTTTAATCGAACTTAATCTACGCAATTTTTTCGACTTCAACCAAGTTTATGTACGTACATATTTTCCTTGGAATAATGAGTAGTCCGTAGTATAGAAAATTGGGCGGCTTAATTAAAGTGGTACTTTTATTTGAATACTTTATCTCAGTAAGTATATGCACCATGGTTTGGAGTTGATGGGAACCGTTCCAAGCAACATGCAAAGTCTGGTCGTTACTACACTCAAAAAAAAAACTTCGAATTATGCACGAAATACTTATTATATTTCAAAAATTGGTTGTTCTTTTCTGCCTACAAAGGGTTTTGTACATGCTACATATCAGCCTTTGTACATTGCACGAAAGAAAAAAATTGTATACTTTACGAAAAATAAAAAATTTGTTTTAAATATCCGAATGACATTTGTATATTGTACGAATATACAAACACTTTTACCGAAACTTTCAAACAACATTCGTACATTTCACATATTTATATATTATAGATTTTACAAACGTGCATTCGGAGAATGTAGAAAGTGTACGAATTAAAACATTTCTGTTTTTTTGAAAACACTACAAATGTTTTTACTATGTACCAAGCATTTGTACATTCTACAAATAGTCTACGTTCGTATTTCTACAAAGATTTTATTCGTATTTTTATCCTTGTCTTTATTTTGAGTATAGAAAAGTGGAGGAAAAATGTCCTTTTAAAACTATATCTCAGATTTAAGATTCGTAATTCCACTATACTCTCACAGCTGAAAAGTTTCAGGCAGAAAATTGGGTTGATCTTTCCTGGTCATAGATAAAACTTTACGTGATTTTGTGTAAAAAACAATTGCAACAGCATTGAGATTTTTGCAATTATAAAATGACGTGTCATTTTTTTCACACAGGAGTTATTCGTTACCCCAACGAAAAAACATCGCTCCCTAAACTTGAGATTTAGTAAAGTCCACCAGAAAAAAGTCCACCGTGACCCAAAAATTAAAAGTTATCAAAAACTTTTTATTTAATGATCTTATCTTAGAGAAACATTTTAATATAATCGATGTAAGCAATTTGAACATAAACTCATTTACCATGATAATCAAATCGTATGCACTGTTTCACAGAGGTAATTTTTCTTTTTAGTAAATGTGTAGTAAATGTTTCGTAAGCGTTTTTGTTTTAGTAAAAATGGAAGGCATTGGCTAAAAATAATAAAAAATGGTTGAGGCAAGTTTTTTAATTACTAAATTACATACTTACTTAATTACTTAATTAAACAATTTAATTACAATGGAAATTTAAGTAACGTAACGCCAGTAACGTCACGTCAGATGACTAATGCCAATAACAAAATAACGGGAGAAGATTTTTAAAAATGATAACTTTGACAATAAACTTATATTATTTCAAAAGCTTCTGTTTTATACAAAAAGTCTTTCCCAATTCGCAGAGTTTTGCAAATTTTGTAATCCAAGTCGAAAAATAATTCCATTTTTAGTAACGTCACGGTAGAGCATAGTTTTGCTTATGAACTTAAATTCTTCGGATCTATTGTTGTAATTCTTTTAATTAATAACGTGCTACTTAATTACTACGCAAATATAAAAATAACATTTTTAAAATTACTCTTATATTAGACTTATATATTAACGCCAGTTTAGAAATGTATCCATTTATCCTAACTTCAAATACTTATTAAAAAAATGAAGCCTCAAGAAATGAATAAAGTTGAATTGACAAAAAAAAGCCTTGGGGAAGAAACTACGCTATGTTGCAGTTAAGAGTAAAATCAAATTAAGCGTATAATATAAACATTATATAGACGGCTTAAGACTTTGAATATACTTCAATGCGGCCCGGAGTGGGGGGGGACTATTTTAACTTCGGTACCCTGCCGAAGAAGAAAATGAGGAAGTCCTGTAGAAAGCAAGAATATTGACCAGTTATTCAAATTGATCTTTGTAGGCGTAGATTAGGCCCAACGCTGCCCATTTCCCAATGGTTTGTTTTGACACATTGCAGCTTCGTACTAACTTTCATTATTGTATCTTGTCTATTTCTCGAGAAATAAAAAGTTCTCTATTATAGATGTCGACGATCTGATTCCCACTCACTTTTTATTTGTCAATGTTGTGGGTGGCACAGGAGCGGTCATATCCCTTTTTAGTATAATTGTTGTGTAATAATATGAACATTCCAATCAAATTGAACATTTATTAGCATCATTTTCCGATTTTGTGTGAATTGTGGGTAACAAAAGGGGAGTGGCAACATTTATATAGCTTTTGCTTATCGCAGTGATTTATGCAATTGTTTGATAAAGGTTTTATAGAAATTCATCAAGTAGTTTAGGAATCTATTGCATACATGCATACACACAAACATAATAATAAAGATTTATTATAATTTTTTTTGAGCTAAATAATTTCTATTTAAGAAAATGTATTAAAGTTAATTCGCTACGGTATGTATATTTTCCAAATATGACGTAATACATTTTGAAAAATTTATTGCATTCAATATAAATTTACTTAACATAATTTTTTTTTTTTTCTTAAAGCTTGTTTTTGTAAGTTGTTGGTTGGGGTCGAACGTCAGCTGCTTCTTGTGTGCTGGAAAAATCAAGCTGCGTGAAGCACTTAACAAATCTTGAAGCATGAGTATTTGCAACCCTACAACAACGTTTTTCACACATACACACACACACCCACACAACTTACAGAGCAAGCATATGTTTAGCTGAGCATGAATAGCATATTTATAGCACAGCAATAGCAGCAACAACAATAACAGCTGCTGCACCCTTTGCACAAATTGTTGCATTGTTTGGAAAATGATGCGGTAACAAAGTATAACAATTTAAGAAAAATAAAGTCAACAATTTATTATTGTCAGATTTATTTATTACGAAAGTTGTAGCAAATAAGTAAGTAAAAAAAAATAAGGTATTTTGAAAACGGTTAGGTATATTTTTTGGGGGGAAAATAAAATAAAAAGTTTCAAAAATGTGGGCCGCAAGGCGCTGAATAAAATTGCACTGAATAAATCTAGACATGCATGCATAAGTGTAGCAGCAGCAACAACAACAAGAACAACAACCACAACAACAATGAAATATAACTTGCACTTTTAAAGGCATTGAAGCTCTTGTTGTTGCGTTTATAGTGCATGTTGCTACAGCTGCAACAACAACAATAATAACAGCAACAAGAAAAGTTGAAGTTGTCTACCTTTGCGCATGATTTCCAGTACGAGTTTTTTTTTTGCTTTTTTATCTTCATCATGGTAAAAATTTGTGAAAACTAGCTTAAACTGGTTTGGATGGTGCAACTCATGTTGTTGTTGCTGTTGTTGTTGTTGTTGTTGTTGCTGTTATAACTATTAATGCTGCTGTAAGTAAATGTTAAAAGTTAAAAAGCAGCTGAAAGTTATGCGCACCCACAAGTCAATACACAACAACAACAACCATCAAGCAACAATATCAACATCGATTACAAGTTAAAAAAATTCCACTTTTTTTCCATCCTCAAAATTTTTTTGATTTTAATGACCAAATATATCGTAGCCATAAAAATAGGTCGCCAATATGATGTTTTTGTGTTGACACCAACAATAACAACATTGCAAAACAGGTTTAATGCAACAATAACCGCAACAGCAATATTTGTGCTAATTTTGCATGAAGTAGCAACATTTTTGCATGCGGTAGCGCACAGTGGGACAAAGAGCTACTGTTCCATCCAAAATGATTTTCTGGTCGTACAATTTGAGCAAACAGAACGTTGTTCTTTTCTAAACATTTGTTTTTGAATTATCTATCAATCTTCTGAACAGATTTTTAATTTGCATTTGTTAGTCTTCAGAATTATTATTGAAAAAGCAAATTTTTGTTAAAAATCCAGTTTTTAGAAATAAATTAAGCCCAAGGTCATAGAAAATCGAGATATTGATTTTTTTAATGTTAATTTTTGAATTCTCTAACATCTACAGTACTGGAGAATAAAATAAAATCACATACCTACTCATGCAAACTTCAATGATAAAAAAACACCTTAATAATGTACCAATCCAAACAACTTAAATATTTTGTTTTTTCTTTTTGCTTATCATTAAAGAATTGAATAAAAAAGGGTTTTGTCAATTTGTATAGTAATTTAAAAAAAATATATCTTTATAAATCAAAATTTAATAGTACTTTATAATAAGTAAGAAAAATAAAATTGAACCAAAACATACAAAATAATGAAAATTTAAAAATAAATCAACTATTTATTAGCCTCTATTTTTCAAGACATCTCACATCTTCGCGACATGGACTCTACTAATCTGTGACAAATGCTGAGGTATCGCATACTAAGCTTTATGGATTCTTTCCCAAAGATCCGTTTTTTTTTTTTTTTGTTTTGGCAGATCTTATATTATTTTGATTCCACCCCACACCATAATCCACCATAAGCTACCACTTCCATGCTTAAACGTTTCTGTGGCATAATTTGAGTTAAATTCTGCATTCTTCCGTGTTCATACCCATGACATACCATCACTTCCGATTAAAATTATTTTTGTTTAATCGAACCAAAGCACTTTCGCCATTTTTTGGCATTTTCTGGACTGACTCATTTGGTGTGTAATTTTTCAAAAGCAGTACGATATTGTCTGTCTCCAGGTCAGCATAGGAACGTTTCGAGGAGATCTATCAAACTTCTCTGCTAGTCGTCGCCTTACCACTCAAATAGAAATATCAAAGCTTATTTCGCCCTGGATTGCTTCTGCAGACTTGAATGGGTCGCGAATGCGAATAATTTTTATGTAATCGTCCTGCTGCGCCATTAATTGCGTTTGGAGGCAAGAATGCTTTAAATACTGATTTTCAATGAAGTGCTTTTATTTTATTGTTCCATAACATTAAAACGTGTTCGCACAATCCGAGGATTACCCAACAAACAGTTTTGCTTAAACGAAACCCAACAAGCATTTTTTTTTTGTGCTTTATAATAACGAATATTTATGACAGAAGTTTGAATTTTTATGTAACTGAAAGCAACAAAAAAAATGCATACAACGATTTCTGCTGACGGTGGTTTTATTTTATTGTCTTATTGTTTCTAGATGGTTTCGGTTTTATTTTTCAATTTTCCAAAATTTACAAAAATATTTTATAAAACAAAAAATATTTAGAATTAACCGTTGTATGCCGCTAGATTTACTTTATAAGAATGCATATATTCTGATAAAAAATTTTTTTTATAAAATTTTCTGTAAAGTAAATGCTTTTCGATTACTTGAAACTTTTTTTAGTAAAATTGACTTTTTTAACACAACAATTTTGAAAAATTGAAAATGATAATCGAAAATCAAACTAATAGAATAAAGAAACATAAACGAACTTAAAAAAGTTTCACTATCACGATTTTTTCGACACTTAGGCTCAATTTTAGTTCGAAAATCCTTGCTATTTACCAAGCAAACATTCTTGGTAATTCAGAAATATGAGACTTGAGGGTTCATAATGAGCTCATTTAAGTCTCCAATATGTGCGTGTTTTCTTTCCTGTAAGGGAGGCTTTTTTGAGACGCAATTTTTTGTTATTTTTAAGTCATAAAAGAGTCTAAAGTAGTGTATTTTAAGAGTCAGAATTATGAGTTTTTTAAAAATCACTCAAAGAGATCAAATCAAAGAGTCTTTGATAATTACTATGCTTTTGTGACTTTTATAAAAAACAAATACTGGGATTTTTTATCATTCTTTCAAGACTAATATTTATGAGTGTGCTTTGCTCAAAGCTTGATACTTTCATAACTTTTTCAATTGAAATAAATCTCTAAAATCTCATAAATCTTTAAATTGAGATTCTGAAATTAATTTTTATTACATAAAATTAAAACATAACTTTTATAAATATAAAAGTCTTTATAAAATAGTTATCATATATAACTTTTGTTCTCAAAATAGAAGAGCTTCTGCTCTTAAAGTTAAATATTTTGCTGGTACTCAAAAACTTTTATTTTGAATAGTTATTTTTTATATCAAAGTAAAAGTTAAGAGCTTTTTTTATTTTAAGACATTATTTCTTAAAGTCTTTCAAGACAATTATTTCAGAAAGTCAAATCTAAGAGTCTTACGTCTTTTAAATTATAAAATTTTCTTTGAAAAAATATTGATAAACGTATGTGAAGCACATGCATGATTTTAATAGTGGGCATGATGAACCGTATAAATTGTGAAATATTTTCTTTCGTTGGTATTTTAGACTGGAAGAGATTTTATGTGAATTTGGGAACACCTCAAATGATCACAGCCGCGTTAAGGAAAACTTCATCACGGTTTGCTATAACAAAGCAAACCACTCTAATAAAACTTTTCCAATTTAGATATGAATGTGCTTAAATATTGTAATGAAAGTGTGAGTTCTTTCCTAGGAGAGGAAAAGAAGCACAACGAATTCATGGCTTCCTACAATCCAAGTGTCACTGAATTAAGCATTTTCTGAACTCACAATAATTTTAAATAACTTAAGAACCTCAATGAGTGAAAAACTCTTAGCACACAAAATATAAGCTAAGCTAAGATAAATTCTAACTTAACTTTATGAAATCATGCTCGAGTCATTTTTATGTAAAGATTTTAAAAAGGCTTTTCAAAAATTAAAGTCTCAAAAGACTCTTTAGGCAGACTTTTAAAAATATTAGTTTTTGCAAACTTTTAAAAATTATTATTAAATAAAATTACTGGAAGGCTCTTAACTTTTGCTTTTAAACTTAAAAGTTAAACTTTTATTCAAACTTTCAAGTTTCTAAGCTTAAGAAGTTAAGAATAAAAGCTGAAAGTTAAAAGTTAACATTTATTTTTACTTAAGAATTGAAGTCAACTCGTTACTATTATTTTTAAAAGGAAAAGTTAACACTTAACTTATATTTTTACAAATAAAAAATAAAAGTAATATTTTACTCATATAATAAAATAAGAAGTTAACAGTAGCACTTGAAGAAATCTATTTTATATGAGTTGTTTTTTAGCTCTGGTTTCCTTTCCTTCAAAGGCACACTGATCTTAGTCCGTAATATGATTGTTATGGGAGTCCGAATTATACGAGGGGTGCCTTTTATATTTCGGGATTAGAGAACAAAAACAAATATTAATCATCGAAAATCACTTTATTGTTTTTCAAAATATTCTCCATTAAGATCTATACACTTTTGCATGCGTTTGAACCAATTGTCGAAGCACTTTTGCCACTCTGATTGAGGTATCTCCAAAACATGCATTCTGAATGCCGCAACCGCTTCTTCGGGCGTCGAAAATCGTTGTCCACGCAGTTTATTCTTCACGGTTGGGAATAAAAAGAAGTCATTCGGTGCCAAGTCAGGACTATACGGCGGATGACCCATCAAATCGATGTTTTGGGTGCTCAAAAATGCAGTTGTTTGAGCCGATGTGTGAGAGCTCGCATTGTCGTGGTGAAGAGTGATCCGTCTTCGGCGGTTGGTTTTCCTGATTTCTTGGAAGACAACTGGCAAACAAATGTTTGTGTACCACTCAGAGTTGACTGTTCTGCGTTGTTCTAGTGGTACGGTTGCGACATGTCCATATTTTCCGAAAAAACAGGCGACCATTTGCTTGGAAGTGCTTCGTGCGCGAACAACAACTTTTGTTGGATTTGGCTCATCTTGAAACACCCATACAGTCGACTGCTGTTTACTTTCGGGCTCATACGCGTAAATCCACGATTCATCACCTGTCACGATGTCATAGACGTGTTTCGAAGCACCGCGATCGTATTTTTTGAGCATTTCCTTCAACCAATCGACACGAGCCTTTTTTTGAGCGATTGACAAATTGTGTGGGATCCAACGCGAACAATTTTTTTTGACAGTCAAATGTTTATGCAATATTGAATGTATGCTGGTCCCACTTATGCCTAAGGTTGCCTCAATCTCACGATAGGTAACATGACGATCTTGCAATATCAGTTCGCACACAGCATCAATGGTTTTCGGAACAACAGCTGATTTCGGACGACCTTCACGAAATTCGTCTTGGAGTGAACTACGACCACGATTGAATTCACCATACCATCGATAAACACTGGTCCTTGATGGAGCTTCATCGCCAAAAATTGAATTAAGTTCATCCATGCACTGTTGCTGTGTTAATTCACGTCGAAAGTTGTAAAAAATAATCGCACGAAAATGTTCACGATTTAATTCCATTTTTAGACCGAGATGAATCTTTTAAGTTACTATAAACAACACAAATAGCGCTCGTATGTCAAAACGTTCTGAGTACGTATAAGCCAACAAATGTCAAACTTTGCGATAGAGCTTTCAGTTGACAGATTGCAACACCAGGGTTGCCAAATCCCGAAATATAAAAGGCACCCTACGTATGAATTTTATGAAAACAAAACATTCCGAATGTTTTCAAAAAGTACTTTACATTGTCATCAGCTTATTATTATAAGCCAATTTTGTATTGTAAGTCAGAGTGTAAGGACTTAATTTTAAAACTTTAACCGTTGCTTTTTTTATTATATTTGTGCCGTTTACTTCTGAGCTTCAAACTAAAATGTTCTTAAAAAATTGTAAAAAAAAATCATTAACCATCCAAAATGGAACTCTGAATCATATTGTATAATAGACTGGAACTCCTAAATTCCTAAAATTTAATAAATAAACTATTATTTTGATTATTAAGCAATTTTAAGTGACTTATGTCTGAGTCATAACTAGGAACGCTCATAAGATCTTCACATATAAGACTTTTTTCTGATGCAAAATTTTGGGTAATCATTGATACTTTATAATTAAGACACTATTCTGACTCATAATTATAAGCGCTCATTAAACCTTCATTAAACCTAAAAAGTCTTATTTGCCTTTTTTCTGAGCTATAATCAGATTGTTCATAAAATCTTCATAAGACTCATAATTATGAACTTTCATAATATCGTCATAAATTTCACAGTTTTTGGAGTCATTGAAAATTATTAAATAATAGTTGAAATAAAATTGATTATTGAAAAATAGGAAATAAAAATTGATAATTCAGCCTTAAAGATAAAAAGAAAAATTAAAAACAAATATTTTCAAACAAAAAAAAAAAAAAAATGTTCCGCTAGCTTAAATTTTACGGCCAGAAAATCAATTTGTGTGGAACGGTAGGTCTGTTTCCCACTGTTCGGCGCCCTGCGTCAAAGCAGCAGCAGCAGCAGCAGACAAGCTTCAACAGCTACGCTGTTTGACTTTACTTTCGCTTTCATTTTATTATTCTTCACGCTGTTGCTCGACGACCTGCAGCTCCCTCCAAGGCCCACCTGCCCGCTTGCTGCTGCTGCTGCCGATACGTCTGCGCGCCCTATCATCAGCTGCCTTGAGTTATTCAGACAAGTTTTTGCTTTAAGACATCTATTTAGCGTCAACAGAAAATGCGGACTTGCAATAAAATATGTTGGAAGCACATATAACAACATTAAGAAGCTAAAAAGGCAGAAAAATCGAGCTACTCTGAACTCTGGTAAAATAAGCGCCGCTGTCATAGTCACAATCTTAGCTGCAATCGCTGTAAATGTTATGCAGAGGTGCAGCGACTGCGCAGCAGCCACTGCTGACTTAATAGGTGCAACTGTAGAGTCTGCGCATAATCAAACGTTCATTGCAGGTAAACAAGTTTTGCGCTCTCTGCGTAGCTTGACACGCGTTCATAAAGTAACGTAATTTAAAGCTTTTATTGGCGCAAGTTGAAAGTGCCACACTTGGCGCTGCCTGTTACAGTCAGCGTCAGAGATATTAGATCTAAACATACGATTATATTGTAAATAAAGCTACATATTTCCGATTTTTAACGCCCCATAGTTCGTTGTACCATGAATAAAAATCAAAAAATTTTTATGTCTTAGACCCAAAAATATTAGTATTGATCGGTAGGTAATTGTATAAATAAGTGTAAAAGCAAAAGTTTTGTGATTCAAATCAATTTTAAATACACTGGAACCCTTGGAAGTTGAGATTTTTTATAAGCAAACTTTAAAAAAGTTATGTTATGATCAAAATGAGTCAAAAAACTTTTATTTTTTTTAAGTATAGCAGGAGTACTCGTATGGTGATTGTTATAAAAAATAAATTTTTTAATGAAATTTTTTTAAAAATTGGCAGTAAAAAATTATAATATAAAAGTAAATGATAGTTTTGTACACATATGACACTGTGCAACAATTTAGATTTTATTGAAATTAACCACCAATATCTTTAAGCTCTTCAGTAGTCATCATCCAATATCATTTTCAATCAATTGATTTTTCTGGCTTAGCTTAAATATGTTATTCTTTGTATATTAAAGTAAATCTAGCTTCTGGACCGAATTCAAAGACGTGCGATACATATGATAGGATACGAAAACATTTTATCTCCCCTGAGTTCTCTTGGGCATCGGCGTAATGTTGGTTGCCTAAGCCTTTTGTATAGGTTCTACCATGGGAAATGTTCTAGAGAGGTACGTAGCCTAACGCTACAAGTTTGTGTATTTCCTAGGTCTACTCGGGCAGCTTTCCAAGCCCATCCCTTTACCATTGCATCGGTGCCCAATAGAACCACGCATTACCGAGATAATTCGTTTTTTAGTCGCTCGGTACGATTGTGGAATAATCTCCCTGTGAGCGTGCTCCCCGGCAGTTTTGATCTGTGTAAGTTTAAAGCAAATCTTCACCGTCACAACTCCATCTTTCCACCCTCCAACTAACTATCACCCGTCTTCCGAATTAACGCAATGCTTTCGCATCTAAAGGGGGCATCCCTGAGCGTTGGTTTACTTAAAAAAAAAAATGACTTATTCCCATTTGATTTTCGTAACTTCTGAATTAAGTGAAATTTCATTGCGACACCTTAAAAAGTACTGGTATCTCTGTTTCCCAATATGATGGCCTTTAATGTAGTGCAAAGTTATGCAAAAATTATGAAAATGTTGACTATTAAATCATTGAAATGATGGAACCAATCGTTACTCAGTTTTTTATAACGTATGCGGAATGAAATCTGGACAACTTTTTGAACCTTGTAAATATATCAATAACTGAAATGATGCGTATTTATCGATAACTATATGGAAGACCAATGTGATATTGACAAGCAACTAAAATTTTATGCTGGCAACTTCTTAGGTGTATTCAAAATGTCGAAAAAAAAGCAACGTCGTGAGAGAATTTGTAATTTTTTTTAATCTTATTCTGATTGAACAAAAGCGAATATTTTCTTCTCATATTGTTGAAGAAAGAATCAATCGCTGAACCATCTACAACATCTTGGCAACGAATGCTTTCAGAAAGACCACATGGTAAAAGCTGGCTCTGGTAAAAGATTCACATTAAATGTTTCTGCGACAAGCTTAGCCAAGGCGAATAACTGATGAAAGAGTGGCAAAATCGTACAGAGAGTTGAAGAAAAAATTTCAATGTGATGGCAAAGCAGTGAAGAAGTATCTTCTATCAATAGGATTCCAAAAAAGGTCACGAAAAGGTAAGCCAATGGTGTCGGAAGCTCAAAAATGTGTCCAAAAAGTACTTTTGGCAAATTTGGTTAAAAATAATTTTGGCATAATGGATGACGAGTACTATTTCACACTCGAGGGTAATGAGTGGCAAGGACATCACTTTTTTGACCGCAGTAAAAAAGTAGAAGACAATGTGAAATATTTGGAACATTGTAAGCTACCAAAAAAAGTCTTATTGTGACTCACAATAAGTGCTTTGGCTATGTCTGAGTAAGATCTTTTTGAGTCAGGCTTAGCCGTCAATGGTGAATGGTATGCCAACTTCTGTTTGCTAAAAGTAGCTGTCCCTATAAGAAGCAAATACAACAATAAAAACATAGTATTTTGGCCTGACCTTGCATCAAGCCATTACTGTCAACAGAGCTTAGAAGCTATGGATAGACTCCGATACCTTATGTACATAAGAAGAATAACCCTCCCAACTTACCGCAACTTTGTCCAATCGAAGAATTTTGTGCTAATCTTAATTGAAGAATATATGTCAATAAATTTTGGTCCAAAACTATGAAAAATTTGATAGCCAAAATAAAAACGGAGCTTATCAAAGTGTCAACATCGGTATTTACAGATCCAATGGCAAAAGTGTCTCTATATTGCCGCGAGGCCGCACGCATTGGACGGAATTTTTTTCTGCATTAATTATAAATTTATAAGGTTCATTTAAAATAAAATTAACCTCATTATATACTTTAGATTTTTTTTTAATACAGTTTTTAAATTTGTCCATATTTCATTTCGCATACGTTATATGCACCATCTCACAAGTTATTGAAAGCAATGGAAAAATTCACCGATTTACGCTTTGAATTCTTTCAATATTCTGAAAATATAGTGCCTAGCGACTATTATCTTTTTACAATATATCAAATGGGAAAAAAAATTAGCTTAAAAAAATTTCAATGTCATTTTCGAGCTTTGCGGACATAAAAAAAGTAAATGTTTGAAACTTGCGTAAAATAAATAGGTTTTTATATACAGGGTGTCCCGCAATTAAGTGCAACTATTTAAGGAGGTGAAGGTTATGTCTAGCTGAGCAAAAAATCGTATGGGAGGGGGGGGGGGGGGGGGGGTCTATTTTCACATTCTTAGGAGCTACAGGGTTCATTAATGTTTCACGACTTTGATTCACGTTATTGTTTCTAGCAGAAAAACTAACTAACAAAAAACGTATTCTGATAGCTCATTCAGTAAATATAGCTCAGTCGTGAAATCTTAATTAACCCTGTAGCTCCGACCCTGTATATATATATTTCTTTTTGTAATTTATTTTTTAAGATATCAGCATCACATATAAGAGATTTAATTTTTTTTTTTTTAATTGAAACATTTCGGAGCAAAAATGTAATAGAAATTTGAGTGCATTTTATACAGTTCGGAAAATATCAATGTAGTACTGTATACTGCACTGAATTTTGTATACAGGCAATAATAATGATATTATCAGTATTAGCTACCGATTTTAGTATATCGTGCCACTATATCTTAGATATGCAGATCAGTTGATATTCTTCATAATAAGGTTTTAAAAGTCGTTAGAAAAAGTATCAACTTGCTTTAAATCTCATTTGGAATAGAATGGGGATGAGGATGATTTGGATGGGGAGAGGATTTAACTGCACTATTGGAGTTCCTCAGAGCCGCCCTGCAACGACGAATAAGCTTTGCAGGTAAACCAAATTCAGGCGAGGTGGAATAAAAAAACGCCTCATTGTATTTTCGATGATGTCCTTCTAATCACCAAATATATGGAAAAGATGGTGGAAGTCAATTAGTTTTCCAGGGTCTTCTCTAAGATGTGTCGTAGCATAAATATCTGGTCGATGATATATTTTTCAGGTCTGAAGTCACACTCTACAGAAACTTAAGGCCGGCAATACAATTAGAGGCATCCCAGAATCGAAATTTTTTCTATTTTAAATGACTAAAAAACATCTCAAAATTATGTAAAACAAATTATAAAACATAAAGATATCTTGAATATTAAGAAAGTTATAAGCATAAAAAGAGACCCTCGCGTGAGTTGGATATAATAAAAAAATCAAGTTACTACAGCTGCTATTTTATTATATTATTTATTTTATTTGCTTAAACCGGCATTTTTGAGAAGAGGGATATTCCAAACAATGTATAACAATAACTTTTTGAATGTATATATGGTTATTTAATGAAGTTTTGCACACTAATATCTTCGATTTATTTGTTTTGTATAACTTTAGTCTTTTTTCTCAAAATTACGTTTTTCAAAACTGGGGTCAACCTAGCTCAAAAACTACTTGATCGGTCCTTACGATATATTGATGGATATTTTTTAATAATATTTTAACAAGGCGGAATGAAAGTGATTTTTAAACAAGCGTTTAAAAATCGTTTTATCTAAAATTTAAAACAAAAAGAAAGTGAAAAATTAAATTCTTTTTTTTCAAGTACGTATAAATTTTTAAAATAAGACTTTTTTAAAAATTCTGTCTCATTCACCCTGAAGATATTTTCAATTTGTATTAAAATTTTTACATTTTGTTTGTTTCATGTCTACCTAAGAGCCAGCGTAATGGTCTCAGTATGCAAAGAGGACTTTTACAGCAATTGTATTAGCCAGCGCCATCTTTGTTTTTGAAAAAAACATTTTTTCTAATGAAAACATCATCTGCATATCACTACTTTTTACACTCCTCTTATTGTATTGCGGGTCTTTAATGCAAAATTGAGAGAACTTATTTCACAGTACTTGGCGTATTTGGTGGGATCGTTAACGCTGTCATTTGAAATTGAGGCTTCCCGGGTATTCTCACTATAGGCAGGATTGTTATCAGCGTCGCCACTCAGCAGCCTGTTAAAGTGTTCCCTCCATATCATCAATATACACTCAATATCTGTCACTAGATTCCCCTTTTAGTCTAAATTAAAAGAGGCCCCTGTCTAACAACCATCTGTTTTTGGACAGGAAACCATTCTTAATTTTTCTTAATGTTTTATCACTTTTCTCCACTTTTTTTTCAAATATGTCATCCTGTAAAAATCATTTAATCAATAAAATGATTTCGTGATAGTGCTTGAATTATTTCGAAAGAATTGTATGGCATAGTTTTAGGCATATTGCTCGACTTAGCTCAGTCAAAACAACTTTTAAGTGTTGCTTTCTTCTGAAGAGAGAACTGCTGTTAATTTTTATGGCATAGAACTATTTCATAATAAAATGTACCCATTCATTTTGTATCACGATATTTAAGACACGAGAATAGATATTTGTACGGATAGATTTTTGAACGGAATAAAGAAGTGCTTCTCGTGTCTTTTTGATGGTTGATGTGCTTCCTCGTGATACAAAATTATAAAACTAATGGTAAGAAACCAAAACTGTATTACTCACAATCCGATATTTAGGCTGTTACTACTAGTATTTTAATAAAGCCTTATTTTATACCTACATATGTCCATCAATTCTAACTTCTTCGTAATTTATTATAAGCCGGCTCTGATTACAGTGTCATGCACTAGTATTAAGCCAACCAATGAATTGTGTTTTCAATTCATTACTTGCGGTCAAATTTGTTATTAATAGATACATTTTTGACCAAATTCAATTCGAGCTTGTATATGAAAAACCTTTCAATTAGATACAATTGCTTATGTTGCATTTGCTTGTCTCATTCTACCAGCAACAATGCATTCACTTTGCCTTTTTGCATAATTAAGTCAATGAAATTCAATAGAAAACACAAGTTGGTTGGACGAACAGAGGTGCGGAGAGACGAAAAGTCAATGGAAATAAAATATTGAGAAATTGTTGACTTTTATCTTGGCATAACAGCAAATAATAGAGAAAATATTTGCAGCCTTGATGCAAGACTTGTGCCGGAGCGTAATGTTGACGCATGCAAAATGAACTACTACAGAAAACTAAAGCAACAACAACAACAACAACAATAACAACGGCAATGTGCAGAAACAGCTGCACCAGCAGCAACATAACTAAAACGTTTTATTAGAAAATCAAGCAACAGCAGCAAAATTAACAATAGCAGCAAGCAAAAATGCAAGCACACAATGACATTTAGGCAACAATAAAAATATCAACAACAACAACAACAACAACAACGAGAATTACTAACTGGAAATTAAACCCGTTTCAGCCACAACACAGTCATAGACACAAAAAAAAAAATCAAATTGTCTGGCAACAAGTCTTGAGATAAATGCAATATAAATCGTTATTGCTGACTGCTCTGTCACATATTGTTGAAAATATTTAACCTTTAATATTTTGTGGCGCCATTTTGCAAGTAAGTGCTGCCAATTTTTATTTCTTCTTTGATTGTGTTTTTCTTTTGTTTTTTCAATTTCTACAACTGTTTTTACTGTCTTACTTGTTATAGTTTTATGCGTTTGGATTTTATCGTTGCATTTAATAGTTGCTTAATTTGGCAAGGTGTGGACACACCTGTTAGTCTATAGATTTAAACACAATTTTTTTTTTCAATTTTTATAACGTGTGAAATGTTTGTGCTCACACACTCGACGAATTTAAAATGTCATGCCGATCGCGTAATACACGTTTTTACTCTATAATTTATAATAAGAAGACGTTGCTATCATGCAAATTGACTATATTAGAGTTAATTCCGTTCATGATATAATTTTTCAAAATTCGGCTCACTTATCAACTTTGTGAAAGGTGAGGAAATGGAATACTAATCGAAAGGAAAGTCATTTTTAATCATCATTTAAATGTGATTCATTGGCAGCATGTCAAATAGTGTAACGGTTATTACTGCAAAGTATACGTTACTTTCGATTTCAATGAAATTTTTTGGATATCATAACAATAAATTTAAATTGGCTTAAAATTTTGTACAACTCAATTTTTTTGCTGACTGTTTAGCAAAGAGTTTTTTTTAGTATATAAAACGATATAATCAATATTTACTGAATTAATCAAAAATGTTGCTGCACAGAAGTATTTTAACAAAAAACAACAAATAATAGTTGTTATGATGAATACAAAAATGTTGAGATAAAGTAGTACTAATATGTAGGGGATAGTTTTTTTAAATAAAAAACATATGATACAAAATTATTTAAACGGTTATTTAACCTTTTTATTTTGAATTTTTATTTATTGACAACAAATGCTGTCAATGATAAAAATATTAATAACGTTGCTGATGTTTTTCTTAGTGGAAATGCTAATATTAGAGCTGAATCTGGATTTGTTGCGGGTGTTGTTGGTGCTGTAAATATCAATGCTGTTGTTGGTTCTGCTAGCGATGGTGTGGGTGTTGCTACTTCACTATTAATAAAGCATATAGTTTTGCTGATATTGTGGAAAAAAACTAGCTGCTAAGCCGAGGCGCTGAGGTTGCTGATATTAACGTGTCTACTAAGCCAAAAAATAGAAAAATTCTTGTTGGTCAAAATTTAAACTCGGATTTGGACGTAATTTGCTTCAATTATCCTCATTTAGGCCATCTGTTACTCCAGAGGATATAATATACTATATAAATAAATATATGGAAAAATATTCAACAAACTCAAAAGATAAATTTAACGCTTAGCATATCAGCCTCTTTGGCTGATCGCGTGCTGAATACAGACGTATGGCCTGTTAAAGTCTCTGTCAGTAGATTTTAGTTTTTTCCCAAATTGCGACAACGGAATATATGAAACATAATATAAATCCTGAAACTAGTAGTTCACTAAAAATATTCTACCAAAATATGTCCGGCACTCGGACGAAATCTGAACAAATTAAACTTTGGTCTTCTCAACTTAAATAGGATGTTATTGTTATCATTGAAACTTGGTTCGATAATGATTTTTATACCCCAACGCGTACTGCGTATGGGGTATATTAACTTTGTCATTCCGTTTGTAACGCCAAGAAGGAGGCGTGGTAGGTATAGAAAAATGTATATATTTTTGATCAGCATCACCTCCTGAGTCGATTTCCATGTGTCCGTGTGTCTGCCGGTCCGTCTCTCCGTCTGTCGACACGATTACAGCCGTAATTTTAAAGCTATCACGATGAAATTCAAAATATAAGTTTATTTTTAAAAAACCAAGATAAAGTTCGAAAATGGGCCAAAACGGATGAAAACCACGCCTACCTCCCATACAAAGTGATTTTATATTAACCGTAAAATCTCTTAAAAATCCACAAAAATTAAGGAAATGTCTTGAAATTTTGCACAAAGTTTTGATATATAACATGAACCATCGCTATGATATTTGGCAAAATCGGATCAAAACCACGCCTACCTCCCATACAAAGTGACGTCATCAAAATAGGAAAACTTTCGTTAATATATAAAGCTGAATGTCATCGTGTATGTCGTGGCTAAAGACTTCGAATATACTCCAATATGGCAGCGGGGGGTATTTTAGCTTCGGTACCCAGCCGAAGGATTTTCTAAATGATAGAGATGCCTTGAAAACTTGCTATATCAGGGGTGTTGGTGTCCAGTAAAATTTCCACTTATTATTATTACTGACACTTTGTTGGATCAATTCTATGTGTCGATACCTGGATAATCGGAACTGTTATATCTGGCTGTTTACTATATTTGGAATAAATATAGGCGGCCGTGGTGCAGTGGGTAGAGTGTGTGGCCAATAAGCCAAAGAACTCTGATTCGAATCCCACCTGACACAGAAAGTTTTTCAATTGAATTAATTTTTCTGTTCGGCCGTCACCTCTCTGCAGACAATGGCAAACCTCAAAGAGTAAAAACTGCCATAAAAAGCTTCTTGAGAACATAAATCGTTTGAAGTCCGCATAAAACATGTAGGTTCAGTTCTCGATCATTTGTGTTAAAAAATTTGAAAACACGCACAACACAATTTATCATAAGAAGCTCGGCCAAAGTCATTTCAAGGCTGAAATGGCCATTTTGTTTTTTTTTTATAAATTTAAGTTATAACTCTATAAAACTACATGCGAATTACATGAAGAGTTTGTCATATAAATGCAAATTCGCAGATCTTAAAATAAAACAATTATTGCAAATCATCGTTGCATTCATTAATATTGCAGCATGTGCCGTTTACAAATCATTGCAAGGATTAATTCGAAAAACGATAAAAAACAGCACTGGAGTCATCTAAGGAACAAACACCAGCTCATATCACAATACTTTCGCTGGGAAGTCGCTTTCCCGTTCCCATGGCTAAAAATTGTTAAATGTTTATTGAAATCAGTTTTTTTAATAAAAAAAAAACACAGGTGCATCGTTGGACACACGAGAGAAGCGAAGCTTTTTATGCTACTGTCATTGTTATTTCAACGCACTTGTGGGCAATTGTTAATTTTCTTCGCACTATGCAAAAACAAAACAAAAGCATGTACCAACAACAGCATAAACGCATTCACATAAAAAATTTAAAGTATTACTTTGCCCACCGTGAGGATCGATCCCATGATCCACTGATTAATAAGTCGACACTGTATCCACCGATCCAAACAGCTCTGTTAAGCTTTGATGTTGATTTAATATTAAATATATAACTGCAGCTATGTTAACAGTTGATGGCGCTGATGACAGATGGCACTAGCAAACTGAGGATGATGACCAGTGTTGTCACTTGCAAATTTTAAATAGTGGTAGGTTGAGTCTAAAATGAGTGGTGAATTTTAAAAATCTTTGGAATATATATTTCTTCTTAAGGAAAAATTCGACTGAAGTCCTACATCAAAACAAATCATAAGAAGTATACCATAAATTAAGTTTTTTCACGCTAAATTAGTTTTATTGCAAATAATTCTCATATAATGTTCTTAAAACAGTTCTAAAATAATATATTAAATGTAATAATAAATAAAATATATGCAATAAAATTTCTATACAAATAAAATACATGCAATAAAATTTCTAAAATTTTAATTATAATGCAATAATTTTTATATATATATATAGATTTTCGAAAAATGCAAATAGTGAGTGATAAAAGTGGTAGAAACTAAAAAAGTGCTAGATTTACCACAATTGTGGAAAAGTGGCAATACTGATGATTCTTGTAGCAAGTGGCTTAGCAGCTACCCAAACCATAAAAATCTATTCATCAACTCTTGTAGCAAGTGGCTAAGCAGCTACCCAAACCACACAAATACCTTAATATATTATTGGATGAGCTGCAACATAACTTCAATTGCACTTAATACTAAATCAATGGTATAACGTAGGGAAGGTGTTTGGCTCAGTGCATAGAGAATACAACTTCCAACCAAAAGTTTACGGGTTCGAATCACCACGGCAGGTGAAGAAGTGTTTTTTTATATTTGTTATATTAAATTGTCTTGTAAAAAACACAGAAACAAAAAAACCATATAAAATTCTAAGAAAAAATCTGTCGAAAATTTTTCAGATTTCACTCCAAGCAAATCACAGAACGGGGCGTAAAAAGCTTTGCTTCAAAAATATTCCTACCAATGAAAAACTGCGATGCGTTTAAGAGAGTGCTTTACATTTGGTTAAAAAACTTGACGGCTCTGCTTTTAATTAAATTTAATAATAACAAAAAGCAGGCAATGTAATAAAAAATAATAAGAATAATAACGGTAAGGTTAAGACTCTTCTTTTTTCTTAAATATAGTTTTTTAAAGGAACTAGAATTGAATTTGAAATAACTTTAAAGGTTCGTCCAAGCTAATTTTTATCAGAGAATTAATGCATATTTTTGTTTTTAAAGACACATTTCGATTAAGAGAATTAGGTAACATCATAAAGATCTTCAGGTAAAAATGAATCAAATGGAAATAACACAAGCCCACAATTCACCTTGTCCAAAAAACTCACCTTGTTTGCTATTTTTTCCATCCAAATAATTATGCACCATAAATACAAGATTTGGAATTCTTAACCAAGTGCTTGAAACTGCGTTTGTTATTTCAATTAACTCAACAAAAAAAAAAAACAAGAGTTCGAATAGCCAAACTCAAAAGAGTCGAACTCAATCTAATGCGGTCAAGTGCAGATCAATGACTTTTCAATAAAATTCCGTTCAAAGTCAGTTCAACTCGTGAAGTTAAGTGAAGTTTGCACCAATTTAGGTGTTAAAACGAGTTTAACTCTAGTAACAAAGAGAACAACAAAAATTACAACAATAGTAGCTAAATCATCATATGAAAAGCAATAATTAAAGCTAGTAATTATTAAAAAAAAAAAAAGTTTTTTCTAAAGATTTCTAAGAAAACATACAACTTTTGAAGGCTACAATAATGCGTTGTAATGTTAATCATTGCATGTGGGTAAATGTGATGTTTTTTAGCCATTGTTGTTGTTGTAGCTGTCTTGTTTGTTGTGCAATATATTTGCGAAACCAACACCATGTTGGAAAAGCAATTTGGGTTTATCTCTCTGCAGTGACTTCTGGCTGTAGCCGCTGAAGGTCGCAGTCTAGTGCAGAGGTAAGAAGTAAAAAATTAAAAGAAATATTAAAGACTAAAAAAAAGAAGGCGGTGCTGCAATAATTTTTTAGGCAGAATTTGATGCTGTTGCCAAGAGTTGGTAATTATATTGTTTGTGCCTATATAGATTTTATGTTGTCAGTAAGAAAAAAACTCAAGGTCCTCCATTAAAGCCTTATAAGCCCTTCATTCTTGTAACTGCAACTTGAGCCGCAGCTTGGGCAAATTATAGCATCGAATTAAAAAAAAAAAAATATATACATGTTTTGGCTTATTAAAGGAAGCCTTGTAAGGAGCAGCTGCTACCATAACAGGGTAATAAAAACCATTGAACAGGAGAAACGAGTTCAGGTTACTTTTTTGTTGTGCTGAGACTTCATCAATTTGATTCATCGATCGATGCAATTTGATAGCAATTCAGTATTCAGTATCATGACCTTAAAGTGAAGTTTAACATTTTTTTGTTGATCATTTTTTGGTATCTAGCTACTTTTGTTATAGGCAAAACATCGGGATTATTCCATATAGTTAGTTTTTTGTTTTTTTCTTGAAAATGTACAAAAACAAATTTTTGATTAGCTTGTGGATTTCTGAAGGTTGTAGTTTTGATAAAATAATATGTAAGTATCAAGCAACATCGTATATTTTTAAAATTATTCAAATTAAACATTTTTAATTCCTTTTTAAAAATATAGGTGCGAAAAGTGGCACAAAAAGTAAAAATTTTCCAAACAAAACTTCACAAATACAAATATATAAGTCTAAACAAAAATAATTAAAACGCAGATTGCAATACAAAATTCATTTAACATATTTGAATATTTAACATTTAACATGAAGAGGACAGTAAAGAAAAATATTGCGTTTAGACTTTGTTTCTCTATGGCTATCTAACACTACTATTGCTGCCAAGATTGTGTGCAAGATTTTGGCCCTGTGCGAAACCTTCTATTCAAATTCAAATTATGTTCAAATGAAAAATATTTGAAAAATGTCTCGATTTAAAATTCTCGAGATAATAAACAATTACACTGCGTAAAACACATTCTGTCATATGAACCAAATAAAATTTTCGGAAAGGCGGAAAAAAATAAAAATACACGTGTAGAAATAAATAAAAAACTCGGACATGTACATGAAAAACGGCGATATACGTGTATTTTTATTTTTTTACCTCTTTCCGAAAAGGTATATTTGGTTCATAGGACAGAACAAAAGGTAATTTTTGTAATGCGGTGTTATTTAAAAAATGTCGAAATTCAAGAAATTTTACAGAAAAAATTATCCTATTCTATATAAGTATCACTGTATACAATTTTGTTATAAGAATCATTTTCAAGAAGAGTCATATTATATAAATGACTCCCGTATTCGGAATCTACACTGAGAAAAAAGCTTACGTTAACTTGATAAAAAAACCTAATTCTTTATCAAAACTCCTAAGTTTTACATGTTGACTTGCCAATTTTTATTTGGGTGATAAATTAACCAAGTATTTGGTAATTATTTATACACTACTTTATAAAAAAAAAAAATAATTTCAAAAATATAACTTTTTTCTTTTATCAACACCGTTCTTTTCTTAGAAATAAATAACTTCTCGGCTTTTCTAGCTGCTTGTTGTCTAACATATTATAACAAGAACATTAAATTAAATTAAATTTAATATCAAATACAAAAATGTTACCTTCGCATGCCGTTGAGATTCGAACCCACAACCAATCGATACCACTGTGTATGAGTTCACTACACTACGCATTGAGCCAAACTCCTTCCTTACGCGGAGTAATTTATTCGATATTAATTACAACTGAAGCTATGCAGCAGCATAGCACAATAATCTATTAAAAGATTTTTGTTGTATGGCTATCAACAGAATACTGCGACATACTGCATCTGTTAATACAGCATCTGTTAACATAGCTGCAGTTATATCAGCAAGTAGTAGCAAGATTGCTTGGATCAGTGGGTAGAGCGATGGACTGGCACCAAAAGTTCCAGGGTTCAATTCCGCACGGCCGGCACTGGCAATTTTTTTCTGTTTTTCTTTTGCTTTTTGTTGATGAAATGTAATAAAATTTACTGGTGTGAATATAAACGTGTATTTTTTAATTTACTTTATGTTATTTTTGAATTTAAAAGTGGTTTATTAAAATAAAAAAAAATTAAATTATCAAATCCATCCTTCTCTCGTGTGTCTTAAGTCTGGTTTTCACTAAGTCAGTTGTATGACGACTTCAAACTTAATCAATTAGAATATCACATTAGTAAAATTATTCTATATTTTTTGTATTTGTCTGCCAACGTGTTGGCATTTTTCATTTGATTGACAGCAATTGTCCATTGAAATAGACATAGTGAAAACGAAGCAGATGTGTTTGATGTATGATGCAGCTGTGTTTTTTTTTTTTTTGCAGAAAATAGCTCAAAACTATGCTTAACCCATCCATGATAGTTGTTTTTTAATTTTGTATATTTGGATTTTGGACTTAGGTGAATCAAATATTTTTTTTTGGGCAAGGTATCGAAGTATGTGCTTTCAAAGTATTAAATAATAAATTGCTTAGGTGAATAAGCATAAGTTTGTAATTCCCATACATTCTCTTTACCCAAGCCGATTTAGGTGATTTACCTATTGCTTTTTTTTCGGTGTAGGCACTGATTTAATATTTACCTAAAATTAATATAGGACTTTTTAAAAAGAATTAAACATTAATTTTTTGGAGAAATTGATAGTTAATTCAGTGGTGGATTCAAATTTAAAGTTTTTTCGAAACAAAAAATTAAAAGAGAAAGATAAATTCAATTTTTCGAACTTCGACATTTCCAAGTTTTTAAACATAAAAACATTATATAAAAATGTCGAAATTTAAGTTTTTCTTATGAAAATTTGATACTATGACTACAAAAATCATATATGTACTTATAAAAATTAAAGAAAAAGTATTTATAAAAATAATTCAGTCTCACGAAGCCCATTATTTGGAAACTAGACTTATGATTTTACAAGGACTACATTCTTGTAAAAATTTGGTGAGTTAAGAGATCTAACATACCATAAAAATACGTTCGAATGGATATAATTTTTATTTAGTTTCGGGATATAATTTCTAATATATGTTTTTTTTTTATGTCAGAGGCTTTTTGACATTGAAACATTCGAAAGGCATTCAATTCAAAAATTTTGAAAATGTTACATTAATCTACACACAGTTAAATTAATAAAATGGCTTTATTAGTTGGCAAGTTTTATTGCATTGAGGGTTTGAACACAATTTCGGGCATATGCCTACGAAATGCGACTGCGTCTTATGAAGGCCATCCTGTCGGCCTAATTTTGCATCAATTTTGCAAAAGCCAGCCTTATCTCGCCAATAACGAGCCGAATGTTTTTTTCCAACTGGTCAGTCATGGCAGGTTTATCAGCATATACCAGTAACTTGACATATCCCCATAAAAAATAGCATAACGGACTCAAATCACATAACCTAGGTAGCAAATTGACAGACCCATTTCTTGAAATGGTTCGGTCACCAATAGTTCGTCCCAATAAAGTGATGGATGGATAGTGAAGGTGAAGTTATAATAGCTATTTTCGATGATTGCTTTAGAGTAAGAATTTTCACATCAGCTCAGCAGAAAAAAAAAGTTACTTTAGCTCCGTTTGCTGTTCTAACTTGCTCTTAATCTTTTTTTTTTTAAAGCTGCTACACTTGCTTAATGTGTTTCAAATTTGATCAGCTTAAACATAGTTTTAGCTGTCTTTGTTTTGGTTTGTGATCGTTCGTTATATTAAGTTCGTTCTTTTGTTGATCAAAAATCAAAGCAATATTTGCAATAAAATTAAATTATAATAAAATTTAAAATTTTCAAAACTGTGTTATAAGGCATGACCGAATTTTTTCTTTTTCCCCCTTCCATGTTACACTTCATCACAAATGCTTGCCCTCCCCCTAAATGTGTTACGTAATTTAAAAATAGCCATTTATGAGCAAATTTCAACATTCCGAATTTTACAAAATTTGCGAAGTTTTAAAATTTTTATTGCAAATTATAAGTTTTGCTTCCTTAAGTAAATTAACATGATTACTGGTACTACAACATAAAATTTTCAATTATATAAGTACTAAAATGTACTTCTTGCTTACTTTAAAAATAAATCATAGGGTGGATCAATAAAAAAAAAAAAAAACGAGCTTCTTATGATTAATTGTGTTGTATGTGATGTGAAATGTTTACATACGAGAACTGGACGTACATGTTTTACGCCGACTCCGAACGGCTTATGTGCTCAAGAAGTTTTTAATGGCAGTTTTTACTCTATAAGGCTTGCCATTGTCTGCAGAGAGGTGACGGCCGAACAGAAAAAGTAATTCAATTCAAAAAATTTTCTGTCAGGTGGAGTATTTGAACCTGGGTTCTCTGGCGTAAGAGTCACACACTCTACCCACTAGGCCACGGCCGCCACCGCTGCGGGTGGATAAATCGCTAAAACTGTTTATGATTACTAGGATCGCCTGTGTTCAAAATTCGAACAAATAAAAATCAATTTTTGGTTTTTTTTTTATTGAAAAATGTTTGGAAAATTAAAGAAAAATACGGAAAATTGAGAAATACTTTTGGGTAATACAATGAATGAAATGAAAATGTATTGTTATTAAAGTGAATCAAGGATTAGCTTGGCTTATGTTGTAAAGATTAAATTGAAAAAAATAATTTGCATACATGCATGGTGAATTGTACTTTTGGTTTGGGTTCGTAGTCTTCTTGATTGATAACAATAACTTTTCCAGAAGTATTCCACTTCACAACGCTTTTTACTCAAAAGAAATTTAAAATATTTATTTCAAATTAAATTTAAAATATTATTTGCATCGAACAAAAATTTGATATAAAATTAATGCCAAAAACATATGTTATTCCATAAAATCTTTTGCATTACTTTTATGTTCCTAATGAATTCGCCGCCAGTTCTTTCGCTCAGAAGAGAGTACAGTTCGAGCGGCAAGCTAAAAATAAAAAAAGAGTCTATTTTGGCGTCAAGCATGGTAGAATAAAGGAAGGTATATGCATTTCGGACTGCGCCTTCTTCTCAGAGTCAAAATTGTCAAAATCAATACAAACCACTTATGTTTAAATTTTTCCAATTAAAGCTTTCTCATCGCTTTCATATTTTCTATGAGCTGTCAAATTCGTTTTGACAGCTACGGCCGTCTGCCTCTCCAAAATGCATCTACCTTCTCTTATTCTACCATTGCGTCAAGTGGTGAGCAAGAAAAATAAGTTCTCTTCACTTTGTGCGGATCTTCAACGTTTATATAAAACTTTTTTGTGTGTACGTTTGGCCGACAAATAAACCGAAAAAAGGCCGAAAAAAATCGTTCGTCTCTGTATAAATTCTTAGGATTTTTTTTCACTCATGAGCAAACATAAACAAACTCATACCACAGTGAAAAAAAAAACCAACGAAACAATGCCGAAAATTTGCTTTTCTTTCTCTGTTTTTTTGTTCCCTACTCTAATGCATTAAAAAAATTATCAAAATCGGCTGAGAATCTCGGGAGATAATGGGAGTTTCTTGCAATTGGATAGTGAAATGATGCTTGTAATGTTGATCTTTTTTGTTTTTTTTTTGCTTATTTTTGAAGATTAAAAGTTTAATAATATTTTAATTAAATATTTTTTTTTATGTATATAATTTTGTGTGTATTAGGCTGGGCCGAAAACAATGTGAACAAAATAAATGAACTCACCCAGAAATTCCTTTTTTGTGTAGATATTTTACCCCTACTTTGCGTGGTGACCACCTACACATACCTTTTTTATTCTTCAGTGTTATGTGTATCTAATTTGAAGGACCTATGCTTATTTTTTACAAGGAGCATTTTCTTCCCACACTCTATGATGTTTTGTTCAATGGGTTTCCTTTAAAGGGTAATTTTTGAAAAAAAAGTCATAATATCTCTTTTTTAAGGTGAGAGATTAATAATATAGCATGAATTTTTCGGCAAAAATTGTTTATCTTAGTATGTTTAGTGGCTTTGCTAGAGGCGCCAAGTATGCATCTCCTAAATTAAGTATTTAGTTTTTTGTGAAGTTTTTAAGACCATTTTTTTTTTTACTTACAATCCCAATTGTGATGGAAGATGGGAATAAACGGTGTTTATATTCGTGATCAGCACTCCTAATTATCCAGAAATTATTTAAATTGTCAAATACTAAGCCAAAAACGGAATGGAAATATCACCACCTAGCCATGAAGAGGTGCGAGGTGCTATCCAATGACTCAAAAACAATAAAGCAGCGGGTGCTGAAGTCCTGTCAGCTTAGCACAGGAGGACATGAATTGCTAAACACATGCATCAGCTCATCAGCAAAATATGGCTAGCGGAAAGCATGCCCGACGATTGGAATTTCAGCGTACTTTGCCCTATACATAAAAAAGGAGACCCAACAATCTGCGCCAACTATCGAGGTATCAGTCTTATTTCCATCGCATATAAAGTTCTCTCAAGCGTTCTGTGTGAAAGATTAAAGCCGATTACAAAAACACTGATTGAACCTTATCAGTGTGGCTTTCGGCCTAGAAAGTCCACCATAGACCAGATTTTCACGCTACGACAAATCCTGGAGAAAACCCATGAAAATCAAATTGACACACACAATCTCTTTGTCGATTTTAAAGCTGCGTTCGATAGCCCGAGAAGGGATTGCCTATCCGAAACAATGTCTGAGTTCGGTATACCTGCAAAGTTGATTAGACTTTGCAGAATGGCGTTGAGCGACACACGCAGCTCCGTTAAGGTAAACAATAACCTCTCCGAAACCTTCAATACCGAAAAAGGTTTCAGACAAGGCGATCCAATGTCTTGCGATCTCTTTAACATCATCATGGAGCGGATCGTACAAAAGGCCGGTGAGCATCGTAATGCCACCATTTTCTACAAAGGTGTCCAGCTCCTTGCGAGATGTTACCGCTGCTTTCTCCGCTATCTTAAAGGAATCAGTCAAAGTGGGTTTGACGATAAATGAGGGTAAAACAGAGTATATACTGTCTACAAACAAGGAAGTGCGGCGTCTAGACTCCCACGTTTCATCCGGCAGATATAATTTTGAAGTAGTCAAGGAGTTTGTATAACTTGGGACCGCCATTAATAACAACAACGACGTTAGCCTGGAGATAAAGCGAAGAACAGTAATTGCTGATCAGTAAGCAATTAAGTTCCAGAGCCGTCTCTCGATCGACAAATCTAACACTCTACAAGACGCTCGTTCTACCTGTGCTGCTTTATGGCGCTGATGGGTGGCTAGTTTCGCAAACTAACGCAGCTGCTCTGGAGGTGCTCGAGAGCAAAATTCTTCGCAAAATCTTCGGTCCTGTTCGAGTCGGCGATGACTATCGCATCCGAATGAACCACGAGCTGTATGAGGTCTCCGAAGACATTAACGTAGTTTGGCGTATAACTGTGCAGCGACTATGCTGACTGGGTCATGCCCATCGTATGGACGACGAAGCTCCAGCGAAATAGGTGCTAAAGGCGAGGGCCGCTGGTCAACGACGACGAGGGAGACCATGCCTCCGATGGATGGACCAGGGTGAGGAAGTCCTAACTCACTTGGTGCATCCGATTGGAGAAGTCGCGCGCAAGCCAGAGGCGCCTGGCGAGAGGTGATAAGGTCGGCGGAAACCTGAACACGGTGTGTTACGGCCACCAAAGTAAGTGAGTAAGTAAACCAAAAATTGGTATTTTTCGGTACAATGTAATTAAAGGAAATGAAACATTAGTTCGAGTTATCATGATGTGAGAATATTTTGTAAGTACTTGATGTCTATTTTCAAATCTAATAGTCCAAGTATTATTATGTTTTTTTTCTATTTTTGCAATACAATCAAGAAAACTATTTCACTGGAACCAAAACCGATATCTTTCCCGATTTGGTTCATAGCTACCGGAATAACAATTGGTTTTACAACAAATGTCAAAACTATATAACTATATAAAAAATTAATTGTACTTTTTTTTTAAAGAAAATCTTTTGCCGCAAAAGCCGAAAACCTTTTTAATTTTTTAAGGATAAATTTTTCAATACAGCACTTCTAGCCTTTGGCATAAACTACTTCCGCCATTTGCCAACTTATAAGCTTTGCGGCATTAGAATCAAAGGCGATATTGTTGCTTTTAATGAGACAATTCTTTAATTCAAAAGCATTTTCGTTGATCGAAAGAAGTAATCACAAGCTCAAAAGTCTGACTGCTTTAACTTTTTTAAAGCCAAAATATTATTAAACTTTGGTGCACATGAGTGTTACCAAAATAAATCCTCTATCGTCTTCATGATATTACAGTTGATATTTGTGCTACTCATATTAGAACATAATTCCCAAATCTATTAGGCACCTACTAAACCAAACTGACTAATTCAATCAACCCCATTTTAGTACTACACAGCCTCAAAAATATGTTGGCATAACCGTTTCATTGATTAATATTAACTGATCGATATAGCAGTGTTTCCTAATTTCACTTTCAGCGGTTTTCGAATCGAGTTTAAGCGGTTTAATTTTATTACATAGATGTTAGTTAAAACAAAAAAAAAAAAGAACATTTAAAACCAAAAATAAGCAAATCGTTCCACACCAACAGAATCCATTAGCAAATGATTAGCATAACACCTACTTGACTAATTTAATTTAAGCCACAGTTTTAGTTTAACAGACGCTAGACTTGCCAATCAACGAAAGTGAAACCAAAAAAAATGCCAGGCATGCTTTTAACATTGCAAAAAAACACATTAACTGAAGATGTTTTCAAGGTCTTTAGATATTAGCCAAAACAAATTTAGATTTTAAGTAGATGCTTATGAAAATTAGTTTAAAGAGCTGAATTCGATGCTCTAAAAATCCAAATTTCAGCAAACAAAACAGGTTCTTAGCTACAAATGTGAAGCCATGCATTTTAATGTTTGTTGGCTAAATCGCCTCCTAAAATATCCGAAAAATTATGCAAGCAAAGTGAAGACAAAAAAATAATCGAAATACATAAATACATAGGAACATGTAAATACATGGGCTAGGAAATTTTTGGAATTTGAAAATTTTTTGCAAAACATTTATATGCAGCAACTAGCTGTTAGCTATATAATTTCACTAACAGCTACATATTTATGCGCTCTACGTGAGCAGTTTAACTTTTTAAACTACGTTATTAAATATACTTTACTTTCCCACAAGCAGTTGACATTATCAATGACAGCAACAATAGTAACAACAATAGCAGCAACAACAACAATAAGAACAACATCTATAAATCACTCACTATCGATTGTTTAAACATGGCTGCACTTCCTGCTATTTTAATTATAATTACCATAAAATACGCTTTATTAATGCATTATATTCTGGTTTTTCTCTATGTTTCTCACTCTCTCTCTGTGAGCAAAGGAGTCTGTTTCAGTTTTGTAATTATTTTAAACTGTAATTATTGAAAGTTTAAAATACTTCCCCCATCATCATCATTAACAACTTTTATGCTAGCATGTTTTTTTTTTATGAAATTTTTTTATTAATTTTGCTTGTTTTTTTTTTGTTACAAACATAAATGTTTAAATATGTTGGTCATATTATGTGTTCTGGTTAAATTTTATTATTATTTATTGCTTAAATAATTCAAATGTTTCACTCTGAATAAATAATGCATTTTTAATAAAATTAAAAATGACACATTTTATTCATGCCTGATGAATCCACAGATTAAAATGACGTCTACTTTACATCTGCATTTATCAGTTTATACAGTAGAACAAGAGTTTTTTGTTTTAAACATTTTTTTGCATTAAAGTTTGATCAGTTTAAGTTATTTTACTATTAAATGTTTAAGTTTTTTTTTAAGCATTTATTTTGCTTTAAAGTTTGATCAGTTTAAGTTATTTTAGTGTTTTACAAAAGCTTTTTCAAAAATTTAAAATTTGAACCCTACCTTCAAACCCATTATTTAGTTATTTAAATATAAGATGATAAAAAAAAAACTTCATCTAGAATAAAATATAAAGAAAGACATTTGAAATTTATATGTTAAATATATACACCTTAATACATAAAAGGCAAGCATGCTGCTCCACACCTAATATTGCTCAAACTGTTATTATTTTTTGCCATTATCACATTGCTTTTCCAACATATACTGTCCTGAAAAATGTTCAGCCCAAAAATATGCACAGAAAATTCAATTGATACTTATGAGTGAGAGAGCAGCATGATGTTGCATTATGTAAGTTAACGCCACATATATTAAAAAACTCCAAAGCGCATTCCAAACCTACACGCGCATCCGCTCTGGAAGAATATGCAGTAAAGCAGCGGACTCCAAATAAAACAACAGCACAACAAAAACGTAAAAAAAACAGTAAGCACAGCCGATCGAGTTGCAGTCCAATAATTAAGTTATAAAAATTGTTAGTTCAGTTCTTAAGTACTCATTGCATAATAAAGTTCAATGAGTAATGTTATTTTTTAAAAATAAAAATTAATAAGTGAAAAATTAACTTGCTCGTATGCCCCTACTTTCAAGCTAAACAAATTTTTGGGACAGAATATGTTGCGAAAGCACTGTAATAATGGCAAAAATAATTACAGTTTGATCGTAAATGCTTTCAACCCTTCGTAGGATGGGCTTATAAACTAGTATACATATAAAATAAAATTTCAGTGTGTAAAAATTTTTGTGTGTATCTCAATAACTTCTGACCAGTGGATGAAATTTGTCGAGCATTTTACCATCCGGTAGAGTTTTATTTCAGTTGGGTTCTATGCTATTAATAATTTCTTATGTACAGTGGGTTGAGGCGCATCCCATACCAGTCATAAAATTAAAACGTTGTAGCTTGCCATGTATAGAAGCTGCTGTCTTAAAATAGTGCACAAGACTTAATACTATCAGACAAGATAGTACTACTATCACTGCAAGAAATATAGTTAAGATTAAACAATTGGTTGTAATACCTGCCATACGAGATTTAAAATTCAATAGTTTGGCAAGTATACTAGGAGCAGGTGTTTTGAAATTGGTAACGGAATTAAATTTTATCAAACAGAACTACAGAAAATTTAATTCAGCACAATGAGGTGTGACATCTCGCATATGATTTTGAATCCTAAAATGCATTAACTTTCTATAAACAATAAACGGAAGTGACATAATCACTAAAAAAATAAATAAGATTCCATTACGGGTGATGGCACCTCTCATACAATACCAAAATGTTAAAATCTTAAAAAACTGTCCACATTTACCTAGAGCAAAATTTTAGAAACGGGAGTGAATTAATAAACAGGAGTGAAGAGTCTTCTACAAAAACAACACTGAACACAACAGCGAGGCAAAAAACAGAATCGCAAAAAAAAAAAGGTAAACATAATGGAAAAAGTGGCATAAAATTGGACATATCATATAAGATAGCCTTCATAAAACATGGTCGCAGCATTTATAAAGGGTGGTTAAATTTTAAGGGGCCGATGTTGATTTTGAATAAAACACAAATTATTCAAGAAATTATTGTCATTTATTTTTATTATAATAATATTAATATAGTTCAATTATGTATGGAACAAAATATCGGCCAAATGGCCGCTGCGACCTCGGCGGCACACCTCCATCCGATGGTCCAAATTTTCGATGACGCTGAGGCATAAGTGCCGAATTATCTCATCCTTTAGCTCTTGAATTGTTGCTGGCTTATTGACGTACACCTTTTCTTTCAAATACCCCCAAATAAAGAAGTCCAACGGTGTCAAATCACATGATCTTGGTGGCCAATTGACATCGCCACCACGTGAGATAACACGGCCATTGAATTTGTAGCGCAAAAGAGCCCTTGTTTCGTTAGCTGTGTGGCAAGTGGCACCGTCCTGTTGAAACCACATATCGTCCACATTCATATCTTCTAATTCGGGCCATAAAAAGTTCGTTATCATCTCACGATAGCGACCACCATTGACAGTAACTCCCTGACCGACCTCATTTTGGAAAAAATACGGCCAGATGATGCCGCCAGCCCATAAACCGCACCAAACAGTCACTCTTTGTGGCTACATTGTTTTTTCGACAATCACTCTTGGATCGACAATCATTCGCCCAAATGCGGCAATTCTGCTTATTGACGAATCCACTGAGGTGAAAATGTGCCTCATCACTGAAGATGATTTTCTTCGAAAATTGATCATCCACTGTTGCCATTTCATGCCACCATTCTGACCATTGACGACGGTTAAAATGGTCAAGAGGCTTTAGTACTTGAGTCAATTGCTCCTTGTAAGCGTGTAAATGCAAGTCTTTATGCATAATGTTCATCAACGACGAGCGTGAGAGGTGCAATTTTTGGGCACGACGACGAGTTGAGGTGGACGGCTCTTCAGCCACACTATCGCGAAAAGCAGCAATATTTTCTGCAGTACGAGCTATACGAGCATGTACTGGTGTTTTCACATCTCCTACACACCCGTTTTACTCAAATTTTTGCACGATTTTTCCGATTGTACGCACATTTGGACGATTAAATTGACCAAAAAAATTACGAAGTGCACGATATGTATTTTGATTTGAAGGCCCATTTTCATAATGAGCCTGAATAACTTTAACGCGTTGTTCGATTGTGTATCTTTCCATGGTTCAAATTGAGTTAGTCAAAAATTGAGAAATGTCATATCAAATGCAGAAAAAAATTTGACGTTTAGGTGTGGTTCACATTTAACATCGGCCCTTAAAATTTAACCACCCTTTATATCTAAATATTTTTTCAAAATATTTAATGCTATCAAATCCGAGCGGATTTGATGTATTTTCGGTTTAGACGGGAATTGAGATTTGATTAAATCTATTTAAATTTAAGCCTTGAAATCTTAACTAAAAAATGGAATCCTGACTATATTTAGAATTAAGAAATTCGAGTTATTGCTGGGCTTATTCATTTCTCTGTGTTTTATATTTAAATCTTAGCTGACAACCGAGGCTTTTTCCTCAATTCCACTTTTTTAAAGTTTTAGACTTTATTTGTTATTTTTATTTCTTTTTAATATATTTGAGGTTAAAATTAATGGGCCATCAATATAACGTTCATATTTTTGGTGAGTCGAAATAGCTTAATCTCTACTTTTGAGAGCAAGAGTTGAAGAAGTTCTTATCTTAAAAAAAGCCTCTGTTGTAGATACCTCTTAGATTTTAAATCATTTGTATAGCTGAAGTGAAATCTATGCTCTTTTATACAAAACGGAATCTTCCACTTAGTAAATAGATATTTAGACTTCAATTATTTCAAGGCAGTTTATTTGCTTTGGTTGTATTTTCTTATAAATACAATATAAAAGCTATCCTACCGGTTCTCTTGAAACTTTTTGTAAGTTCTCCAGATTGACACCTCTTTATAGACTTTTCATTGGAAATAAACGATCTGTTACTCAACATAAAAAAGAGGTATAGTAACAATTTTAAAAGGTCAAAACAAATCTCATTGTCAAAAATGTAAAAACATGTTTGTGAATAGAAGATAAATACAGATGTAGTCAAAAATATTTACACATTGCTAATATTTTTTTATTTAACGTTAGGTTTGCTAAATCTTACTTCATGTTCTTTGCATACTGCAAGGAGTGGAACAACAAAAACTTTGTTTCCAAACTATTTCCAACAACAATAAAGTTGTTCTCTTTCTTTAGAGCAAGTAAAAATTTTGAGCAATGTGTAAAAAATTTTGTCTACCTCTTTAGTTTGAAACAGATAATATGTAAATAGTCGCTTAATTTTTATAAAATTCTGCTTATAAGCGTTTAATTAACATTCAGTAATCTTTTGAAATTCTTAACTTAATTGATCGATTGCTTAAAATTTTAATTGAAAATTTCTTATGTAGCAAGTTCATGTAAGAGTGATAACTGATGATAAACAAATACTTACTCGTCTTAACTCGTGCCGAAAATGTCAGACCAGGTGCTATTATTTTTCCATCCCCAACATTTCTTCTCAACACACCCACTCTTATCTGTTACACTCTTGGGGGTCCTGCTACAAAAACACAATAAAGATAAATGTAAAAAATGGTTTATATCATTTCAACTGGATCCTAAGAGGGGTCAAATGTGTGAGCTGGTCATATTATTTTTTGCCTCTCAACATTTTTTCTGAACACACGTACCCCCTTTATGCCCCCTTCTTTGGGTTCCAATACAAAAAGCACAAAAACTGTCGATTAGAGGTTATATCTCTCCCCATGGTTTATATCATCCCCAACTAGGTCATAAGAGGGGTCAAATGTATGAGCTCATCCTATTATTTTTTGTCTCTCAACATTTCTTCTAAACACCCCAACCTCCTATATGCCCCCTTCTTTGGATTCCAATACATTAAGCACAAAAACTGTCGATTAGAGTTTATATCCCTCCCCATGGTTTATATCATCCCCAACTAGATCGTAAGAGGGGTCAAATGTATGAGCTCATCCTATTATTTTTTGTCTCTCAACATTTCTTCTAAACACCCCTACCCCTTATATACCCCCTCCTTTGGGTTCCAATACAAAAAGCACAAAAACTGTCGATTAGAGTTCATATGTCTCCCGAATTGACCCCTAGAGAAGTCAAATGTATGAGCTGGTCTTATTATTTACCCTCCTCAACATTTTTCTTAAGCACACCCACACCCAAAATTTTGCATCAAATGCAAACCAAGCCTTGCAAAGAGTCATCATTTAAAAATATAAGAGCGATAAAAAATCCAACACTTTGCGTCAACACGGCGTGTGCTCATTTAAAATTCTTTAGCATACCACAGAACGCGCGAGGAAGACAGTTGAAAAGTTCAAACGAAAGCGAACAGCTTATTCGCATACGCGCTTAACCCAACAAACAAAATGATTCACTAATGTTATCGTTTTCGAATTGCGTTCTTGCACATTTCATGCATTAGCAATTATTAGTAGCGATTCATTTATAATATCGCGAGCGGGAGAAATTCTTCCTTCGTTAATGAATCGTCAAAACCAAAAAAAGCAATTCGTTAACAAGTCACCAAAACTATAAAAAGAAATTCTTAAACGAGTTTCCAAAACTAATCAAACCAATTCGATAACATATCATATAAATTATATAAAAAATATAAATAAAAAATAAAAAAAATAATTTCAACTAATGGCAAGTATTGAAACCACGTCATCTGAATGTTAGTCCGGCACCTTACCCACTCGGATAATTCAAATTCATTGCTTAATTTGCTTGATAATAAAAGCCAGCATTCGCGGACATGGGTTCGAACCCCAACTTGGGCCCAAAAAAAAAATTTTTTTTTTTTTTTTGTTATTTAGGTATTTTTTTTAAAGATTTGTCTTTTCAAAAGTTCGAAATTATTTTTTTTATCATTTTTGGACCAACTTTGTTTCGGACTCGTTATACATTCGTCAAAACCGAAAAAAGCCATTCGTTAGCGAGTCGCCAAGACTATGAAAAAGCAATTCGTTGACGAGTCGCCAAAACTAAAAAAAGCAATTCGTTAACGAGTCGCCAAAAACTAAACAGAGCAATTGTTAACGAGTCACCAAAACTATAGAAAGCAATTCGTTAACCAGTCGCCAAAACAACAAAAAGCAGTTTGTTAACAACTACTTATTCATATGAAAATCTTCAACAAATTAAAAGTGGAAATTATTTTTATAAAGAATAAGCACGAAATAACATAACAGAAGAAAAAATATTTCACAAAATTTTTTTCATATAAAAATTTATGAAAATTTATATTTAAGTCTTTTTTCACTTAAAATTAAAAAAAAAACATTTTAAAACAAATCTTCGCTTAAACAATAGAAAGAAATTAACAATAGAAAGTTAATAAAAAATACTTTTCTTAAAAAATTTGTATATTGAAAAGTCGAAAAAATTTTTTTTTTGTTTCAAAACATCTTAAATGGAGTTTAGGAAAGTCATGACTTCAATCTGTGCTTTCTTTAAGCATCAATCCAACCTCTGATGAAGTCGGTATGAAACTTTTCGAAAACTTAAAAAAAAAAACAATTTACAAGCGATTCGTTAACGAATCACCCCTCGCCACAATGTTTATTGGGAAGTTTTTAAAATGATAATTCATACCAAAAGATAACTCAGAAGAGCGGGAGTGAACTTTGATTGCGCTCCGCACCGTGGTTGAAGCTTAACTTTTTTTTTTAAATAATATAAAAATTTATAAAATAATTTATAAATTTATTTAGTGAATTTATCACCCAACTAAAAATTGGTAAGTTAACATATAAAACTTTGGCATTTTAACGAAGAACTTGGGAGGCTGAAAACTGCCAAAGCCAGCTTATAAATTTGTAATAGGTTTTTTGTGAATTTAACGTACGCTTTTTCTCGATGTAGCTTGCTGTCAAACTGAGCAACCCATAAATGCTCATATTTTTAACGGATTGGGGTCTTCTAAGCTAAAAAATTTCATCAGTTTTCCATCAGGTTGTATGAAATCAGGTTGGATAAATCCTACACCAATTTTTAATTCAAAACTAAGATTGCTTAAGATTTTGTGACATTGAGTTCAAATTAAATATCTCTCGTCTCTAAAGATATTGTAATAGGCGACAGTGAAGTTGATAAGATAATAATTGGTAGTTTTTATACATATTTACAAATATGGACTATTTTTCATTTCCCCTTCATAGGCTGTAATTAAAGCATGAACATGAATAATAGACCGGATCAAATTTTATGGAGACCCCGTCAGTGGTTTGGGGTCTTAAAAATTTAAGGGAGCTCTTAAAAAAACGTTTTGTCGGAGTGGTTTCGATTTTCCGTACATTCATATTTGATAAAGAATAATCATGTGTTTTGCTTGTATCTATTTGTTTTCAGAGAATGCATACCCAATCTGCTAGAACGATAAATTTCATACTGATATAAATATTCTGGCGTAAAAAAAAATTATGTATAATTATAATTCTCTTTGACATACAAAAAATCAAATTCTTTTGATATTTTTACATATGCCATTATTTTCAAACTGCTCTAAGATGCATTTTTCATTAGATTTTTATGATTTTAGTCATGTTTTAATCTATAAAATTTTTGCTGAAGTGACCTCCGCCGTACATTTATCTTAATAATAGCTCAATAACTCAATTTTATCGAATTATTTAAAAATCGATTACTATTTGTGATCATAATAAAATTGTAAATCTAAAATAAAAAATAAACCAGACATCAGTGTCTCTGTGTTTTGAACTTTCTCACATTTTGTTTAAATCGGTATATCGATAACAAAAATATATAATTTTAAGAGCATTTAAATCATCATCTAAAGCATTTATATACTACAGTTTTCTGTTTAGTTATTTTTTTCTAGATTTTTAATAATTTAAATTATTTTTTTCTTTCTTACTTTCAGTTGTATATTTGGCTGTCTAGCCTTGATTGCCTGCGCCGACAACAGCATCGACTTTACGCTGGACGATGCGATCATTCCCACGGATACTCGTGTCGAACACTCTGTTTCGTTTGAAACTTCCCACAAACGTCCCAGTGATGCCTTCGAAACTGCACACAAAGTAAGTCATGTTAATCCGCCTCGTGATGCTGAATCAGATTTTGCTGATCTGATGCTACTGCAGGAAACTATGAATTTGTTGCCAACCAAAGAGCGTCCCGAACTGAATCCCATCTTGAGTGCACTCATCAATGAGGATGTCATGAAGAGCATCGAAGCAAAGCGTGCAATCGAACAGAAAGAACTGGACATAATCAAGGCTGAAATTGAGGAAGCAGTACAAGAGGAAGAGGCTGTATTGGCAGCTGCTGCAGAGCAGGAAGAGGCACAGGCACAGACTCAGACCGAAGCTCCGGCTGTGATGCTCACCACAGTGACACCTGTAGAGAAGAAACTCTATGATAACGATGATGACATCAATGTTGGTTTTATAGATCAGACAATTAATTTAGATGCTGCTGGATCTGAGAACAACAAAAAGTCACGCATCGAAATTAAGAAGGGTCCCAATGGCCAGGACTACGAGTATGAATATGTCTACTACTACGAAGAGGATGATGATGATGAAAAGACAAAGCCTGCTGCCACTCCAGCTGCTACAGCTACTGAGAAGGAAACACGCGGCAAATCACGCTACACCAATATTGAGCGCAACAATCCTGCATCGCCTACTGATAACACTTTAGTGAGCGGCAAGGCCAAGGGACGCTCTTCTAGCGTTGCCAGCGATGAGAACGTGGAAGTCGAACGTTTGCCAGTCAACACACGCTTTCCCAGTCGTGGTAAGAATATCGAAGTGCCACCTACGCCTCCCTTGGACTCACTGGAAAATGCGGCAGAAAAGAAAAAAATCAGCGTGAAACGCCCCAGCCTGGAGTTAGTAGATAGCGATACATTCAACACTGACGAGAAGCAAGCTAAGGGCTCCCGTAACGCCGATACCGAGGCATCAAAGCCAGCCCATGCTATTGAGCAGGAACAAGCTGCTGCAGCCGCAGCCGATGCAGCTAATGCAGCCATAGCCGACAGCGCATTGGAAGCAGCCAACAATGGTGAGATAGTAACTGAAGTGCCCGAAGAGGAAGCTACAACACAGTCTATGCAGAAAGCCGCTTTGGATCTGTATGCTATTTTAACCAATGAAAACTTTAACATGGACATGACCACCGATGTGGATGTAGATGGTACAACGATGTTGCCCGACAGCGAGGACACGCTGACTACGTTGATGCAGGAAGAACCCAGCTCGACAACGACCACAACTACCACCACAACAACTACAACTGAAGCACCAACGACAACAACTACCACAACAACAACAACCACACCAGCACCTTTGTTCGGTGGACGGCGTAGTGGTTTGGCAGCAGCAGGACGCAACCGTTATAAGTCGAAATCCGGCGGTTCCACGACAACCACAACCACCGAAGCTCCAGCTGCAGCCGAACCAACCGCCAAGGCGGGCAGAAGTAAGTAACAGGGCTTAATATTATTAAATCCTGGCTAAATGTGCTTCTGTCTTTCCTTATAGATCGTTTCTCCCGACCATCAATTGGTGGACGTAGCCGTATTACACCAAAAACCACCGCAACTCCAACTGCTCAAGCCGAAGAACCAGAAGTAGTTGAAAAGAAGGAGGTGAAACCAGTGAGCTCCGGATTCGGTCGAGGAAGACGTAAGCTAGAAAACACCTCCTACCTTCTCTTGTCTAAATATTATCATTTTATACCTCCCCACCAGCACGTAATCGTTTCAACATCCGCGGATCGACGACTACCACCGAGAAACCAGCAAATGAAGCTGGCGAAGAAGACTCCCACGAAGACACAGTGTCCAGCACAACAGCACGCACACTCCGTGCACGTCCCACTTTAAATCTGCGTGGACGTAGTCGTCCAACCACTACTAAGGCACCAGCAGCCGCTGAAAATGAACACAGCGCTGATGATGAATCCGCACCAGCAGCTGAGGAAAAACCCGCTGCTGTAGCAGCCGTCAGACCTTCGCGTTTCAATATCAATCGTCCTGGCGCAAACCGTTTACTGCCACGTACTAAGCTGGGACGCACCACTGAGGTACCTGCGGCACAAGCTGATGCAGATTCGGCCGTCGAAGGCACTCATCATAACGATGTAAAAGAATCCGGTGAAGAGATAGGTGCTGCTGAAAAAACCGATGCCGAAGCCCAGCCAGTGTCCCATGCCGCTGGAGGCTTGAACCGACTGAAGAGTCGTCCACGTTTGAACACCATACAAAAGACTGAAAGTGCGAAACCCAAACCAACACCAATTGCCCCGCGAAAGGTGAATCCTCTGTTGGCCAAGCGTCGCCTGCAATTGGGATCAACTACAACGGGTAAGTTTGATACATTGCCTCATTGATCAGTACTAAATCTAACTTTGTGCTTTTACCATTTCTAGAAGCTGCTCCAGCTGAGGAAGACCAAGTTGCTGCAGCTCCCGAAGAAGCTGAGACAAAGGATGACTCTGCTTCCACTGCCCAGGACTCCGATGCCAGTGAAGAAGGCGTAACCGAAGAGATTGAAACAACAACAAAAGCGCAAGCACGCGGTTTGGGTCTGCTAGGCCAGAGAAGGCGTCTGCCACTGCGAAAGCCAGGCACTATTCTGTAGAGAGTGTCGCATTTTCCACTCAACTAACACTTAACTTTCCCTTTCACCTGAGAAAACATGTTCTTGAGAGTGTCCCCCTCAGAACAAAACCAATCTAGCTGTGTTGCCTCTTCTTGATTTTGTGTTATTGTAAATGCAAAATTCGCTTTTTTTTAATGCTGAAAAAAGAAATACTCCTTAATTAGTTAGGTTAGTCATCAACGAATACTGTATGTTTTTTATTTTTTTTTTTTAAATTTTTCTGACTTTTTGTTTCTTTTTATTTGGTTTAATTTTAATTTTCTTGTTTTTAGATATATTTTTTAAGAACTGTACATCAAAATTTTATTATTAAGTATGAAAACAATGACAAAATAAAGAAAAATTAAAAATAATTAAACCAACAACGTTTTCTAATATGATAGCAGAGCTTTTTAATTGTAATTGAAGGTTACTGTAATCCAGTTACAAATAAAGTAACCTCCAATTACAATTCCTGAAATTGAATTGAAAATTTTAATTCCTGAGGAATTGAGATGTTCAATAACCAATTAAAATTCCTGTAATGGAATTGATCATTCCTGAGGAATTGAAACGTTCAATTAACAATTCCTTATTCCAAGAAATTGGCGTTGATGCGGAATTAATTCCAATCATTATAGTAATAATCATCATAAGCAATCATTATAACCCAGCTCTGTATGATTGTAAGAAATTTGTTAAAAAAAAGAGTGAAATTTTGTCAATTTCTTTGTTTGTTTGAAGCGTAATAATGATTTCAGTTTTAAAGTTCTATAGGCAGATGCAAGGAGAAAAAGAGTAATTTTAGGGTTAACTAAAATAAAATTCTCACTGCAGAAAGTAGCTAAGAAAATATATTTGCCGGTACAGGTTGAATCGTCTATTAGATCAAAAGACTTTTAATGGGCACTCAGAAAAGAAAGAAGTCATAATTTCATCATTCTCTTTAATACAAATCTTATCGATCCAGGAGAGCAATTACCATTCAAGGTCGGCGAGAAACGTCCAAGCATACTAGCCAAGGTTGATTTATAAGGTTGTCGCATGGCTGATCCGCACTCTCTTCTCAGTACCCATAATTGTCAAAACCAACCAATTTTGCGAATGACTACGAAAGAAAAACCGATAATAAAAGAGAGCACTTTTTTTTGAGAGAAGATTTTCTATGAGCTGTCAACTTCGATTTGACAATTATGGGTACTCGCTCTCTCCCTTGCGACAACCTTATAAATCAACCTTGACACTAGCTATGTGTTGTTATTTTTTCTTATATCAACTCGTATTGGTTTCGCTCTGTAAGCATTGAGTATGCATGGAATATTTCTCTTTCACATAATGATGTAACAGGCATGAGAGAGTGAAATTACAAAGCATCAAGAAGACTAGCTTGAAAACATACGCAACAAATAGATATATCAGTAATATTGCTATCTCTACTTGGAACATCGGAATATGTGACGTCAAAAGCATTAGAAAAATAGAGCAAATTATTTCAACAAAACAATAAAAGAAACACTTTATATAATTGCAATGCAATCAAGTTTTAAATTTATTTCATAAAAAAATAAACATAACAAAGGCATTTTTGTCGAAAACTTAGTGAAATTAAAAATTAAATAATTAAAAATTAATAAATGTGGCACAAGAACCTAACTTAAAACTATCGATTCACAGAATTCGTATCCAGTACACCATTACTTTTTTTAGTAGAATAGAAAAAGTAAAAGCACGAGATTAACGCAAAGAGAACTATTTGGAATATCCATATTGAATGGATACATCTATTTTAAAAAGAGCTAAAACAGTAACTCTGCTTAGTAGAACAGATAAAGAGAAAAAAAGCTTACACTACAATGAGAGCCAGAGAAAAAGATGATACACTCTCTGCTCAAACCCAAACCATGTAAGCATAAGTTAAGCTCTACTCGTTGTTGTATTTGCACCAATAATATCAAGTTCTTACTTGTTTTATCTGTTTGTGCAAGTAGAATGGATGGTTCTCTGCAGACCTTTAATTACCATTCAATTTAATGGATACGAATTATAATATAGTTGATATAGGTGATACGGTTTAAATATAGGTGACAATATCGTATATCATTTGTATTTGCAATAAACATCTGTAGCCTATTTCTACTTTTCCCTACGTCTACTGGGTCTACAATTTATGGATCTCACAAGCAATAGAAAATCAACATTTCAGTGCAATGAATAATATATTTATGACACCCAGAAAAGCAAACGAGTACTTTTTATAACATCTACTGATGGAAACACTCAAAGATTTATCTAAAATCTTAAGTTAATTTAGGGATTCACAAGCCCGGTGGTTCTAAATTTGTTCTAGATTGAACCATTATAAAGATTTATTTCACATTTTAATGCTTTTATGGTACTAAATAGGAACTAAAAGTATGTAATGGTTTTTGGAAATTTTCTGTAAAGTATGCAATATAAATCGTATAACAGAGCTTTGTAAAGGGGAGAAGTATACGCAAGACAAGCTACAACAAATCTTCAAAAACCCTTAAAACTGTTGAAAAATGATTCGCAAAATGGAGAATTAAAGTAAATGAAACTAAAGGCTCCCACATCACATCCACTTTAAGAAGAGAAACGTGCTATATTGTTACTAAATAATCAAAAATTCCACAAAAAGATGAAGTCATACCAAGAGTATGAATCTTGACAGAAGACTTACATGGAGTAAACATATCGGAGCAAAAAGAATTCAATGCAATATTAAATCTGCCAAATACTAATGGCTATTAAGTTCAAATGCAAAGCTCAGTCTAGAAAACAAGATTTTGGTATACAAATCAATAATTAAACCTATATTATATAGGTTTCCCTACTGTGCTAACTATGGAACCTAAGCGGTTCCCCTACTATGGGGAAACCGCTTCGGCATCGAATATAGAAAAACTCCAAGGAATGCAATCTAAAATGCTAAGAAACATAACGGGCGTTCCTTTGGTCCATCCGAAATTCGAATATACACAAAGATCTCAAAATTATACTATTAAAGAAGAAATACAATAGTTCTGTTCGAAATACACACTCAAACTGAGAACCCTCCCAAATAGGTACTCCAGCAAAGAATTGACACAACGCCAATACTAAAAATGACTCAAAAGTAGTGATACCATAGAACTCGAAATATGCTGAATCAACTTCGGTAAACTGAGGCGAACTTAAACCTAATACTGCAAAAAACACTACAACCCATGCAATGGCATTGGAGGATGTTAAATTAGTTCTTAAGATATGTTAATATTATTGTCTTCGAATAAGAAAGATTCAATAAAACAAAAAAAAAAAAAAACTTGCACACTGACACAGATAAATAAAACTTACGATTTTTCATCACTAAAGTGGCAAAATTATATATATATTGAGCTTAAGTATATTCTGCTCTCACGCGAAAAATAAAGCAGATATTGTCACCAATATTACACACAGTATTAATCATGGTATTGCACAAGTTTCTGAGAAATTTACTCAACTTTTACGTTTTTTGGAATGTGACGTTATTGAAGAAAACGAGCGATATGATTTTTAAAAAACAAAATCAAACACAAAATATTGCGCATCGTAACGTTTGGTAATGAAAAAAAAAGATGTAAATAATATTAACTATGAAATTAACTGCGGTTACAAAACGTATAAACAAAAACAAATAGTTTTTGTGCGTTAACACACAAGCAACGGGATAATTTGAATGTATTTGTTGCTGTTGCTTACGCGCTCAAAATTAGATGATCGTTTCGTGGATTTGCTTTCGCATAAGCGCAAAGACAGAGCTCATGATAGAAAAAAATTTGTATTGCGAGTAGCGCGAGCAAGATGAGCTACTGGATGAGCATGTCTGTTTTAAAGAATCTATTCATTGGTTGTAAGAAAAATTTCATAAAATTAAAGAACATAGATTTATTGAACCAATGAACTCGTACATGGGACCAATATATTGAAGCAAAGAACTTTTCTTATATAGTAAGTACGTGTTGGTTCAGTGTATGTAAATTAATTTATTAATTAATTTTGCACGAATTATTTTAATCAACCTTCGCCTTGCTGACAAATGAAAAAGTTCAAAAAAGAGAAATTTAACTAATTTTAACTAATTTAGCTAATTTTTCTTATTAACAAAGTTTAATTCTCAAACAAAGTTTAATCAACACTGAAAAACTGACCCTTAATCTTTAAGTTGCCTTTTAATTTTCTCGTTTCAGATCTGCCAGTTCAGAT